>VYZV01027196.1:163085-225202 GCA_013401275.1 Pandion haliaetus | reverse complement strand
AAAAAAGAAGTCTGTTAGAATTCCAGCAGAGGAAAAGTAAAAATACTGTTAAGGAGTCTGAATCTATTGCTGCAAATGTTAGCTGCCTCTCTCTGTTTGGCACTGTAACAGACCAAAATTTGAGCTATTCAAATGACAGTTTTAGAGAAGGGGGAAGGGAGGGAGGACAACAAAAAAATTTTCATGACTCAGACATCTTTCCTTTTTCCCCCCACGTTATCTGGCAGAATTAAAAACCCAGCAGGAAATTAAACATATACACCTGACAAAGAACTGCTTAGATGTGATGTGTGATTATAGATGACTCATTCTCATTCTGGAAGACTGGTCTCCTTTAAAGATTCTAGCAAGCTCTGTTCTCTTTATTTATTTTTTTTTCCAAAAGGCATTTTACAACTCCATTTTCTAAATATGATTTATAGTTATTGTTTATTGCATACAAAATAGGAAATGTAACAAGCTTCTTTTAATGCTGCTTTCTAGCTAGTCAAATGATTATGAATTTGTATGCCAGGTTCACAAATGAAAATATTTTAGCACCCTGTTTTCCCAGCCCATGGAAAGAATTCCTTTCTAGGTGCCTGTGAACTGTATTTTTAAACTAGTGTGGAGGTAGCTGGATGCTCTACAAAAAAAAAAAAAAAAAAAAGCAGCAATGTAATAATAACATTGCAGCAATGCAATAATACTTAACACATACATGGTACCTCTTACATAAAAGTCTGCAGTGCCTTCACAATGACCGAAATATTTATTTTTCATAACACCCCTAAGATGCAGAGAACAGATACGTAATGTGTACTCAGTAAAGGATGGAATCACCAGAGGTGATTAGCTCTGGTGTAGAGGACAACCACTTCTTAAAGTCTTCATCAATAACAAATAGTTTAAACAGTAACTTGGTCTCTATCACTGAAACTATCTGGGGATTTGAGTTTTCAGCATGTTGTTCCTGAGCTGGAATTTGTCCAAGATATCCAGGTTAAGAGGCAAACTGTGGCTTTCAGAAAAATTTCTGTGACTGTTAAATGATCAAAAAGGGGTCACATCCCAACAGCGGGTCCCATCAAAGTATTAGACCTGCATCATCAGGGCGATCTTTAATAAACCCTTGTTGGAGTATTGGCTCCGTACAGACTTAAAAAGAAGACTGCAGTCTAGTGAATCACCAGCACTGTTCATTGCAGACTGAGTGTAATGTCACTTAACTTGAAGGATTTGACATGATGAGAACACAAAGTGGTGAGATGTACAGCCTACAACCATCGAGAACTTGCGCTTTCGGAAAACTCATTTGAAATATTTACAAGGAATATATTCAACTCCCTCCTATACCAGGCAATCATTATCACTGGAAGAGGTGCACCTATAGGACTAAAAAGGCCCTGCATGCTGTACTGTGAGATCCTGTTATTAACTGCCTATAATATTTAACAACTTGAACGATTCAGAACAGTGTTTCGCCTGCTCAGGTGCATCATTTATTTGTTTGTGAAAGTTTAAGGTGTTTCCAGAACTGAAGTTACTGATAAAAGAATGCTTTTCCCATGTTAAAAAGGTAAAATACTAACAGCTGTTTGACTGAGAAACTCTATTCTTCCAAGCCTTCGAGCTAAAAATTGTAACTTCACAGGGTATTGTATTGTTTTGAAGGATAGAGTCTCTTGCTATTTTTGTAAAAATCAACTACAGCTGGCCCAAACACCACACGTTTATGTTCAGTAGTAACTTATAAATCTGGTAGCAAAATTCTCACATGTTTCTGACCTGTTCCTGCCAACAGCCTGGACTTCACACTCTTATCTCCTTGCCCAAGGAACATCTCTCATCTACTGGCCCCTGAAAAGCTCTAAGCTATGCTAGAAAACATCTTTTTTCTCATCAATGGGAAGAGGTTGGACCAAAACACAGAGGGGAGAGGAACAGGGGGTAGGGATGTGTAGAGGAGAAGACAAAGCAGAGGACAATGGTGAGAGCTAGAACCAGGAACAATTAATTTGGAACAGAACATCTGGAAGGGAATGAAAATAAGAGAGTGGGAAGTTAGTTGAAGAGAGGAGGGATTAAGGAGAAGAAAATGAGCAAGCTTCCATTCGGTGGCAAGGGGGAATGGAAGGCATCTTTAGGAGTGATGACAGAGGTAGGGACTGTTGAGAAAGGAAGAATGGAGGTGGGCAAGGTTCAAGAACTGGGCAGATGAACCTAAGTATAACAGAACAGATAAAGAAGAGAGAGAGCATTTCTGTATCCCATGTCCATGAGTCTGAACAAGGACTAACTAATAAGCTGTGAACTCTCCCAGGAAAATCTGTTTTCCCAACTTCCTTCAAATGACAACTTTTGATACAGCTCAGTAGAAATTCACCCCTTAGATTTTAAGGGTTTTTTCTCCTCCTCAAACTTGCATAAGTAAAGCTTTGTTAAAAGCTTGGTAAGACAGCTAAGCTATGAACTCAGGTTTTAGGAAATGACAGAATCAACAGTAACTATTTCTGTTAGCTTTTGCCTGGTTTGGGGTTGGGGTTTTTTGGGTGTTGCAATGAATGACTTATATTAAATCTGGGTAGCTATTTGGGGGGGAGAGAAGGAAATATATAGCTATTTGGAAAAAAACCCAAACAACAGAAACTGAAATACAAAGAGCAGAGGAGGGGGGAGAGCAATCAGAATGGGTGCAAGATTTTGGAACCTTTTCTGAACTATATTGTTGGTCATAATTGAGCCCAGACCAGTAAAGATGGAAAGTGATAGTCACCTGCTGGCCTATGAAAATCTTTAAGTTTTGCTAGAAAGCAAAGCATATTTTTCTTACTGACAGGAAACAGCACTCTGAAATGAAGCTGTCTGGGTATGGAATACGACCTTGTTTTGCCAAAGGACAGCTGGGACATTGTGAATTCCACATGATGAGAGCAGATGCATAGATACCGCATGTAGTTTTGGCATGCGAGGCACACCTTCGAGGGGAAAAATTATACTGATTTCCAGTGACCCCTTTCTGGAAGGCTCCAGACCACTTCCCTGCCTCTACATATTAGAGCTCGACCTGACACCACTGCAGGATAACTGCAAACCCCTTGCATGCACTACTTGGAACTTACTGGAGTAGGGTCCTTGGTTTAATTCTTTGACCAAATAAAAGGCATAAACTAGTTTGCTTTGCTAAAGCCCTTCTTAAACTTGCAGTAGCTTTGCTTGCAGACAACTGAGATTTACAGATGTGTACAAAAACCAATATCTGACAGCAAACTCCTCCCTCTTGTATTATCACCGTTGCTGGGATGCCTTTCAGCATCCTTAGGGAGAGCATGTCTTTCCAGTCCTTCACTTGCTCAGCTCAGCCTTCTGATGTGGTTGGTGATTCGTCTCTTTTTGTTCTTCTTGAAGAGCCTGTCTCTTTGATGGCAGTCTTTGATGTTCCTGTTTCGGATTCAGATACTGCCTTTTTCTACCATAAAAAGAAAGTTTTAAAGCAAACCAAAGGTCATAGTAATAAATAGAGTTCATAAAATCAAACAAAATTAATTAAGATTGCATAGAGAGATTCCTCACAGCCTGTAGTGCAGTGAAAAATCACTGATAGTTTAGGGATTTTTCTGTGTATGTTTTTGAATTTAGGGTACAGATTTTTTTGGGCTACTACTATATGTTTACACAATTTCGATAAAATTTAAATTATTGTAGTTTCTGTGAAACATTTCAGATGGTATTCACTGCTTTATTAGTCATTATGACCATAGTTTAGTCTCTGGCTGATGTAACTTACCATGTTGAAAGACATAATTACTGCTGCCGAGAGTATGTGTTTAGAGGGAGAAGAGGTCTCCTAATAATGTCCCCCAACTTTTTTCTCCTTAGGAAATCCTCCAAATAATCTCTCTCTGGTGCCTGGAGGATTTACCCAAACTCTGCACTGGTACAATAGTGACAAAATGAATGCTGATCATAAGTAGGTACCCCCAGAATATGTCATTTCTTTTATTGGGCACATACTGTCAGTTATGGACAAGAAAAAGTCTTCTCCTTCTAAAGCCCTGAATTTTCAGCTGTGACAGTAGTTTCAGCCGTACGAAGTTACAGTGCTCAGGGTTGAAAGTGGGCTCTGGGCAGAGCAGTGTGTCATTCACTGTCTTGGCTGCTGGGCTTATTCCTCCTCCGTTGTTCTTAAACGGTCTCATATATTGTCCCTCTTGAACTTTAAAGCGATGAAGGATGCCATTAATATAATAGACTCCTCGACTTCCTTGAGTTTGAATGATCAGAAAATTCGTTCCCCAGTAGGGATTTTTAAACCGTAATGAAGAATTAAAAAACCTAGCTGCATGTCGAGGAACCTGCCAGATTTTGCTAAGCTCTTTCAGCTATAAGGCAGGAAAGGGCAAGAGAGTCCAGCTGTTAATAGAAATAGCTAGAACATTGCTCAATAGAACTATCTGGGCTCTACACAGGCCAGCAAGCTGTAAACAAGGAAACAAAATGTATACTTGGAGAGGACTATACATTCATTATGTCACTGTATACGCTTCCCACAGAAAGCACCAAATTAAGATTTTTAACATTCTGACCAGTATTATGACATTTTAGAGAATGAGCTAGGGGAGGATGCTGGTGCAATTTCCAGAACAATATGGTTGTCTATAGAAAGTTCATGGTTAGAATGACTAACCGTAAATTTAGGCTGGTACTTTCTACAGCAAAAGAAAACCCAGCTCTTCCAAAAAACATCAAGAAACAGAAATTTTATCCCTGAGGAGTCTGACACAATTGTGTGGGGTGTTAAGAACATATTAGCTATTAGCCATACTTCTATTCAGAGCCTCACTCTATAAATGATATTGCGACAGCTTTGTTGGGGAGAAAAGAGAGTGAAGATTCATAATTCCTACTGTAGGATTCACTGAAGAGAGCGAGACTTAACAATCAAGCCTCAGCTTGCCTTTTACTTGGGGAAATGAAGTATCCATTTAAGCCAAATGCTTTGAGGGATGTGAATGCTAAAATTCAGAGTAGTTCTCTAATATGGATTGCAGTATGTATAAATAACTGCCAACAGTTACACTGTGATATTAACCCTCATGAGACTGTTATCCCAGCGATACCTCTGCTTGTCATCTTTCAGTATCTTTGAGGATTCAGGTTGGGAATTCCAACCACAGAGGTTATGAGACAAGTCCTGTATCTTCCCCAGCTCAACAAGATTGTAAGAGTTGTCTGAGGCCTTCCAGGTCATCAGGGTAGATAAAGGGGATCACAGAGATTCTACTGAGTACAGGGAATAAACCTCTTTACCTGTTCATCAGGTAAAGCAGGACACAGGGAAGGTGGGAAATGGGGTTGACTGAGATCTGAGGAAGTGTCAAGGGCACACGGTAGAAGAGGCAGAGGAAGAGATGGACAGGTAGGTGCCTGTTCCTCTGCCTGTGCCGTGACCAGTGATGAGAAGCACAGCTACCACCATCCACAGCCCTGCACCCACAGCCCATGGGGTGAGCCCAAAAACAGTATCACTTGGAAAGTGGCTTTAGATGAGCCATAATCCAAACTCCCAGCTGGTAACGGTCAGTTGTGTATAGCTTCTTCTACAGGTGTCAATAGTTTAGACAAATGTTCTCTGCTACATGACATGGGCATATAGATTAACAAAGGTGGTGGTCTTGGGGAGTGAACTGGAGATGAAAACAGCAGTCTAGAGATGGAGCTGGGGAGAGAGAGCCTGAGAGAAGAAAGTGGGAAAGAGAGAGGCAGACTGGGCTAATGCCTGTGGCTTGTCAAACACTCGCCTCTCCCTCTTGCCTTTACTGCTTGCACACACAGCATGATAGAGTCTCTAGTTAAATTATCAGTGCTATTTTCCTCTAACTTTTTCATGCTTTACTTTGCAGCCTGAATAGGAACTTTTACAATGGTCTCTGCCACACTGAGAGAAATCGTATCAGACAAGCTGCAAAGGCCCTGGGTGAACACCCACAGGCATGCAGGCAGTTAATTTCCTAGTTATCTCAGGTGCAGGTTTAAAGAGTGAGAATAATAAAGCAGAATGGGTGAAGACTCATCAAATAAAAGAAAAGCAAACAAATCTGTAAGCAGAGCTTCCTGGCAGCTTAGAAATATAGCTTTTAAGGTGGTACAATAATTAAAGCATATTTTCTCTTTGACTGTATTTCTGTTATTTTTGTGCCAAATTCTGCAGTTTTTCTGGCATTAACACAAAAAGGGAGCACCTGCTTCTAATTCAAAAAACCTGTAAATTCTTATCTTAAAAACAAAACCTTCTGAGGGTAAGGCATTTTTCTATCATGTGTTGTTTTCCTTTATCAGTTTACAGTTTGAATCAGGAAAGGATTTTTTAGTAATGTTGTGTGTAGGTTTTATGGTATTTTCCTCCCATTTCCTTTTTTTTGTTGTTGTTGGTTTTGGTTTTTGTTTGTTTGGGGGCTTTTTTTTTTTCTCTCAGGGGCTTTTAGAACTTGAAAGTAGGAAATCCTTAGGTAGGGATATATTTTATTCCTAGCCAGTGAAGTTGCATTCAGTTTTGGCTGAAGTGAGAATTATTTAAAATAACTAATTGCCTTCAGTAATGTGTATTCATTGGGAAGATTCTGCTGTGTGTTAAAATTAATGAATGTCTAGAAATGTTCTGTAGGGGCTAGCTCACTAGCTTGATCACAGTCTCTAGCACCAGCTGCATCACCAGTGCCTGGGTGCTTCTTGCAGAAGTGACTATTATGGAAGGAATTATGAAAGAAATAAACCTACTGTGTCCTACCATCTCTTTGGACTTAAAACATATCAGCAGTGCCACTATCTCATCTTGGCTGGGTCACCCCTTGCATTCCTGCATGTTCTGGTGGGTGGTGAAAAATGTACAGAGCTCTCTGGAATTACAGTTGGGACCAGCCTCACTCCTGTGGTGAGATGATGGTGAAAGTCATCATGGGGAGGTTTCCACGTTCCTCACTTCTTCTCTATGAATGGGTGTTAAGTGTGGGAGAAGCCCAAAATGACTATTTGTTGGACTTGATTCTTCCGCACCATCCCTTGGAGCAACAGCCTTCTCCTTTATCAGCTGCTTATGAGCAAGTATGCTGCAAAATGTCTGTTCTGGAGGTGTGTAGCTCAAATTCTCCTGATTGATAGGAAATGCTGGATTCATTATAGAAAGGTACTCCATACTTGAATTGAAAGGCCAAACTTCTGAAATATAGGATGTTCCAGTAATTAGGCTCTCTGTGTAATCTTAATTCGCGTACAAATTTGCATGGACAGCTACGGTTCATAACGCTTTCACCACAGGAGCCAGAACTTCGTATTATATATATTCTGCATGCAAAGGAGACAGAGCTAAGGATTCCCAGACAACCATGGAAAAGGTTTTTTCCAAGCTATTAATCTTCAAATCCTGTGGAGCAGCCAGAATTCATGGTGTAGATTCAGAAATCCCTAGTCACTGTAGAGTAATGGAGGGTAAACATAAAACTGCTCATCACAGAAGGTTTTCAAAAAGACCTTTGGAGGTCATTTAGTCCAACTTCTCCCCCAAAAAGGCAGGACTGTTGCCAACATTAGGTCAGGTCAGCAGTGGCTTTGAGTAACTGCATCTTGAAGCCCTCCAAAGATGGAGATTTCAGAGTTTACATGCACAGCTTGACACAGGACTACACTGCAGTTTTTCCACCTTGTGAAAAGTTTTTCCTAATGACCACCTTAACCTCCCTAAGTCCTTTTTTTTTTTACTACCCTTCAAGTAGTTGTTGCCCGCTATTAGACAAACCCTTAGACTCTTCAGCAGACTAAGGACCTCTCAACATTTCCTTGTGGCCCAGGCCTATGAACCTCACCAGGAGGTGATCCAAAACTTGATTCACTTTTCCACATGCAGCCTCACGAGCTCCAGGCAGAGGGGATTAACAACTTCCCCATAACTTTTGGGCAACTTCTCTCAACACAGCCTGAGCTGCAGGTTACCTTATTCACAGTGAGAGAGTGTACTCAACCTAGAGTCCATCGCTACTCTTCTTTTCAGCAGGATTGCTACTCATCCTTTAATCGTGTGTGAGCTTACACTGTCCCAAGAGCAGAAGTTTGCTTTTCTCCTTGTTGGACATCATGAGTTTTCTGTTGGCCCGGTTCTCAAGTTTATCTAGGTCCCTGTGGATTCAAGTTCTGCCATTCACTGGCAAATGTCTCCCTCTACTTTGCATTATCATTGATAAATTTGCAGGTGGTACATCCTAGGTCATCACCTAGGTCATTGATTAAGACATCAAACAATATGAGCAAGAGTTCAGCCCTTGGTGTACTCTGCACATTGCTGGCCACCAAGCAGATGCTGAGCCACTCATTGTCACTCTTTGAGCCAAGAGGTACAGGCAATTTTCAGTCCATCTAACCCTCATTTTTTCCAGTCCACAATTCCCTAGCTGCCAAATGAAAATGCTGTGGAGTATGAAGCCAAAAGCTTTCCTAAAGCTGAGGTATATCACATCCGCAGGCCTTCCCTTGTCATTTTGTTGTAGGAGGCACTCACCTTTGCTGAACTTCATTTGTCCCTGGTAAATCCACGCTGATTACAAGCTTAAACTTTTTGTTCTTCACACGTTTGGAAACGCATCCCAAAAGACAGGCTGTGTGATCTTTCCAGGGACTGAGGTAAGGCTGGCTGGCCTATAAGTCCCTGGACCCTTCCTCTTGCCTTTTTTAGAGATGGCACCCAGTGCCACTATGCAAACCAGCCAGGGAAAGCAGGTGGGGGCCATGGAAATGTGTGTTTTCTCTCTGAAGGGCAGGGTATCCTGAAATGGGTTTGCCCTAACAGAAGGGTTTGAGCCTGGGAAAGCGCCATGGTCGTGACAGCATCCAGCAAGCTCTTGCTGGTCCTTGACAATCTGGAGGAGATGACAGCGTAAATCTCATGCCAGGCCATGCCCATATGTGCACAGGTATTTGTTGCAGCTGACTGTGTCATTTGTGTGCAGTCATACTAGCTTTAGGCTCCTCACTTAGATGTCTGAATTAACAGGACAGGTCACCACACACATAATAACTGATCCAGTAAATAATCCAGAACTCACAGTTTAATCAGCATTTTCGCTCAACTTCATTCTCAGTGTTTTGCCTTCTTGGGGGAATATTGGTTATAAAGGAATCTGACTCAGTCCCCTGAGTTAAGGAATCACTCCCTTAGGCAGTGTGCCTCGTCCTACCGTGTTCAACTGGAAATTTATTTTGTTGTGTAAAGCAGCAAAATATGATTCATATACTGTTAATACTCAGCTGCATGTTTGCAATATGAGTGCCTAATGAATTTCAGTTCAACAAATTAATTGCCAGTTTAGCCTGAAAAGGTTTCAGAGATCCTTGGGAATAAGAACACAATTCAGTTCCCTCATCTGTGTGGAGCAGCACATGACCTCTGCAGCTAAAGCTGTCTTAAGAAAAAATGTTTTGCCTATTTAGAACAGCAATCACCAAGCCAGCAAAGCCATTCCACAGGTGAGGTCACACGCTAAGGATGCTTTTGCTAATTATTGCTGGGTATTAATGCAAAGAAGATAATTCAAATTTCAGCCAAAGCAATCAACTATCTACTTGGAAACAGTCACAGAGCTGTACAGTTTTGAAACCGCAAGAGCCTTTTAAAAGAGTTTTTAGGAAAATATTTGAAGATTGTTTTGTTTAGAGGTAGTTGTATTTGGAAGCGCCTCAGCAGTTGCAGTCTTCAGTTTTGCAGCTGGTACTCTCAGAAAAACTTCTGGCCCACCAGAGGCTTCGTGCAGTGCAGGCACTGAACTGCTCATCCTTGATCCTTTGGCTTCAGTGGCAGCACGGGGAATATCCACACAGAGAGCCCAAGCAGCAGCAGGCTGGGTTGTGAAAAAGCTACATTTCAAGCCTGCGAACGTTGACAGAACAAACACAAGAATCCCCCGCAGATTTAGTTGTTTCTAAACAGCAACCTTAAGAACTTCCTCTGTCTTTTGGACAATATTGCTACAAGAGATAACAAACACGAAATGCTAATAGAGATTTTTAGAAAGTGTCACTGAAAGGCCAAATGAAAGCAGTGGGGGAAGCATTGTGCGGCTTTGTACATCCCAAGTTTGTGACTCTGGATCCCGTTAAGAGAAATGCAGGAAGAAATCCATCCTAGCATGGATGCCACTGGAACTGTGTTAATTGAGGGCATGGATTGTGAAAAATATTGCCAGCTCTGTAACTTGTTACAAGTTGTTGATTTATATGGGAAATGAGAACTACAAAGGTGTGATTGCGGATAAGCATTCATGTTTCTCTCTTGGTGTAAAGGGCTGAGAATAGAGGTGAAAAAGCCAAGGAACGAGAAGAACACAAAAGAAGCCCACACATCTCATGAATATTACCTTGTTCAGTAAGTGACATGCTAATTTCCAATTTGAGCATTACGTACTGTGCCTTGCTAAAGTTTATTATCAAGTAAATTAAACTGGAACTTGCAACCTCTGGCATATCAGTCAGTCCAGGGAATAAATGTATTTCATTATTTATTTAAAAAAAAAAAAACAGAATGGAAATTTGACTTTATTTTCAAAGAAATAGTCAAGTGGAGTGTTGTGTGCTGTCTGTGCTGTATCTTAGGTGCTTTATCATGCAATTTCATGTCTCTACATGAGGTTCCTTAGAAGTTAAAGCAAATTAGCAAAAAGATAATAAAAAATTCCAATTTCTTAAAAGCTTGTCACTTCCATTGTACACCGACTGGCTCTTTATTTAAAGTGAAGTGATAGATGCAGAAGGAATTATGTTAACTTTGCCCCTTGTCTCTGGGCTACTCCTGAAGATAAAGTTCTGCTTTACTTACTGTGCTAATTTCAAAGGCATACAGCCATGTGTTCACAAAACTGTGATCTAAACCTTTATCTTTCATGTGTGAGACTTCAGTAGAGAGTAAGAAAGTATGCACCTCCAATTCTAAAAGAATATAGTTTGGTCACTGAGAGCTCATGGTCTTTCTGCAATAGAGTTTCATAGATGTCCTATAGTTAGAAAACCAAAAGACTTACACAAGAGTTTTCAAACCAGCAATTGTCGTCATTCCCTTTTTTGCAGCCTGGCTGCAAGTCATGTGCTGTTGTCTGGGTAATTTATATCTATATTTCTCAGAGTTCCTCCAGTGATTATATGTTTACGAATTTATTTGGATTTCGTTTGAGGTAGGTAGGGTAACGTGTGCTAGGGAAGGCAGTAAAGTGTTCGGCTTAGTGGAGATGCCAGTTATCTAGTTGTTGTGATATTCAGTCTCCCTTATTCTGTATAAATCTGTCATCAGCAGATTATAATGAATTTGATTCCCTAAAATCTGTAAAGACTCAGTAATTCCTTAAAATCAAATTGTTTTGCAGACTCTCAGAATGTTTCCTTTCTGCTCAATAGGCTATGCAATGGAATTTCTCTCCAAAATGAATTTAAATAGTCCTTGAAAATCTAACACTGAGCAATTGAGCCTGTGTCAGGTAGCAGGTTTGGGTGTTGAGGTTTTTTTTTTTTTCCAAAAATATAGTATTTCATAAGAAATAAAGAAATCGCTTGCTGCTTCCATTGCTGAAGTCACTGATGGCTCTGCGTGGGTGTTCTTTATTGTGGTTATGCAAAAGAAATCACGAGTCAGAGGCAAGTGCAAGAAGGCAGTTACTGTAGGCGCTGCCACCAAACCAGGGAATGACAGAGGGCTGCAGGCAGTGGGGAGAGCAGCAGTTGTCTGACGTTTTGGCTCCTCGCTCTTCCTGCAGTCTTGCATTTGACATGTCTTTTAAACAGTGGCTGCAAATTATAAAGAGGAGCTGGGACTGAACTAGGAGAAAATAGAAAAGTAAGATGGATTAGGTAAAATGAAGAAACAGAAACTGAGGGGCATGCTGATAATAAGAGAATTATAGTGATATTTGATTAGGGACCATTTTTAAAACAACCCCCAAACCTAGTGCATGATTTGCCCACCTGTAGCAGCTGTGATGAAGGATAATGTTTTCCCACCTCCTTCTCATTCAAGTGTGACAAACAGGATCAGCAGCAAAGCTGTCTGGAACAAGTTTCTCATTCCACTAATCCATCAGCGTTATCTCCTGAGCTGCTTGCCCCTCCTGTGAGCCTGCAGCAGACGTAGTTACGTTGCAAAAAAGCACAGAAATCACTTTACAAGTCATTTCTATTAGTACCATCAGCTCACTTAAGAAATGCAACCCTGACCACTTGCACCGAGTCTGAGGCAGCGTCTCCCTCCACCCTAACTCACGGTCAGTGAGGTATCAGTAATGACAGGTGTCAACACGAGACAGACAAAAATTGCCAAAACCCCAGGATGAATTAAAAAATGAGCAGCTAGCTGGATGCTATCAAAATAAAAGGCAATAAGGTTAAAACGGGAAATGGGAGCACATGAATCTTGTGGTCTTAGAGATGTGGGGGGAAGAAAATCAGTGACCAAGAAAGTAATTACTATGCTCCCTGCTGTTGAATGAATATATAAAATAAATAAATAAACAAACAGGAGGTTGGATAGTGCTACGACTTTGATGAGAAGTTTAACTGATGCAAATATGGCTATCCTAGGAAGTGTGAAGATCCTGGGCATTATGAAAGGACGTGGCTGTCGGTCCTCTGCTTCTCAGCTAATACACCAAGGCACTGTTCTGTCCTTCAACCCGAGTTTACTGCACCATTTCTGACCTTGCTATGGAATAAAAGGTAATGATTACAGTGTGGCTGGGTTGCTCAGTTCCAGGCCTGGGTACCAGGGATCCAGAAATCTAACAGAAGCAATGACATTGATTCATTACAGTACCTTAAAGAAATCAGTCACGTTCTGGATGCTGGTTTCTATCTCTGCTTGTTGTGAGGATTCATCAACAGTTCTGTTTATGTCTCTGCAAATCATCTGATAGCATTGACTGGGGATGGCGATGCTACCTGTTATTACTAATAAATATGAAGGTGTCATTTTTTTGTCATTGCAAGAAATACAAGTTCCCTTGGTTAGAATTATATCAGGTTTTGTTTTCAAACCCATCATGTGCTTTTTCTTTATTACAAAAGCTGCATTGGCAGATCTATACAACAAAAGTTTAGTTAAGAAATAGAGGGGAAAAAAAAACCCTTTTGGTGCAAAAATGATATGAATACAGCACTGTGGCAAATAATCCCAAGACTAAGCTCTTCCCTCTGCGCTGCTTGTGGCTAGCTCCTGCTCCAGGCAGTAACTAATAGCGTGCAGTTTGGCCTTGACTTTCTGGAATAGTGGAACAGTGCTTAAAGCACATTTGAAGTAGAAGGAAGAGGCATTAAGACATTGATGCATATCCCTGAATCTCAGGTAAAAAATGCCAGCTTGTGTCTGTGGAACACATTAAAGTAGCTTCAGGGCTGCTGTCGCTCATGCTGTCTGCCTGCTCCAAAAGTGCCATTAGGGCTGTTGGGGAGAAGATGAATGGAGTGACTCTTCAGCAATTTCTGGTGGCTTAGCATTGGAGTGGAGACGGCATAGGAGTAAGCGCAGCTCTTTTATGCCATGATGACAACTTGGTTGCTTATTAAGTCGGTAAAAACTGGAAACCGAGGCTTGTCATCTGGCTGTCAGGGTTTGAATGTGCCCACTGGGTTTTAATTTAACAAAAGGGCCAGTGTCCACAAACTTCCACAATTTGAATACTCCTGAAAAACAAAGCGCATGCTTTTCCCTTATCCTTCACTGAAATGACAGCATGGCTGCCAAATTCAACTGTCTTTTGTGGTGAAATGAGTGCCACCAACATTCACTCTGTCACTATAATTTTCAGATTTGCTAATCAATGCCCCTCAGGGCAGTTAGGTGAGGAGCTGATGGTCAGAGTCTGAATTCTTTCCACAATGCTTTGTTCAGAGGGGGAGTCATGGAGATAAACCTGTGTCCTGTGTACGGTTCTCCAAGAGCAACACGCAGGTCAAAATACATTAGTCCTACAGTTTTCTGACAGCACTTTTCTTTATTAAATTATCTTCCTAACTAACTGCTGCCAAAAGCAGAGGTCTGCTATTAACAGAAGGCTGGTGCAGAGCCCAGAAAGCAGGGTACTCTGCGCTCTTTGGGCAGCCTCACTTTCTATTCTGCAATGTTTCCTTTAATCCTCCGTGCCTGTGCGAAGCCAGGTTTTCTCTTTTACTGCAAATGGAATGTATACACACCATTTTGAGATGAGATAATTATGTGCTAGAAAAATTGAAGCACTTTAATGCCCACATACACCAGACTAATTTTTATGGCATGGCAATGTTTGACAGATAGAAAAGTTGGGGTTTTTGTTAAGAAGTTGAGAAATGAAAGGAAATAAGCTTACAACAAACCTTGTCTCTGAAACTGCAGGCTGCTTGTGAGACTGACAACACAGAAAGTGCTCTATTGCTGAAAGACTGTAAATTCTGGGAAAACAGGTATGTGAAACTCAGTAAGGAAGGAATAAAGGCAAAACTAATGCAGCATTTCGGTCTATTTTTTCAGTCCATAAATGTTCCCATTTATGTTCTCATTTATGTAGGTGGTGATCTCCTATAGTTTTCACAAATTGACGCACAACATATTGCTATGCAGATGGGACAAATAACCACGGTAAGTAGCAACAGAAGTGAATAAAAGCCTTAAACATCACAGGGCAAAGAATATTTCCTCCATCCTTGCATATACCTGGGCACTATATATATATATATATACACACGCTGTTAGCAAAGAGAATCATGCGATAACCCACAACCCTATATGAAAATCTTTATAGCAATGTGATTCCTCATGCAAGTTTTGCCATGCAGCTTGCACTATGACTTGTTTCTACATCTCCTTAGGCTGTGTTTCCATCTTTCCAAATGTGTAGTAGCAGGTAGAGTCCCAATCTGCCAGGTTTTTCTTTTTCTTTTCTCTCTCTCTGTGAATTAACATTCCAGGCAAGTGTCTGTCTTTGTCACAAAGAGAAAATGGAAGAAAAGGTAACCTGCCTGTGGGGAAGTCCACTTCTATTCTCATGGTTAAAAAGAAAAAAGAAGTTTTTTACTTTTCCTTACTATTTCTCAACCATATTTAAAGAGCCGAGTGATAATCCATCCGTGACGGATTGCAATGTGTTCCCAGATTTATAAATAGGAATTTGTAACGGAAATGTTGTTATAAAGTAGAGTTATCTCAGACACATGGTCCTAATCAACAATCCATTAATTAGCAGTACTGAAAAAATACATCAGAAGAGATATCTTTATTTTTTCACAAAATTTTACTCTTGATGTCCCTGAAGTCACTCAACAGCATCAGCAGCAAAGCGGACATTAACCCAAATTTCACGGATGTGTGATCCGTAGTAGCTATTTTTTCTGAAAAATAATGCATTAAATATTACATAAGACATTCATTTTCAGGGAAGGGGGGTGTTTCTCATTAAAAAGGGCTTTAAAAATCTCATATTTCCTTCTTGAGAATGTAATTCTGCAAGCTATTAGTTGCTAAAAAGACTGGGGCATGGAGGCCTAATGTGCCTGGTGAGCAGCTCTGTACAGACCACATCCGAAGCATCTATCCTCTCTGGGGAGCTGCTGTGCTGTCTGAACGGTACCCTTCTGCTTGAGAGGTTGGGTTTTGACATAATAAATGGGGCTCATTTTTGCAGCCACCATCTTTCAGTCTCCAGAGTTAACAACAAGCCCTTCCAGGCATATTTGTAGGAAAGCAGGGCATTCAGAGCCAGGCTTTGTTCATTTGAAAATGAAATGAATTAGGCAATGTGCTCTAGATGTTTGTCCCAAAGGCTAGTATTATTGCTATTTAACCAATGGCTGTCATTTACTGAAATACCAAACCACATATTTAATTTTAATGTTACTGTCACATCTGAATTGATAAGTTAGGTATGTAAATTTGATTTCAAATGAGAAATTAAATGGCTAATCAGCTGATCATTACATTCATAGTATGTCATTAGCATTTTAGGTCTTACATTATTATTTCTCTTTGACTACTGGGTAGTTTTACTCTCACAGCTTGTTATTTAACCTAATTGCTATTTTTCTTGTTATATTTAATTAAAACTTATGAAAAAAACATATACAAGGGAAACAACCAAAATTACTGGTTTAAAATGGCTTGGTGTATCCCTTACAGAGGTAGAAAAACACTAGATAAACATGTCTGCGGAGGTAAGATATCACACATACTGCCTTCTGCACACAGTTCATTCTATTCAAGTAGTACTTTCATATCTGCCATCGTTTCTGTGCTAAATTTACATGAATGGGGTAAAGCAAATAAAAAATCATGACTTGATTTTTACTTTTCCAGTGTTTGTGCTTTGGATTGGTTTCCATTGTTTTGAGTGTTCATCATACTCCCATGCTACTGGCTGGTCCCTTGAAAAGAATACGCTTGCAGCATGTTACAGGAGGTTTTTCTTACAGCCAGTTCTCTGGTTTGATCTTCAAGTTTCAGTCTTCAGATGATTGCTTTTTGTGGGAGGCATTAACAGATTGTTAGAGGTTTTTTTCCCTTTCACTTATTTTTTCTATTGGATAAGTTTGGTAGAATGCTGAGAAGAATGTTTAAGGCTCTAATAAGCCAATAATTCCTCTTTTTTCAAGAAGATCAGCATAGAGGAAGTTTGGACAGAATATACATTATCAGAACTATCTTTTTGCTTAGAAACTCCAGCAGTTCCTGGCTTGGAGTTGGATTTGGCATTTAATGAGGAGTAACTTCTTTATACATGAAAACCCACACACACTTGATAAGTCAATGTAGGCAGCTCACACGTCTTGAAATTCCAGCATATAAATGCCCTGAAAAGTGTCATTTTCTCTGAAAGTGGGGCGGAGCAGGATTTCTTCCTGCCATTGCAGCTCTGGGCTGCTGTGATTGTGCATAGTCTACACGCCTACACTGGATGGGTTGTGTGTTTCTCCAGTTCTCTTCCTGTCCCTTGATCTGGCGGTTTGCAAGCCTAAGCTCACGAGTTCAGATGCAGAGACAGCGAGGCAGAGACATGGCAAAGGTGGGTGGCAAACAGAGTGAAGAACTTGGACTGTGAGTCGAACTGGGGAGCAAAATTGGGAGTTTGGCACGGAGGTCCTGTCAAAGTCACTTAAATGCCTTCAGGCAAGACCAGGAACTCCTGAGAGCAGTTGGTGTTCTTGGTCTCCAAAGCAGCTTGGAGGGCAATCTAGGAGCTGGTGAAATTGGAAAAAAAGGAGAAATAGGTCTGAAAAGAAGCTTCAGTGCCAGAGGGAGAGCAGCACCTTCTCAGGCAGTGAGAGTGGGGAGCAAGGCTGAAGGAGGTAACTGGAACAGACACAGAGTTTGGAAGACAACTGGAAACCTAGGGTGGAAGAAAAGGAAAATACAATCGAGCTACCAGAAAGGGAAAATGAGACTACTTAACAAGACTATTGGATGAGGGAGAAGAAGATGTGGCAGTAGGCAGCAGTGCAGAAGAGTAGAGGAGGGTTAGCTGTGCAAAAGGACCAGGAGTAAGATGAGAAATTAGAGCACTTCTGGGACTAGTGAAGTGAGGAGGTGTCTCTTAGGAGCAATCAGCCAAAGGGCAGAGGCAGGCTGAGGAGGATGGGCACACTGAGTCGAGCTTGGAGCAGGCGGAGAACAAAGCATCAAAGTCTGTTCCCGTTAAAGCACACTCTTCTACGGAGCTTGGCGCTGGACCTGAGATCCCAGGCCCTCTTGCTGTACTATTGCTTCCAGTGATGGCCAGGTGTACCTGTGTTTGCAGCACATTCTACCCATGCCAGTTTGCTGTATTTAGACTAGATAATAATAAGGATGTGGCGGTATGATCTCCTTTAGGTGTGATTGCACCTAATCAGAGACCCTGGAAGGGCCCAGTTCATGCTAAGACCTCTGACACCAGATATGCATTAGGGTTAAATTAATGCACATATTTTACAACATATTACAGTATATAAATACGCTATGGTGGTGGTCCACACCAATAGCTGGTCGATACACACTGCTTTCACTATCTGTGATACACAGTCCCAGTTCTCAAGCCAAAAATGGTCATATCTACATCACAAGCCAAAGGCTTGGTCCAGTTCTGATCCGGATGCGAGCTCTCACATATGCAGCTGGGGTTATTAGAGAATCTGATTCCAAGAAAACAGGGAGCAACAACACAAAGCCATACACAAAATAGAATTGCTTACAATAAACCATTGACAGTGTTGTGCAATAGGTCTAAATGTGGTAGGAAAGGATAATGTCAACCTCAACGTCATGTTGAACTTTGCCTCTTTTCTACACCTTTAGCGGGGGAATTGAACGGGGGACCTCATACTTGGTCCCCAGATACCTATACCTGTGCCAGTAATTTTCCTGCTCTAGCTAAGTCTTGTAAGACTTGACAGTGCTGAATAACTACCTATCTATCTTACAACTAAATGTTGTCAAGATTCACAAATTGCCATTCTTTTGCCTGTCTTTTTTGATTAGATATCTGTTTCAGAGCCTACCTATTAGATTAAGCCTTGCACAACACAGGGTGCCACGGCGAAAGGCACTGGCACCAGTATTTTTCCAGAATTACAGTCTCTAGAACATGCATTTCGGTGTGGGAAACTTGGCTTAAATTATTTAACCAATCACTGTACTATAATGACTTTAATGAACGGCATTCTTTGGCTGAAAAACCTCAGTGGTTTCTGCTGAATTTGCTCCATTCTGACTAAAAGAGTTAAACCATTCACCTGAAATAGGATTAGAACTCAGCTGCCTTGGTTTCACACCCATGACCCATAAGTGCATGTCCATGAATGCCCATCTGTTAAGTCTGAAGCTTTTTCTGTTTCTCAAGTTGAGCAAACACGTATTTATTTCATGCAATGGGAAATAGGTTCCACTGAGGGTTTGTGAATCAGCAAGTTTGTGAATCTTGCTCTTAGATATTGCACAGGGAGCATGAGGCTGTAGAAGCCTGTAAATGGAGTGGGGCCAGTCTGTGGAGTCTGGGCTGTAGGTCTATCCAGCATTAAACCAGCACTTTGCACTGATTCTCATTGCTTTCATCCCTTGGTTTCTAGAGCCTGACCTGGGACATGTGCTTTGATTTCCAGGACTCCCACATACACTTCACTGTAATTGATGCAGTAGCAGCTCCACTTGGGGTGGATATGGTAGTGCCTAAGTGAGTATTTTGAACATTTAGGTTCTGGGGGTTCAGACTGAGCACTGAAATGTTAGGAGGGCTCCATGACTGGGCTCTTTGGCTGTCAGATGGAATTAACACCTCTCCTGGCAGCTCCCAAGGTTGCCCTGAGCATAGTGTGTGTGAAACATCCAAATGGTATTGTGAAGAGCACCAGAGAAAAGCCTTTAAGGAGATTAATCTTCAGAAGAGTTTGGTTTATGTGTAGTGCCTGAATCCAAAACCTGAAAAATGAGGAGAAGGCAAAACAGTCACAGTCAACTCATTAAATGAGCTCTGTCCACTCTGAAAGAGGCAGGGTCAGGTAGGAAAAAAAAAGAGCATATAATTGTTTAACTGGAGACTGTACATGTACATATGTATAAGGTTGAGTACTCTAGCATTACTTTCCACATTTCTAAAATTTGGAGTGTTATACTCCATGACCTTTTAATGTAGTTTTGTATGTATTTTTTTATATACGACTTTTAATATCTGACAGATGGCAAGCTTTTGCAATTATTAACCTTTTATTTTCTCAGAATGAGACCTAGTAGATTGCAGAATAAATTCCTAAGGGAAATGGTTGCTTCAGTGGTTGTGTAAATTAAAACTGTAGTGTACAATATACTGTAAAGGACAATTATACAGTGATAAGTCAGAGGACTGTATGACTTCATAGAGCTTTTTCTATTTGTGCTTTGTGTGGTTCTGGGAAAGGGAGTTAGCTTGTCTCCGTATTATCCTGCTGCTCTGCCTCAGGGAAAGACTGGACTTGGGCAGGATAAATTAATTTTCATTTGGACTGTGTCTCTCTCCCTTTCTCCTGGCATCACATTTGAAGTTCCTGTGTTGTGTGATCAAAAGACATGTGATGCAGAGAGTCAGTCAGCTCTGCTGCCATCAGCATGGCTTTGTACAATATAGATGGTACTAGGGATTATGGAGATACTATCTGACTAGTAAAGAGAAGAAAAGCATCCGGTCTTTAATAAAATGGTTGTATCAGTGGGAGTGGAGGAACATTTGATCAGTGTAGACAAGGTAACACTTAGTAAAAAGCTTAAGGATTAACTTTTAAGCTCTAGCTGATGTGGAGAAAGGAAAAAGGGAAATGTTTATCTTCTGAAATCACATGCATTTCCCTCCCAGGGCACTGAAGGTTGCCATGCAGCAAAATCTTCATTTGGCTAATATGCATTGCCTTACTCTAGAAATACTGCCCTAAAACAGGTTAGCCAGAAGAATCAGGCTTCCCAAAATTTGTCCCTGCTTATGCCTTGTCTTTGGAGCTAAGCAATGAAATTGAGAGCATCTGTTACATGATTGGACTTTCTCCTTCCCTTCCCTTCCCACTCTTATTCTCTCTTTCTCTCTCTGTGTCTTTCTCCCTCTTCACGTACAACCCTGCCCTTCAGTTCCAGTCTCTAGCAGCTCTCTGGACCCTTTTTTCCTCTGTAAACTCAGCACACCCAGGTTTCAGTCCAGCTGGCAGTACTGCTGGCACATGAACAACTCTCAGTCCTCCTGATGTGCCTGGAGTTGCCTGAAGGAAGAAAGCGTTGCTGTCTGAACACAGTAAGTAGCAAGGGATAATCTTGGCAAATATAATTGCTACTAGCATTGTGAAATTTGACATGATTTCTTCGATTACCTGTTCTGGAAATAATGTATTTCCGAACTGCAGCGATGTGTGTAATGCCTACTACTGTTTGCAAAACACTTAGCATTCTGATGTTGTTTTCAGGTGCTTATAGCTTTATTTAAGCATTCAAATTTCATTCTTCAACTTTGTCTGAAAACCACCCTACCCAATATTTTTCCCCCAAAGGTAAAAATGGAACAAAATTGAATTATGTAAGTTTTAACAACATATCACTTCCAACAACCTGATGGGTTTTCATTGTCACCTCAGTTAAACGTTCTGGCTAAGTGATAAATTCCTCCCATGCCACAGAAAATTATTTATTTTTCCCTTTATAATTCTATCAGGAAAAGGTTTATTTTGCATAATAAAATAGAGATGATCTTCAATGTCAGCCTGTACGGCACTGTTGTTGCAGCCTTTCTATGAGCTGACAGACTTTCTGAAAAGGATGCTTACTCCAGAGCTGTCTGGTGTTTTACAGGGGGTGAGGAGAGAGGAAGTTCCCAGGGAGAAAGTGAAATGTGATAGCTTATTTTTAATGTAATGGCCATAGACTATTTACTCTTGTCCTATTCCCTATTGAAAAAGAAATACCCTGCATACAGCTAGGACTAGGTATCCTCTACTTAGCTAATGACAGCTAAAGAGTTTCATGATGCCTTCTGCTGATGATCATCCAGAAGGCCTTGGTACTGTGGGGAAAAGAGTGTTCTAGGACTTGTGCAGAAAAGCTGGAGCTGGAAATTTGATAGCTTTTATTTCATTTAATGGGTATAGTCTATTTATTCTTGTCCTTTTCTCTATTAAAGAAGAAATATCCTAGATGCAGTTAGGACTAGATGTCGACTACTTAGCTAATGACAGATCATGGGTCTGATCGCCCTAACCACGTCTCCACTGCTGTGTTCTGTCCTCTTATGACAGTGTAAAACGTGTCTCCACAAAGGCAGTTTTAAGAAGATGAAGCTAAAGGGCAAGAATATATTTTGCTATTCTAGAAGGTCTCCACAGTCTTCACCAAAAGCTGATTTATGGAATTTCACTGTCCTCCATCCCAAGGCACACAGATTTCTACCCTTCACCTCCAAACTTCTTTCTGCCATGTGGATGAATACATACATCTGCTCTGTCTTGTCTTCTTCAGCTTCCTGAAACTGGAAGGGAGAAGACAAAACAGTTTGCCCTGAACGGACCAGCAGAAAATGTGTTTACAAAGGCTGATACCATGCAGTTCTGCAGGCCTCAAAACTCTGGTAATTGTTTTGTAAAATTGTATTTATCAGGGAATTCGTCCGACAGTCAGCTCTGAGAACTCATTTTGAAATTGTCTATTGTGTGGCCTTGAACTGCTCACTTCTTGTTTTCAATCTAGAAGAAAAATTTCTATAAACCCTCTACATACTTAGTTTAGTATTTCAGCTAAAAATAAGAGAAACATTTTGTGCCTAATAACAAGGAAAATTTTGCAAGAGAGAAACACACTTCTGCAGTTGTTCCAAACCTGTATTCTATTTGGCAGTCTGGTTCAAGCTTTGCTCTCTATCAAGTTACTTTGGAGGCTTCCTGGTCTAACAAAACCAGAAGCTGTCACTTGGTTCTTAAGTGCTACCCTTGGCCAAGGGAACAAGAAGCTTCTCCCACACAACGTAACATGAAATGAAGTTGAAAAATGATCTGCCACTTGTGTGAGTGGGACAAATTTATGAGAGCTTTGAGCTTTGTCATGGTCAGCAGGGAAGATTAATGGAAGCTGGGACTTGAGTCAATCAGTGTTGAAACAAACCAAACCAATTAATTAAATGGAAACACTTAGCAGAGCCTGTATCAATAAATACAGATGAATATTGATACAGATCTGTAAGNTTATTTTTCTGTAATATATCTGCTCTGTATTTCTCTCATAATTTTCAGCTGTAGTCTTCAGATATATTTTGCTCTTTTTGCTTTTGTATCGTTTCTGTTATTTACTCATAATATAGAACACCCATGAATTGATTATGTTTAATTACATGATTAAGGCAAAGTCCATGATTTGGAATTAAAAATGTAGAGCCCCAAAACACCATGGGATAGTTAATATATACAGAAAATTCATATTCCCCAGGTCAGCTATTCGAATGCTGGCAGTTCCTTATAATTGTGTGTAATAAGACCATCCCTGTGACTGGGGAAGTTTCTCTAGAGCAGCTCACCTTCCCAATTTCTCCAGAGTGTCTGCTTATAAACTGAGGAGGTTATTGATGAAGCTAGCAGTCTTAGGACTGCAATTAGGCAGGTCTTAAGAGATGTTTAGGATTAACTAATGGTGTAGATGTATGTTTTATGAGCAGAAAAAAATACTAGGCAGTGTTTGAAGGGGGTCTGACTGGGACTGTAAGGAGTACAGTGGTGAAATACAAATAGAGAGGATTAGTAAGTGGTATACAAAGATCTTAAAATCCTTACATCAAAGAAAATGGTGCTCAAAAACAAATTGTAGAGTCTGGTGTGGGGTAAGAAAGAGTATCTTATTCAAATTACAGAGTTTGCAGAACTTGGGAAAAAATTAACTAATGATAAAATCATGGGGTATTTTTTCTCTTTCAAATGACTGAAAAGGGGAATACATATTCAGACAAAGAAATGGCATAATTTGTGTCTTTCTCCCCCACTTCCTGGCCACAGCATTAGTAACTGAGACATATACACACGCAAAAAATTCTGAAAAAATATGAAGTTGTCTTAATAACTTGATTACTGCATGGCAATCAGTTATCTCTGAGGTGCAGCCTTCTTTCATAAAGGAACACTGCTGGGAGGACTACGTACAAGGTTCCTAGTATAGAATCCAAATTGAATTAAACTGTCCTTCTGAGCCAGGATCTGTCCCTGAAAGACAGAAGAAACAGAATAGAATAACATCATGCAGTTAAATTCATCTTGCTGTATCTCAGCTCCAGGACGTTGGTGGATGGTATGGCCTCAGAGAGGTTCATTTCACTGCTAAGGGGAATTGTTAGCTGAGTGAGAGTAGCCAGGAAAAAAACCAAACCAACCACCACAAGCAACAACAACAAAAATCGCTGCTTGTTATTCCATACTGAACTTGAAAGGATCAAAATTAACTCTCTGGGCCTGATGCAGTTGCTAATAAAATTGTATATTCTACAACTAACACAACTGGGAGCAGGTTCAAATTTCATTTATCTTTTTTATTTTTAAAAGGCCCCTTTTTTATTGCTTTATAATGACACGAACATCAAAAATGCTTACTATTTTTAGAAGTTAAGTGGGAAAATATGCTTCCTTGCTGCCTTCCCCACTTTCCCAGCAGGTCAATGGAGCTGCTGCATATAAGTAAGAACACGGTTTTGACCAGATTGTCAAAACTGAGGGGAAAATATCCATAGCTTAGCAGAGCAATAGGTTAAAAAAATTCCAATCTAGTGTGGTGGCAATAAGAAAACTGAATATGCCAAAAAGATTGGTACAAACACAGCCACACTGTCTGTCAAATTTTCATCCTCCACTTCATCCTTAGGACTCTTGAATCGACCTGCTATAGCCTGACAACACCACAAAATGGGACATACTGATGCTTTTGGGTTTAGACACCCTATAGGTTTCAGACTTGGTACGTTTTATGAAATCAACCATTTTGGTAGGGTATATATATGTACATAATCCTGTTGTGAAAAGTCACAGTGCAGAGATGTGCTGGTATCAAGTTCTTTATATCATTCTTGCTGTGCTTCACAGAGCTAACGTGGCATAATAGTGGCATGAACACTTGTATAACTGCATCTTCACTAGGGGAATACTGACATTTCAACTTTTCTGGCATATTTAAAACAGGCAAAATGTTCTTTAAATGGACCAGACAGTAAAAAAATCTCTTTTTACTCTCTCTCCTTTGCCACATTAGGGTTGTTTGGTTTTGGGGGTTTTTTTTGTAACCTATGTGAGTAGCCATTTTTGTGAACAGTCACCTTGAAATGACGGAAAGGATAGAAAGATCACCAATGTAATCTGTGAGACTAGGGTATGATACAGTAGAAGTCCCTTCTCAGCCACCCTAAGTCCTGTGCCTTTCCTGCCTGCTCATACTTCCCATCAGAGAAGAGCCGATTTAAAATAAAAGCCTCTAATAATCTCTTGAGAGTTTTCCCATGGGTTGCATCCATGTGTAAGAATAGGAGGACTTTATCGGTAATATTTTATGCTTTATAACAGATAAGAATGGATGGGAATCTCAATGTTTTTTTGTGAAATTCCCCCCCTCAAAGCCTCATTTGTCTATACAGAGAATCCCTCAGAAAGTGAAAGTGAACTAGTGAGAGTATGATCATAAAATGCTATTGGTTTTCTTTACTAATTCCCCACTGTAGATTAATATAAACTCTGTAAGTCTTATTGCATTATTAGAGTGTCTAGATGGTGAAAGGTGGCTTATACCGAGTGAGACTTGTCGGCGTTATCAGTTTCTTTGCATATCGAATTGTTTGCTTTAAAGAAAGAAAAAGAAAATCCCATGTTATCCCCACCTGAGAGCACAGAACTAGTAAGGATGTTTTTCTGTTACAGCTGAAAAGAACTTCTGCCTGGGTGCTGTTGGGAACAATGGAGTTTTGGCTGCTCACCACGGTGTGTCTCCATTTGACCCGCCGGGTTGTGATTTTCACCGAGTTTATTATTAGAACTTCTGTCTTCCCTGCATCTCAAACAAAAGCTAAGCCAAACCAGTGAGAACCTGCATAACTCACGGACATATTGATAGTCAAAAATTTTTAATTTTAGAGCAGTGGTAAGTATGTCACTCACCACCCAAAAAATATTTTTAAGCATTTTATATTTGCTCACAGACAACTGGGCTGTCAAAGTAAGGTTCTTACTAGTGAAGCTTTGTAACAGCTCAAGCATCTGATTAGGATGTGAGAGGAGTTTCTTCAAAGAACCAGTGTCCTGATCCCCAGTCCCATGCCCTGCAGAGGAGAGGTACCACAGTGGCTTCCTACGGCAAGTGACACTGAATGATGCTTCTGTTGATTACCATATAAAATGGGAGAGTGGTTTACACTCCTATTCAGAAACACTTTGCTAGAGCATTCAGCATAATTAGTTAAAAACGTACTACTTTATCTTTGGCAGAACATAGCTGATTAATTTTCTAGGTTAGAAGACACAGGTGTGTGAGGATAAAAGCCTTGTTTGTTTGAATAAACAGAAATTGTCTCATAGCCTTGCAAATTATTTCCTTTAAAGCAATCTAGGTAAATGAAGACAGAAATACCTGTTCAGTATTTATTCATGGAAAAGCAGAGAGGTTTCTGTTATGTTTTGGTTTTGAAACAATGTTAAAAGCTGTCCTAGTGTACCTCTATTGAGCCTAATGAATTGTCACCAGAGATGAATTAGGTCCTGCTATCTCTGTTTTCACCTGCCAGGAAAAAAATGTTTTTCATCTGACTTTACGTATTAATCACTCACAGGCAATGAGACAAGTCCTGGAACAGCTCTGTCTTCTTTATACGGACTTTCTAATTCAGTTTGTTTGCTAATGAGGTGAGAGGGAAGTCAAGATCACTCCAGGTTTGTAACGGCTTTGAGTCAGTTCCACAGATTTGAGCACGTTTACCCCCAAACTCAAGAATTTCTTGCTGGATTAATCATTGCCTGAGAAATGGCATAACTTTAGAAGTATATTTGGAGAACGGAAAAGTAAAAACACTTTGGACACTGTATTAGCTGTCTTGCATACAAAACGTTGCTTTGGAAAGAGCCGGGGTAACATTCAAACATCTTGAATACTCTAACCTTCAGATCGGCGGGAAATGTGCGGCATTCATGCTCTGCCTCGACAGGCAAGATAAACCTCTGCCCGTGCTGAGCGAGTGGCCCCGCAGTGTCTGGGCAAAGGGCCTGGGATCTCTGCACGGGGCAGCAGCCGCAGAGGGCTCCGGAGGGAAGGCTCTGCCCTCCTCCTGCCTCCCCTCGGACCCTACCAAACCCTCCCGCAGGCCTGATGCGCTCTGGCTCCCTGCACCCGGATGAGAGGGAAATGGGTCGTATTTAAAAAGCAGTCGTCTTCCATCTATACCTACCCACCGCCTAAGATTTTCTTTGGAAAATATGTAGCTTTCACAGTCTCGTGGCTTCCAAATTCAATGTCGATAGCATGCAGCTCCTGGAGAGCTTTAATTTAAAACTAATTCTGCCAGGCAGCCTATCTTCAAAATTGGCTTGAAGAGATCTTTCTTAATCAGTAGAACTTTTCTCATTAAAGAAAACTTGCCTCTACCAGATGCATTGACTTGCAGATCTAGTTGAAATTATTTGTTGTTTTGGCTTGTTCCAAAACCACCACAGTATATAATGTAGATTTTAAGATACTGTGCTTTCGAGAGTGACATATTTCAGTGACTGATTTCTCTTTAAAAACAAAGGTTGGTATCTCTTCCCTCACCGCAATGGAATAATTGGTGGGCTAGCATGAATGAGTCGTGAGCTGCATACATCAGGGCCACTAGAGTCAAGTTAAAGTCCTTCAAACCTCACTTTGTAATTAAAAATGAGAGTATAGGCATGGTTCTTAAATCCTGATTAGAAGTCACTTAAAATAATTACAGAAGCAATTAATGCAATTTGAATTATTCTCACCCTGCTAGGCTGCAGCTAATCCTAGTTGGTAAAAAGAAATCTCCATAAAATATTCTTGAAAGTGATAATGTAAAATTTCAGATTATGTGTTTAAAAAAAAAATCATTACTCAGATATACAAAAGTAGCCGAGAGTATACAGAGCCAAATCTCAGCAGTATGTTAACAGCCATACAGTGTATGCCATTATGTATTATGTTCGCTATTATACTATACAGAATTGCTAATACTACATTGTATTTAATAATTTATATGCTACTTTGATAAATCAGCTATATTTTGGCATAACTGCTCTGACTTCATTATCATTCATGAAGTTCACTTGCAAACCACCCATGTGATTTCATTATGTGATTTTATTTAGACCCTCACCTCCTTAGATCTTAACCTGCATTTTTCCTCATGTATGTAATTATTTCCTCCTTTTATTTCTTCTGGTTTGATTCCTGGTTTTGTGAGGCTCTGACTGAGAATCACAGATGTTTGGTAATGAGGTTAGAAATATCTGCTTGTGCTCACTGTAAAGTTTGGGGATTGTTTTTTTAAATACTCCTTGCATCCCCCCCCAACTCTTCTGAACAGTGATACACACATTATGGAGTACAGTTGTCTCAAGGCAGACTTCCATAAAGTATTGACCATTAATGCACTATCTGTTCTACCACATCATTCACATGATTCATCAAGAGCCGGGAAGGAACAGTTTGCTTTTTTTGGCTAGTACACAATCATCCTTAATGTATTTTCTGAGATTTAAATTCAATGCCGAGTATTGCAAGGCTTTCAGACAATGCAATGCCATTAAAAGCTTTTGTACTGCCAGTGTCTTCATCAAGAGCTATAGTTTAAGCCATATGTATCTTACAGCTTCCTATTAAGATTTTTTTGTTGTTTATTCCCACCCCTTCTTGCTTAGAATCCACTTTGCCTTGGGAATAGATTTGCAGCTTTGTCCTGTTCTTGTCATTGTGTAGGTGGGCAGATCAGTACTGCAACCATATTTTGCTTTCATAGTAAACCAGTTTTCACTTCTTCTCCAAGTCTGTGAGCTATTCATGATTTGCAATGAAAAAAAAATAAAGTAACCCTTTCTCTTCCTGTCAATAGAAATGAGAGCAGCAACTTATATATTTATGTTCCTACTCTTTTTTTTTTTTTTTTTTTTTTTTTTTACTGTATTTAGGTAGGACAGAATGAGAGGAGTGCTTCTTCTGGAAAGATCTAAAGAGTTACATCCATCTCTTTTGGAGGTTCATGCTCCTTTCCAGGAGGACCATGTCCATCCAGTGGGTCCATATGCACCCTTTCGTCCCAGCTGTTGCTTGTTGTGGTTTGTGCCGACCCGTTTTGCTTCATGTTGCAGCAGACTAGGAAGGCATGGGCAGCATTGTGTTCCGAGTTCCTTAAACATGTGGAAGGATTTGAAAAATATGTGGATTTTGCTGACCCAAGAACCAGACTGACCCTGAGAAATCTGCAGTCTAAGGATGTCAGAGCAGAGTTTTGCATCGTCCTCTTTGGGGCGTATGCCGGTCCACTGAGGGTGGTTGCGAAAGGCTGTGGTCGGAAGGCTGGTGGCACTCCTTATGTCAGCGTGAGAAGGAAGCCTTTTGCATCGCTTGACTTGCCTCTGGAGAGCTGTAGGTCACTCCAGTGAAGGAGCACACAGGAAGAAATTCATAATACTTTACTTCAGGCTTGTTTAAGGTTAGATAAGTTTATTACCATTTTTATAACGAAATCAAAGTGAAAGGGACAGAAAAAAATGCCCACTTCAAGACACTTCACCCAGAACTTCTAGCCATGCATAATGCGAGTTTCTATTCACATCTCTGATTGATCTCAATAGAGAAAAATGTACGGCAAATTTCCTTGACTGAATCAGATAATGTTACTTTTTAGGTGTACTAAGTAGAAATATGTGTGTTCAGTGGTAGATAATGCTGGCTTTATGTCTGTGGATCTTTATATCAGTTAAGTACTTTTCCTGTCCTTTAAAATATATGTGCTCAAAAGTTCTTCGTAAAATACGTCATAAACTGCAGCAGTCCAACAGGAGAGGTACACAGGTGCTGAAGCTCTTAACAATATTTATTTTATTTTTTTTAAAAAGTGATTTATTTTACAGTTATTTTCTAACTTTTTTTTTTCTTTTGAGCTAACTGAAAAAGTAGTGACGTAGGAAGATAACCTACTTTAATCAATTTATGACTTTCTTTTTTAATTAAGGTAGGTATTCTTCTAGTATTCTGTGAATGTGTCAGATTATTTTGACCATTTGTTTTGCTTGCTGTCTTAGTTTGAAAATCTTGGGATAAAATGTCTATTTTCCTTTGCTGTCTGAGGCTGTCTACTTCTAGGAATTGATGCTGAGGTCCCATAAGGGCTGTTTCATAAAAAACTTATAATTACTTAGTCAATGAATTTCTGATGCATGATATAATTGAAAGTATTTTCATTCTTGATTTGTTACAGAAACAAGCTTTGAATGAATTAGTTAAAGACTGATAATACACACAAAAATGTGCTGTATTGAGATTGAATTGTGAGCTTGATTTTTTCCTTCCCTTAACTTAATGGGCTTAGTAAGTACTAAGGGGATCCATCATAGAGCACAGCACCTCAATTTAATAGGCATACAGCATAAGATCAGCGTTGGAAAACTGTCATTCTCATATTGCATCTTTGCCAAAACATTGCTATTGAATTTTAGAAACACTAATTTAGAGTTTTAAATAGAGAATGACAGGAATATATCAGAGAAATGCTGGGATTTTTGTTGATGATGATGCTTTTATCTAAGATCTATTATAGCAGAGAGTCATAGATTCTCAAACACCACTTTTCTTGCTGAGTCAGCTTTTAAACTAAAGCCCATGGTGCTGGCTGGACTATGCAACTCCCAGCAGAGCAATAATGAGACATGGGGAAAAAAAATCCCCACTCCACTCTGTCCAGCTGCTCCTTCCGACCTCTCATTTAGTGACTCGCATCGGATGCTCCTGGCTGATCCATCTCTCTAAATACTTCCTTCCAAGCCTCTCCACAAATACATCATTTTCTGCAAAAGGCTTCAGTCTTATTGCCTCCACTGGAGCATCCTAACACCAAGTCACACCTTTCCCGCCCCCACGAATTGGACATGACATTTGCTGGGTAGCTTCAGTTGTTGCTGCCAGCCAGGAGGACGCTGTCAGCGTGCGGCCAGCGCATCCCCCGCAAAACGCACCCAACGTCTGCACAAACCCTCGCCTCCAGTCTGGGAACGTGGACAGTGGTACACGGAGACACCTAATCCCTTCTAATATCTACCGCCATCAGGGAATTTATTCTTTCTAACAGAAGCTGCTGCCACTTTACAAGGCAATTCTGGAGCTTTTCCCACGGCCACGGGAAGGTAGAGCTGCCAAGCTGAGCTGCTCAGGTGTCACCCAACCCATGGCTGGGGCCACCTCAGCAGCCACAACTGGTCGCTTCTGCAGGTCCTTCTTTTGGACCAGGTGTGAGACCGGCCTGCTCGTGTCAGGCCGGAGCAGCACTCAGTGCAGCAAGCAAAGGGAACTCCATCTGTCCCCTCGGAGCTGTCTGGTCTCTGGCCTGGTGCTGCTTCTTGGGTCTCCTTCTCTGTGCCCTCATCCTTTTTCCACCCTGCAAAGGACCTTGCACAAGCACTGGGTTGGGTTTTTTTTGCTTGAGGTCCTTTGCTTGTAGGTACATTTCTAAGAGTGTTTCTCCATCCATTTTTCAGTCCTCAGGCTGTAATCCAAGCCCATGTAATTTCATTACTGACTTATTTTAAAATATGGTCTGTACTTGTTGGCAGAAATTAAGTTTTCATCCATGGCAAGGTGGTAACATATTTTGTGTGTTGTGTAGTACCAGTAGAGATCACAAGATATGAACAGTAGTGCTTCACAATTAAAGATGTTTCAGTAGTGCAGCCCCTCGTGACATTACATGCTCTAATAGAGGAAAGCTATAAATAAAAAAAAAAATTACTGAGCAGTTGAAAAATCTTATTCGCTATGCACAAAGTTAACATTTAAAATATACTCGGATGTCTATGAAAATTAATGAAATGTCAGTTTGAGAGCTGGAAACATATTGTTAGATTATATTTTAATATGAACAGGTGAAGATGAAGTACATTCCATGTAGTGAAATAAATAGAAAAGTCTGCAGTACTTACTTGCCAAGCATACTTGCAAATAATTGCATTTTAGTTGAAGGGGTACAGTATTTAGGCCAACTGAAAATTAATACTGTATTTAGCAGAATGCAGGGGAAAATGGATATTCTGCTTCACCTGGGAGATGCATTCTTATTTCCATATGAGCCAAAATTATGAGGAATTACTGTCAGAGATTTCAGCACCTTCTGTTAGGTACAGCCTGATGATAAAGTGTGCTAATGGAAATCAAACAGTATGAGGAGAAAGTAGCTGTAATCTTCATGCCCATTAACAGCTCTATAATCAGTGACAGTAACTGTAATAGCATTTGGCCAGGACAGAGTTTAAGCCATTGGTGGGCGGATGGGGGGAAGGGGAGTTAAATCACATTTTCTTCAAAAATTGTATCTGATCCTATGCTTTGTCTTCCATGCCTACTCTCCCACTGAAAAAAAATTTCAGCTTTTTTTTTTTTTTTTTTTGGCCAGTTTCAATCCCATTTGGCAGAATACTAAAATTCTCAAGGTTAGTTAATTTTGTTATGTCTTATGCAGCCATGACACCTTTGCAGTAGCCCCACTAAAGAAAAGGCTGGTGTTATCTCACCAAGCAATGAAGAATTCGCACTGGAGAAATGTCTTATAAATGTCCTCTATATGCTTTGGCGTGTCTTGTACCTTCTAACGCACCAACGATGATCAACCATAGGACACTGACCTGTAGGAAGCCAGACCATTGGTTTTGTGGTTGCTGAACTAGTTTTTTAGTTCACAGGGGAAGTTACTCAAAAATTGAATCCTAAACTCTCAGTAGAAATGTTGCATTTTCAGTGTATCTTGTAAAATGGCTGACTGCTGATTTTATTTTTATTGTAAGTTAACATTATATTCGTAAGTGCCTCTGGTTGAACAATACGCACAACACTTCTGTCCCTTCCTGACTAAGGAAAGCAAGTTGCCACCTACTTCTTTTCCACCTGAAGCCATAACATTGGTTATGTGGTCATAATTCCATCTCAAATACTGATATACAGAACTATTTCCATGAAATTCAGCATCAGGAGTGGCAGGGAAAGAAACGAGAAAGAATGTGAGATGTTAAGCAAAATTGTTGCTAAGTAGGGTGGCTCCTTAACAGTCTCCAAAAGCTGGTAGATGAACTTTAAAGGTTGTGTACGCTTCAGCACGCAGAAGCTATGCTTCAGCAAACTTGAGACTAAGTGATGATAATGTTAAATACATATTGCCCACTTCTGTAAAAAGAGCAGTGGGAAAAAAAGCCTTCAAAATCATGCTTGCCTAAGGATTTAGGAAAAAAGGTGACTTGTGGGTAGATGAGATTTAAGCATCATATAAATGAGCTAAGTGTTCTGAGGCAACTTGAATCTCTTTAAGAAACTGAATTGTCACAGAGGAATCAATGATTATAGCAGAGCTTATAGACGCTCTTCTGGAATAAGTAACGAAAAAAGATCATTTCCAACTTGGCAATTGAATGTTATATGCAGTCTTAAAGACAACAAAAGAACAGCAATGCTATATATCTCATTGATAAGGTATTGTGGCCTTGTGATATATGTTTATTTTTAGGGAATTTCTGCCTGAGTGCTCAGGTACTTTAATGTCAATTACTTGAGTGGAATTTTCTCTTTTATGTCTCACAGAAACTGCTTTACAATGATACTTAAATATATTTATTTAAGGCAATAATATAGGTAAAAATGGAATGATGTTCAAGATATTAAATATTATACAGATTTTAATAAGAATGCATTTAACAACTATGAACCTTCTTTGCTATAAAGTATAAGAAAATCTTCAGATACAGCATGCAGGATCTTTACAATATCAGGCAATCATAGTTGTAAATGAAGTTTCTTTCCTTCTCAGCATCCTTTTCAAGAAGTACTTTTCAAGAGATGCTGCTTTGATATTTATTTAAGCAGTTAGTTAGAAAATAAAGCCTCAGGTTGCAAAAACATATGTATGTCAGTAGCTTATGCTTCAAATTGACAACTGGTACATCTTTTCAACAAGCCTCAGATGGTTTGTAGTTAGCTGGCCACATTAAAGATTTAAACTCTCGGGGTTAGTGTTTGCCCTTTTCAAGGGAAGGTAGTTTGCTACGTCTTGCTCTCCCGCAGACTCGCGGTGCATCCTTTCTCCTGACAAATGGAGCTAATGCCATACTAAGGTTTCAGCCCTGCTGTCCATCACTTTGCTTTCTCATGAACAGAAGCAATTTACCCAGTGACCAGGAGCTGTACACTGTTCAGTTTTGTCAAAAGGAAGATATGACAGTCGAAAGCATTTCAGTGGCTGGGGAAGTGTACGCTACCCTTGGCCATGCAAATTCACGGACCTTCTTTCCTTGCATGTTTTTTAGTAAGTTTAGTACAATTCAAATCTTGTTTCTGCTGTGGGGCAACAAAGACTATTCCTATAGTGTTTAGCTGACAGCCCCTTGTTAGAAATTCACTTACAGTTTCTGTTAGTTAGTTAGCATCTTTCTCTCAAGTCTACACTGCTGGAAACCCTGAGGCATAGGCCTAAGGCAAAATAACCATGTTAGCATGGCTGAAAGTAACCAACTCCCAAGTAAAGATAGTTTCCCTTCCCTTCCTTTTTGTCATCTTTAAATTTTGTTCTTTTGTCCAATGTAACACCAAATAGGTAAACTGAGGCACATAACTATTCGGGGGGAAAAAAACTCTTTTGCATTGTTTATTCTATTCTTGGATTTTGTTTCTTCCTTCAAATCTTCTTTAAAAGGCTTTCAAAAATCCATTTAGCTTGACTCAATTTGAAATATAAATAGCAAGCAGATCACTGTCCCAAATATCATGTGTGTGACTCTCTTTAGCACTTAAACTGCATCCGGTAAGTGCCTGGCACATGCCCAGAGCAACGAGTCTCTGCAGATTAAGCTGATTTAAACACAAGTCATGTGACTGACATGTCAGTAATTGCCAGTTTACACACTGAAACTCCTGGCTGACCTAAGAGCTCTTCATTTGTAGTGAAGGAGAAAAATTCATGATAAATTGTCATGGAGTTTTACTGCAGATCATGAATATTTTTACCATATTGCAAGTTAACTCCTTAATGGATCCTGAGTAACACATTCATCTGGCTGTACCCAGAGAGCAGTATTTCCCTGGAGCAGAGGTCTGTATCACTGTTAAAGTAGCCATGTCATCTACCAGACCTTTTATGCAAAGATTTTTAAGAAGCAGAAAACAGACCAATTTAATTCCTGTGGTTTTAGCACACTTCACCCTTGTTTCTGTGCTATGACTTGTCTTGACTTACCAAAAATACTACCTGGAGGAGAACCTGTGGACTCTCACCTCACTTATGCCTCTGCATGGTTCAAGGTGAGGTCACCACCTACCTGCCTTGGAGGTATAAATCCTGGCCTGAAAACATGCAGGTTCAACCTGTTTATGTCACTATCTTGTTCTTCTACGCAGATATATGAAAAGCTTGTATGTAGGACTGATAGGATTCAGGAGGTATTTTTATCAAAAATCAGTGGCTAGAAGTATCACTGTCAAATTTTACTACCAGCTACAATTTCCACCAACTTTATATTTTAGCAAGAGATACAAATTTACAAAAATCTATAGCGATGTTTTCTAACAATGCCTTAGGCTGCTGTATTTAATGATTAAATTATAATGCATGATCTATACAATAAAATGACATTCAGAAAAAGTTTTACATTGTTTTATATGTTTGAGTAGGAGCATATTTTTTTGTATTATGCTTTTAAGGCAAACTGCCTGTCTTTAAGTCCAGTTTTTGAACTTGTAAACCATTAGTATGGTTTGATTCTTGACTCAGTGATTAAACTTCAGAATAAAGAAGGAGAATAAATTACGTGTTTCAAAAGAGGTAGTTGTTTGTGAATCTCCTCATCTCTGTTAGAACCTGCATTGCGCAACAGTCATCGGGTTTGTGGCGCGCATCGTTTTTCCATTCCCTTGTAATATCTGCAAGCCACATTCAACTCTCTGAAACACTTCACAAGAGTCAAGTTTGAATTTTGTCCTCAGCTGTCCGGAATAAACAGGATGAAGATCCAGCACTGCAGGCAGGGTGAGACGGGACCTGTAGGCACGATATTCAGAAACTGGCACTTGTTCACTTTTCCAATAGCTTAGTCCAGTTAGCTCTTCATTTTTCAGTATAGCAGACACATTTACTCTCAATTTTCTGATGGTCACACTGAAGTACTTGCATGAAGATTTATTATGTTGGTGAAAAAATGTGACTTTTTTCCAAAATAGATCCAGTGGTAAAACAAAAGCTGATTTCTTCATTTTCTTTCATTGTGTCAAATTTTGTCCTCAGAATTCTGAAGCTGCTTTTTATGTAGCATTTTATCGCTCTTGGAAGATGTTATCTTTAAGTGTACCTTATCACTCCAGTGACTATAGGTTTAGCAAGAGGCGTAAAGAAGACATATTGCATCAACACCTTTGAGTTTTAGAAGTATAGTCTGCTACAGCTCACATGGGAAAATGAAGAAAGTGTACTATCTACTAGAAGCCATTTCGATTATGGAACTTTATTAACAGTGTTCTTTTTTCTGATCATGATCCACTGCATCGTGAATATAGTTTTTTATCAGTATTAATGTTTGTTACAAGCAGGTGAAACAAGAAAATAAATAAAGAAAGAGGCATAAAGTAGGATTAAATGGAATCACTCCTCAAGGATTATCACAGAGCCTTCTATCTCACAGAGCCTTATATCATCATATCATGTGGAAACAGCTTCTACTTTATGAGATTTTTTTAAAATTCCTAACCTTTGCCCTTCTTCATTTCTACAGACATATTTTGCTTGATGTTAGTAGGAATGTTTAACCACTCAACTTCATACAATTTTTTAAACATAATTTAACTATTAACATCTACACCACTGTTTAAGTAATATTTTCCATTTTCTTGCCCATCCATGTAAACTAGTAAAGCTCTTTTAACATGATACAGTCATTTTGTGCTTATCGCACTGATGTGTGTTACAGGGGTTTTTAATAGCAAGTTGTTGCAGTATGTCCTGCATATTCAAGACTAGAAATTCAATAAGATACTTAGAAGATCATCTGAAAGAAGTATAAGTATCAAATATTTGTCAATGCATCTATCATTTTTGATGACAGAAATTTTGGCCAAGATGAAAGATTTTTCCATTGTTTTATTGGTCTCTAAGCAGAAGAATACCAAACCCTTTTATACGTGTGTGCTTGTGATGCTAAGAGCCAGTTGTGATTCCTCAGGAAGTGTTGAGATACAGTTGAGAAACTGAGCTGGTTGAGCAGAGACTGGCGAGGTAACCATCTGCCCAGCATGGCAGAGAACTCTCAAACTGCACAGATGAGGTAAATCTTAGTTTAGTCACGACTGATTGTGGCTTAATTCTAGATACAACACAAGTGCTGTATGTAATACAGCATAATGCTTTGTCTCTGTACTCAATTGCCTAATATCCATTTAGCTGATATTTGGAAAATTAGGCTGTAGTTCTCTAAGCCATGTCAGTATTCTGAGTTCAAAGTGCTCCTCCCTGATGGAAGGTTCATGATCCTTAAAGGTACATCCATCTGTCCAAAGTTAGGATCAGCTGCATACAGCATGTAATTTCTAAAGATCTCCAATGCTGACAGCTTGATAACTCCCCTAAGCAATCTCTTGCATTGCTTACCTCTTCTTATAGGTAGTTTCCACCACCCCCCACCCCAGCCTAAGGCCTTGCTTCACATTTATCAGATTTTTTTTTCCTACTACATCTTCTCAGAATAGTACAAAAGGACAAGGTATGAGGAATTCCTAGATTGAAATGTTCAATTCTAATCACAGCTATTGGCATTAGGAAGCCTCCACCCGTTCAAGCTCTGCACAGCTAGAATAAACAATGACAATTACAGTGTCAGTGTTTTCTAAATAGGCACTTTTGCAGAAAATGGTTTTTCTTTTATTTAATAAAAGCGCACTTGAATGTAATTTTGTTCTTTTAAGTAAACTGTTCTCTAAAAGAGATACAATTACAAAACCACAACTCAATCTTTAAAGAGGCAACGTTCAACAGCTTCCAAGTAGTAGACCCTAGATTATCTTTTGGGTTCTTCAAAGCACGCTTTCAAGTGACACTGCTTAATAACAACTGAGAGTTGCATTCTTTGTACATAAATTTAGTTCTTTAAGAGTTGCTTCAGTGCAGCATGAGATAGTCATCTTGTCTTCCTTTGTTGTCAGCAAAAAGAAGTAGATGGAGTGAATTGCTTTGTGGCTGCTCCTGTCTCTCCACTGACTATAGATAAAACCTAGACAACAATCTCTGACTGACCAGTACATTTTTTATCTTTCACTAAAGGAAGTTTTGTAAGATCAATCCTATTTGTCAAGTTACCAGCCTCTGGTGAATCTTGAGAGGATTCCAGCTGTTCCTCCAATCCCTACAAAACTCCAGAGTCTCTCCAGCTGATTTCTATCTTTATGAAAGAAGACCTATGTCAAATCCTGTAGTGTTCATACCTGCTTCTCTCTCCTTGTCCCTACTCAGCTCATATGATTTATTACTAAATGTCTACACAACTCGCTGCCAAATCAACGGAAAGTTTCTGTCTGATTTCACGAGGCTCTGAACTAAGCCTTCTGCTTGCACTGTGACCCTGTAAGATTTTCCCGGTCTTCCCTCCTTTCTAGCCAACTCTCTAAACTTGATGATCAGCTTCTGGTTCAAACAGCTGTCAAATGCCCTGCTGGGCACTAACTGCTGCTAATTTCACATTGCATACATAATGAAGCCTGGTGCATGTACCTGACAGCATGTGAGATTCAAACTCAGTTTTCTGAAGTATACTAAATGAAGTGAGACATTCACTGTAAATTCAGTTTCTTTTCTTTGATTGCAGAGTAGATAGAGCTTAAAGCTATCACAAATCCTTCCTGTTCATCTTTTTGATGCACGCTTGGTTTCTCCCATATTCCATTAACAATACGAGCAGCTGAGCGTGTTACTGTTGCTCACAAGCATGCTCTCTGTGCCAAAATACTTTTTTTACCCACATATTGGCATTTTTGTTAATGGCAGCATATGAGAGTGTGGGGATAAAAAGCACTGCAAGGCAGAGGCTCTGCCTTCGCTAGCAAGCGCAGATCAGGGGTCTCGTACAACAAGCGCAGAGAATTGCCTGCAACAACTTCTCGCCAGCTGTGCTGCCTGCTGGTTTAGCTCCCTGAGAGCCCAGATCTGTTTTGTGCAACGGCACTGCCTGTCATTTCTCAGGAGGCTACAACAGGGAGCTGTTGCCTCCCTCGTGAAGCTCCCGGTTGCTTTGCCACGTAGCCGGTGCCAATGTTTCCCGAATGAGTTGGGGCTGCTATTCCAACGCTCCTCTCTGCTGCCTTCATGACAGATGGTGCGCAGCTATGCAGCGGCCACAGCTGAAAGTATCTCGTGGAGGTGTGATTCCACTGTAAAGATTTTCCAGCGCTGCCACTCAGAAAAACTCCAGTGACAGGAAGTAACAGTTTCAAATTCTATTGTGTACATAAAAGCATTTATTCACCCCTCATTGCACACAGGGCTGGAGGGTACCACTGCGCCTATTAGTGACAATTTGCATTACCTGAGTACCACGAAGCTCTGCTGCACCAAAACTAACCCGTTGCATCCTGACTTCCCAAGATGGTATGAGGAATTTTTCGATAGATTTGACCGGTTCAGGTGTTGCGGGGGGTCTTTTAACAGTCATGGACATTGGAACCGCACGTCTCTGAGAAGCTGCATAGTCGGCACGTGGGCTGGAAACGAGGGCAGTGCCTGCTCTTCCTCCGGGGCCATTGCACATCGCCAACCTTTCACACAAAGTGGTTGCAGCAAGGAAAAGGCCAAGAGCACTGCTGCTGGGTGGGCTGTGTGAGCCTGGGGGCAACACCCCACCAGCACGGTCACCTGGCTCTGCACTGCCCACGCCTGGCCCACAGCTGACTGAGGGCACGTACGTGAGCATCGCATGGAAAAAGTGGGAGAGCCTTGGCTGATATTCAGCGTGCAGAAAGCTCAGATTTTAGGCAGTCTTCAGAAAAGCCAAGCTGGTGTGGTCCAGAGATGACAAGTATTATCTGAGTTCTTGGGAGACATAAAGAAAACTCTGTAGGAGGGCAGCCCACTAACTGAAGAAGGAGAAATTTTTGTTTACAATAGGCCACCCATTCCCCAAGAAAGCTAAGACTGTAGATACTTTTACTGGGGCCCTATAAAGGGGAAAGATTTCTTTTTTCATACACATTTCTTTCAAAATAATACAAAAATAGAATTTTTGGAGAAAAATTAATGTGCATCTCACATCAGTCACCTCACAGTCATACTGACCATTAGAAAGTTATGTCTACAGAGGCATATTTGTGTCTCTTTGGATACTGTAAACCTTCACACTCCTCAGTAACAGGGACCATACTGACAGTTGAGCTACAAAAATGTAGGCTAGTGACTTATGGCATTTGCATTAGACCATCTCTACACCTGAAGGCAGATGTTGAATTTTTGGTTGAGGGTTATAAATCAGCTTGGGCTCCCCTCCTTCCCCACCTTGGCTCTAGCTGGCTTCAATTCTCCACTGATTTTCTTCACTTCTGTGATTTCTCAATCTCAGGCAGTATGATTGCTTGTTGTCAAACAGTGTACTGTATAAGGTGTCTGCCTCTAAATTGCTTTCAGGCTGGTAACTCTTTCTAATAAGCTGCGAGGCAGTGCTCAGCATTTTTAATGTTTATATTATTTTTCTCCAGAACTTAAACCCCCTGCCAATATATTTTTTTTCCTTGTTTAAATCTTTTTACCCCCCAGTCAGCTGGAAGAGAGAGAGGACTTAGGCTACAGGTGCACAATTCTAAGCACAGCTGTCTCTTCTGCCTGTTCATGAAGGCTTGTCATAGAAAACAAAACCACGGCCAGCCTAGCTACTAACAGGAAAATATGTATCCACTGATTATTATTTTAGTTTGGGTTTTATTCCTCTGTAAAATAAAAATGCAGATGCAGAGCTCTACATGCGGTTGGCAGTGGTGCCCTGTAGGTCTTGTCATAGAAAATTTTAGAAAATAGATATTTGCCAATTTGTCATTATACAAAATAAAAAATAAAAAGATTAAAACAAGGCATCAAAGTGACAGTCCCTTCATAAGTCTGGCAACAACAGGGGAAAATAACTTCACAGCCTGATGTTGCTGCAGTTTGGCAGCCAAATGGGTTTGTGTAGGCTGTTGTTGGCAGCAGTTTTCATTAGCTTAGGGCCTCCTTTCTGGCAAGACGGAATCGAGCTGTCAGACACGGACGTCCAGCCTGTGCAAGCAGGGCTCACTCGTACGCTGTCCTGCTGAGCAGCCCTCCTGGGCTGCTCCCATCTGCCTGCCTTTGAGTGCCATTCTCTTATCATTATGACAGCCCTTTTAAAACTTTTAAGGATATTACCTAGCAAATACCTTAATTTCTGTCTATTTCCTTTATGTCTAATTTCTTATCTCACAAAGGGGTATAATTTACTATTTTCCCCCTTTTGGACTATGCAGATCTCTAGTGAGCACTCCCTTTCCTGTAATTCCTTATATATGAGCCAGTAACAAGTTTCTTTGGAGGCTTTGGATAAAATATTTTGTGGTCTTAAATTTTAGCTTGTTGTATTCTCAAACAAAGAGAGAAAATTCTTACCTTCCTTAAATATTTGGGCTTTAATTTCTATGTTTGCTTTAAGCTAAATTTCCTGTTATATTATAGTAAGCATTAGTAATCATGGTAGGACTTCTCAGCAAGGAGAACTGAGTCACATTCCTGTATACTTCAAATAAATGCCACTGTCACTGCAACCTGCTGTTTGGACTTGGGCATTGTTTGAATTATCATTCATAATTAGGTTTCATATAGTAAGCTCAATAAATAAAACTAATCTAGGATCATTGTAATGTTCATTGAGTATCTTTGGTAGATCCCTCAAAATAGAGAGCACTTGCAGAGAAAGAAATTACCATTACTGATCAGATTATTGTTATCCTCCTGGTGCATCTGGTCCCATGACTGTTCCCTGACTGAATAAGATCAGAAGGATTTAGCTGTTCTTCTTTCTGACTCCCTGAATAGAAGTATGAAATTATGAATTCTTCCAGGAGTAATAGCATAGAAGGAATTAATCATGTCCTCATGGCAATAGATTCTTTTCAAGTAATGGCTATTACTAGAAAACATTTTAAAACTTCTTTTAGAAAACATTTTAATGTTTAGAAACATTTTAAAACTTCTTTTGTTGGTCTTGTACTGAATTATTTGAGCAAACACTTCGTATATGACAAAGTTCTGAAAATTATATCTTTCCAGAATTCTGGAGATGAATCTGGAGAAGAATCTCAGGATCCAGAAAGGCTCCTAGATAAATCATGCATAGGGAATAGTGTATAGCTCTACTATCTCCCTATTAGAAAACTTTTCTCGGTATCTCTGTACTAAGTGGAAATTTTTCAGTGTGGTTAACATTTGGACTGGAAAACCAGACTTTTGGACATGAAGGGATAAACTTTCAGAGCTGCAGTGGTATTTGCTCTATGTTACTACTGTATGTCCCAAGGATGTGGGTTTTTTTCCTCTGTAGTCCAAATTTCCAATTTGCAGAGTCCAACTCTCTATACATGAGATTTTGAGGGCTCTCCAGAAAATAAGAACGAACTTGTTATTTTCTAGTCAGTCCTTCCTGAGAGGGGAGCTTTATTCAGTCAGCGGCAGACGGGATCACTACCATATCTTGACCATGCTCATTACTTACAGCAATGTATTAAGACAATAACTACAACAAAACCTTAGGTGCTAGAAGTTCATATGTGTGAGCGAGAAATTGCCCCCGTTGTGCAGCTAGGCAGGTGTACTTTGGCAGTTCTTTGTTTTGCTTTTTGGGTTGTGGTCGGTTTTTTGAAGGATGGAGGGGGTTGGTTTGTTAGTTTGGAGTGCATTTTTCTGTAGCTGTATCTATGCCTAGATGTGGCATACCCAGATTAGTACAGACCAGTATTTTGAGTGATACAGCTGAGGACTTTTTCCTGGTGTTGACCTAAATCTTTTGTTGCTATGAACTCAGTGAAATCTCATTATATCAAGGTTAAAACCAGCCAAACAAAAAACACCTATCTCCATCTCCTCTGTCTGCATTATTCAAATAGCAGTGGAATTCTGTTTCCATTTACTTACTCTTTGGCTTAACTGCTATGTATTTAGCCCACCTAATATTTCCATAAGTCTGTCTTGCGAGTGAATTATCACTTGTGTTTGGCTACTCTGGAAATCTTCTAATCTGTCACTGTCTCCCTGCAATGAGATGTCCAGAGCTGCTACAGGTGTAGTTGTATTTATTGTCCTACATAGATGAAATACCCTCTGTAGATTGAATGGTATTGAAAAAGCTATGGACTTTATGCTGCCAAACTGCATTGCAAAAGCATTTCTTGATTGCTTCAACACTACGACTAGGTCTCTTGCTGTGTGTTCAAGGGTGAGATATTAATTTTGATTTATTTATTTTTTAATTAATTGAAACAACTGAAGAAACCTAATCTTTTCACTTCCATAGAAGTCTGAGGCAGCTAAGTTGATTAGGAACCTCCCTTTTACTTGGCTTAGGTTAAGTAAGATGTGCCGTGTGTGAAATAGTTTGGTAAAAGTAACTGTTACAGCCTAAGTGACATGAAAGTGCAGTGAAGGGAAGGTAAACATGATTCTGTGAAAGAAAGACGGTTCAGTCCATGCTCACATCTTCTGAGACGTATATAAATGCCAAATGCAACTCCTTCTTGATTGACTCATTATGTAGAAGAAGGCAGAACTAATGCATAGCTAACTCATGTATTAGGCATGCCCTGCATAAGGCAAGTGGAGGCATCTCTGTGACTTTTAAAAGTGCACACTAAGAGATGTGAAGGAGTAGCGGTCAAAAAGTGGAGTCACAAATGTTGTTTTTCTCTCAGAGAATATAGCATCTTTAAAATTCAGCAGTTCTCTTGATGTCTGTCAATGTGTCTGTTTGCTTTGGGGGAAAAAAAAAAGATGAAATGCTGCTTTTCGGTAAGGTCAAAACCTTTCCTTTTCAAGCATACCTGCAATGTTTTGATTGTTTCAAGAATCACATTCTTACTTCACAAGAAAAAAAATGTAGATCTGTATGCTCTAAAATAGAAAGTATGTTTAGATTTATCTCTTACCTTAATAGACTAACCAAAAGAAAACTATATATGTTTGCCAAAACTGTACAGTTTCGTTGATGCTGTTGTCCCTATAACTTAAAAAAAAAAAAAAAAAAAAAAAAAAAGAAGCCATTAGAATCTTTTTATTTCTTTTTACTATTACAACATCATTTTTATGGGACAGAAATTGCCATGTTCAGTCAGATACTGAGCTAGCTTTGAAACACTGTATGTAGCGTGCAAGGTCAACATAGCAAAAGGCTAGGTTAGATCATGCACAGATGCAAGGACACAATCCCAGATACCAGTATGAGTATACAAGCTGGGCTCAGCTTTTGTATTTCAAACACCAGTTCAAATAAGTCAGCTTAATGGGGACATATTTTATAGTAAGTCTATTCCAAATCACCCTCTTTTATTGCAATCTTCCTGCAGAGCTAGTACCATAAGTAAAATCAAAGCTTCGCTGAAGAGTGAAGCTCTGCCTATGACTTTACCCTATGTCTCTGTCAGTACCTTGTACAAGACCAAATGCGTCAGCAACCTCCTGTTCTCTGTGGGAAGGTTCTAATACAGGATTTTTCAAGGATTTTCCTCTAAGGAGGTTCATTTTTGTCTAATGAGAACATATGGTTTTGGCAGCACCAATCTTTAAGGAATGTAGTCAGCCTTTTGTTTTTTTTTTCTCCTTTGGAAAGTATCAGCTTAAGTACTGAGCTCACTTACCAGTAAATCACCAAGTAGAATGAAGTATTCCAAATGTAATCATAACTATCCTCACTTGAAAAAGGCTTGGACTGATGTGAATCATAACTGCACTTCATAACAAAGATAATATTGTGTAAATGTTCCTATCCAGAAGCAATGAGTCATGCTACAATGACCATCACTTAATCATTCTGACTAAACAGAGGATCAACATTTGCAACTGAACGTGTTAACTTTCGAAATATTTTGGAGAGAGAGGATATATGGCAAAGTATAAAAACTTATAAAAGCTGCCACTGTATATTAATTCATATGACCTAACAGCTACTAGCTCTACTTGTAAAATACATGGTCAGTGAGGTGTGAAAGGTAGTTATGATTTTAATGAACAAGCTTCCGAAAAAGTAGAGTGGGGAACACTTTTTTCAGTATCAGGAAGAATAATCCACTTGACCCTTTAACATGCTGTCTATGTTCATTTTACAGGAGATGAATGTAATGATAAATGGCTAGTATAGTTGAGAATAAAAAAAGCATAGTCAGTCACAAACAGGAGATTTTGCTTTTTCTCCTTCATGTAACTGGTTTTCTACACTTTAACTCTTGATAAGAACCTATTATGGAGTGGCAGTTTGCTATCAATTGGCCCTTTAAAGGACTGGTTTATAACCCCATAGATAATGACCTTGGATTCCTCTTGGTCTGGTACAGATTTAATAGCTTTCCTTTACAAACTCCTTAACAAAATAAAGGTTTTTCAAAAATAAAATCAAGTTTAAAAGTAAAATTCTTAAATGCTACTTTTTTTTTCCAATACTGCCAAACACTGAACATGAGCCAGCCATGTGTCCTTGATGCAAAGGCAGCTAGTGGTGTCCTGGGCTGCATTAGGATGAGTGTTGCCAGTGGGTCGAGGAAGATGATCCTTCCCCTCTACTCCACACTGATGAAGCTGCACCTGGAGCGCTGTATCCAGTGCTGGGCTCCCCAGTACAAGTGAGACAAGGACATACTGTAGAGTCCAGTGCGTCACCATGAAGATGATTAATGGACTGGGACTGGAACATCTTTCATATCAGGAAAAGCTGAGAGACCATGGACTGTTCAGGCTGGAGAAGAAAAGGCTCAGGGGGATTTTGTCAATGTATGCAAATACCTGAAGGGAGGGTGTACAGAAGATGGAGCCACACTCTTTTCAGTGGTGTCCAGAGACAGGCAAGGGGAAATGGGCACAAACTGAAACACAGGAGGTTCCCTCTGAACATCAGGAAACACTTTTTACTGTGAGGGTGACCAAGCACTGGCACAGGTTTCCCAGAGAGGTTGAGAGGTCTCTGTCCTTTGAGATATTCAAAAGCGATCTGGACATGGTCTTGGGCAAAGGGCTCGCGGTGACCCTGTTTGAGCAGGGATGTTGGACCAGATCCCCTCCAGAGGTCCTTCAAACCTCAAATAGTCTGTGATTCTGTAATCTCCTATAGTTGAGTATCCCACTATTGATGATCGGAAATGGTAGCATTTGAGTACAAAAAGAAGTGCTGAACTCCATTCTAAATTTATATTGGATCTCTACTAAGCTTCATAAACTTTGGAGAGTATCTTTGCTCTGACTTTTTTCTGGACTCTGCTTTTCCTGTTCATCTGGCACAACTTCTGCACATACACCACTTTCAAACCTCTGGCTTAGCCCATGTATTACCCTTTCTCCTTCCACTTTGGAGATGTTCTGCATAACCATTTCTAATTTACCGTCCTCCTCCAAGTTCTTGTCCTGGTATGACATCCATCTGGTGCTGTTGTGCTGATATTATCATGTCTCCTGCTGAACAATATTTTCTTGTTTCTTTGTAGTATCCTGTCTGCATCCATCCTTTGAAGCAGGGAACATCTGGGTTTTACACACTGATTAACCTAGAATGGAGGCTCCCGGGCTCTCAGGTAATACAAGTAGATGATGAGGATAGCAATATGATGTGAGCCTCCAGCCTAGCATATTGATTTCACCTACATATCAATATCAAGTTTGGAATAAAATCTGATGCATCAAAAACACTTTTAAAACTGTTAAAAAGGATTTCCTTGGAACCAGGACTTCGTCTTTGCTTTCCTAGCTAATCCAAAATTAAGTCTTTGAATAATTTCGTGTTCAGCTACCCCTTTAAGTTATACCTACTGGATTCAATTAAAGAATGTTTTCTATAGGGAAGTGAAGCACATAAATATTTTTATAGATTATGAGAGGAAAGTTTTATAAACATATAAATGATATACCAACTGGAGCACAGAAAGTCTGGAGGCTTTTTTCTTTTTCTTTTTTTTCTGAAGGAAAAGAGAAAAGAACAAAGATTTTGTTATTACACAAAGATGCCATCAAAACCTTTCTAAAGAATTGTGCAGCCCTTCTATCCTTGAGCAAGATAAGGTGGAATGCAACCAGTAAAAGAATCAAAGTTAAAAACATCAAGAAAATAATCAGGCTTTTTAAGAACAAAGGGGGTCATGTGCTTTTGGAGAAGCACAGTTCTAAATGCCAAGGATACGACATACTCTTAATCATTCTTTTTCTCACTGATGTTGGTGGGCATTTCTTACTCGTGATGTAACAAACTGTAGAACCCTAGTGAAAGAAAATGAAAGAACTAGGACAATGGTAAAGGTGAACTTGGAAAAAAAAGATCACAGTTGTATAAATCCTCTTCTTTAGTGTTAATTCAGCCAAACCGTAGGTATTATCTTTTTAGAGACAGTTTAAGCACAGCATGGTGCATTCCCTTTCTAGAAGGAGGACTAGATCATTGTCTGTGTAGTAGGACTTTAATAGGGAGGTCAGAAACTTGCTTTCTTAACTTTAATCTTAGTGAGACCATCTATTCAAACTTCACATTTGCACAATCACTTGCTATCAGGGAAAAATGAGTAGAGGAGAGCAGAGGGTTCATAAATTATGTTGAAGAGGTGGCACCACCACTGGTTGCTATTTTTGCGCTGTACAAGAAAACGGGTGCTGCTTATGTCCTCTCATAAAATCCCTTCTGCTCGAGGTCACGGCCAGGCCCTGCAGCCGACACACTCTCACGCGTTACACCAGCACGTTGGGCTGTGCAGCCACCTACTCCCACCCGTCTCGAGGTCCTGTTAGTGCAGCTCTGGGTTTTTAGCAGGGCAGCATGCCCTGCTATGGGTGGGCTCCCCAGCACGCGACAAAGCTAGGGCTCCTTTCTGAAAACACCAGGCTGGAAACCAGCCCCTTTCACTTCTCCACTGCAATAGACATGGGGTGTACTTGGGTAGCTCAGCTAGATGGAAGGAGCACACTGGCTCTCCGTGAGAGCTTGGTACAGCCTGTTGTAGGTGCAACAGCGCAAGGTCTGCCTTGGTTGAGTGGCTGCTAACAGTGGAGGGAGTCTGCCTTGAAGGTGTGTAAGACCTCTTGTGGTTAATTGTGGGGCAGGCATTGGACGGGTCCTGCAGGTGCCGTGGGGCAGATCTTTCCCACAGCTGGGGAGACCCAAATGTCTCCCACCCCTCCTGGCAGACCGAGTCCTGGATGAGAGCAACAGAGCCAGTCAGCCTGGGAGGAGAGCGGGAAGACCATCAGTAACGGTGATAGCAAGGTTAGACAATGACAACTGCCACTCAAAGTGAACGCAATATGGGTGCAAACCAGCCCAGTCAAATGAGCATAATTCCATGTTCCCTGTGCCCTTGGATGTGGTGGTGGCTGTGGCTCCAACATTAGCTGCCACCTCCAAAGTGTTTTCCTTCATGTACAAGATCAGTAACAGTAAATTCAAACATCTCTATAGGAAGCAAAAAATTGAGAGTGATAAGTCAGCAAGACAGGTGATATTTTCTGAAAGTAATATAGTGTTCTCCTTTATTTACAGCCAGTCATAATAGCAAAAGAGCAGCATGTAAATCTTGAAAAGGGAGTCAAAGGTGAAAAGATGACTGCAGAAGAAAGTACATACCAAAAGAAAGGAGAGCATTGGAGACTTTGTAATTATTTTATTTATCTATTCATATATTAGACATATCATTAATTAAAATGATACGAGTGTGATGGTAGATCTTTTGTTCTGCAGTTGAGTTGTGATGAAATGGAAAGTCTGAATCTTCTTGTTGTAGATAAGCTGTAGCAAAATTTAAATGAAAAAAAAGCATTCTGCAGAAAAGAGTCAGTAAGGATCACAAAGTTCAGTGGATCATGACCTAAATTCAAACTAATTTTAAGTGTTTGTATTGCTACCTTTGTTCTGGATCTCTGATGAATATAATCTGGGTTGTACAGGATCTAAATTCATAGAGATGGAAATCCCCCTTAAAAGTCAATCAGACTCTTCAGTACATAAGCTACATATCAAAAATAGATTTAATAAAATAGAATGTCCATGAGCACATCCTATCTCTCCACCTAATCACAGAAGCAATGACTCAATTTTATTACACAGAAGATATTGATACATCAATAAACTATCACTTCTGGTTCTTAATTCAATTAATTTCACTTTTTAAAAAAAAAGTTATACATCCTATTCATAGTTACCATGGGGAATGAAAGAACACAGTGTAACCTGAGCTCTGACTCTATTAATATGAAATTATCAGTTTGGTTAAATTTCAGCTATTTTACCAACAGTAACCATAGCAAATGAAAATGAAGAGCACCAGTATGTTTATATCACCATGATGTGCTATTTACCGCTGAATGACATAGCAGCCATGTGATTTCTTAGCATTTATTAGGACATTCTGTCACTATCATAGAGAATTAATAATCCAAAAATGCAAAAAACCTATGTGTATTCAGAACACCCTCATCCACTGTGTTAAGATCTTTTTTTTAACCCTGTTTGAACCACATCTTTGCTCTGCCAAGAGACTGCCTTGCTGCAAAAGAATTGTTCTTCACTGACAAGTGGATCCAAACTTTTCAGCCTTCACGGTGCTCAAAAGGTGCTATTACTTGAAATGAGAGGATCCCTCCCATTTATATTGTATCATGGAAGTTTGTCAAGTTGTGTCAGGTGACTTGTCTCTGAATTTCCCCTGTCTTTTAATGACATAATAGCTGCTGATGGGCACTTGTAATTCTGAGCTATAGCTGCAGGCGAACTCTTAACATTTAGACACTAAACAGAATACTTATAGGCAAAGACATTTCTTCGTTTTAGTCTTGAAAAATGTAAATTTACATTCCATCAGGATAATTCAGAATTTGCTGAAGTGATTGTCTTCTGCCTTTGCAAATCCATTTTTAAGAGGATAGGCTTTGAAAGTTTGGAAATACAAGCAATTAAATGAGTAAAGGAAATTAAACTCTTGCAAAGAGGAAATGGAAAAGCTTATCAGGTACCTGTCAAATTCTGAATACCAGACCCTTTTATGAACAGTCATGAAGAAGTTACAAGCAGCTAAGAGAGCCACTGATAGCTATTTGTATTTATATATGGAACTATGAGAAATGTAATAGCACTGAATATACTCTGAACTGGTTCTTTTCAATCTGCAACCTGATGCATATTCCAGCACTTCCTACTCCAAGAAGCAACTCATCCATAGAGAAAACAGAATATCCTTCCTAATGTGAAGTTGTAGTCATGGTGCGTCACGGTTTCCTCCCTTTCCCCTTTTAGATAGGAATACCCTTCAGAAAGCAGTTAGGTAGTGCTGATGTGATTTCACACAGGAAAGTATTTCACGTGAGGGGCAAGATAACCACTGCTACTACTAGCACTCATGAAGTGAGATCAGAGGACTCAGAGAATATCTTGCATTCTGTTTTGAACATACATATTTTTTAATTTTTTATCTGTTTTCCTTTTTCATTTATGAATTAGCTAATTTAAAAGAAGAGTTTGGGTCAAGTAATATTTCTCTTTGTCCTTCCCTTATGAGGAAAAGAAGTGGCTACACTAACGTTATTTCTACATCCCTAGCTTTGTTTTTAACATCATGTTATTTTTACATTTTAACATCATATTCTTTTTAAATTAACTTGAATACAGATATGTCTTCTGACCTCCACAGCTTTTAGATGACAAAACCACTTTACATTTTCTGTCTGTGATAGAATTAAACCTCATCCTCCTAAGCAACAGGAATGAAAATGTTCAAAGCAAAAAGAGTTGAATCTTGCTAAAAAAGAAAATCAATCGTATAATGCATTGCAAAATTGCATGATCTTCTAAGTCATTGTGGGACACCTTACTATTTTATATGGACAGACAGGGTAGAAAGTCAGGTGATGAGTGGAAGTATTCAGTAAAATAAGAAAGGGAAATTGTTTGGATTTAAATAAGTGTGCTCACAAGAAGAGAGGAGACATGTCACATCAGACAGTTCTTTATTTCTTGATAGACTTTGGAGTGATGTCTTCTTTCCAGAAGAAGCACCAAAACCACAAAAAAATTAGATTTTTTTAAAATGGCTTAGCAGTAATTTGTGAGAACTATTGCGCACAACTCCACTTGTTTGGGGGAAAAAAATGTGTGACTAAGTTAATTGATATGGGTGAGTATCCATAGTATTCTACTAACTTGACTGGACATTAGATGAGGTCCAGAAGGTAAGACAGTATTCATAAAAAACTAAAATAACAGTCTGAATAACTTCCAGATCTGGACAAAAAAAAAAACCAAAACAAGACACAATGTGGGGAAAAGCCCATGTGCTTAATTAATTCCCACATACAAAAATAAAGGTTAGTTTGAGGGCACATTAAAAATCTTCCTGAAACTCTTTTCCATCCCAGTACTCATATGTTGATAGAATGAGCAGTCTGATTTGCTTCTCCCAGGTTAAACAAAACAAAACAAATCAAATCAAAACAAAACACCAAAATCCCAGGTGAAGAAGAAAAAATCTCCAAACCAGTGAAAGTCAAGCAGAAAAAATTTATTTGTTACTTCTTGCTCCAGATTGCCCTTGCAGTACCAGCAGCTTCAAATTATTTCTGTAATATTGGGTGAGCAACTTTCATACGAAATTAGTGGTAGAAAGCATTTGTGAAAAGTACTGCATAACTGAATTTCTGCTACTGTATGGGTTACAAAATCAAATATGCATAACTTTCTGTCATCCTAAGGTGAAATAAACCTAAGAATCACTCTAATAGTCTCAGTTCTCTATCAATCTTAAAAAACAAAGGCAATGTTTGCACTTAAATATAAACAAGGGCAAGCCATACAGCAATGCATAAAATTTCTTTGGTGTTTCTCAGCTTTGGGATTTTGACTCAAATATTACTAGGGCTTTAATTGTTGACAATTAGATATTTTTTTAATGTAAAATAAAAATCCCAGTCCTACATAGTTCATCTTAGTTTATGGATTGACTATTGCCTTTGTAGCCTTAACCAGTAAATGTTAGAATCATAGAATCATAGAAACATTTAGGTTGGAAAAGACCTTTAAGATCATCGAGTCCAGCCATCAACCATGCCCACTAAATGTTACCAATCTTTTTGCTGTAGTGCTTGCAGGACTTAAAATTGGAGGGTAGCTAAACACATTGTTTTACACTGCTTTATTTATGTTTCTATATGCTTCATATGCTTCCATACAGCTACACAGCATTCATCCATTTCCCATCTCCTTATCTGAAAAGCAGAAGGATCAAAAATACCAATACATTCCAGACATACAAATCATTATTACTGGCTTTGTCTGGCAGTCTTAAAAATTGTAACATTCAGGTGCATACAAATCATCTATCGCTTGTACAGAGAAGTAAACTCTTGCCAAACAAGATTTTTAAAGCTTTTTTGTGAACCGAGCCTTCAAGAAGTTTCACTAGACCTTTTGACATGAGTGCTGGATTGTGTAATGCCTGCTGGAAACTGGGAAGTCCCAGTTCTCCATCTGATACAATACAGAAAGTTACTTGCTACACACACACAGATTAAAGGAGCTACTTAAAACGTAAGTTTTATCAGTTAAAAGGAAACAGCCCAAATGATGTCAAATGTATCACACCTAGTAACAATTAGAAACTGATTCAAAGAGCAGAGAATTGGTAGAGTGCACATACATGAGCTGAATTCTACCATGAGCCTTCAGTGCTGTGGTTTTTATTTCATGGCACCAAAGAAATCTCAAAGCCAAAACAAAAAAAAACCATATTAGTCCTGAGCTAGGGGAAACTCTTTGCTGAATTTAAGAAAAGGTTATTGAAAAATATCGCACAACTTACGTGGTCTGTAGACATCCAAAATTTTCTGAGAATTATCCGATGGCTAATGCTAACTCCATCTGATAGTGCTTGGAGTTGAGAGAAAGGAGAGATATTAAAACAAATCAAAACATGTTTATATTAATTATGGGCTGCTTCGTCTCCTTTTTTCTCTCGGACACAGGAGTAAGTTAGAAAACTGAGTTCAAACAGAGGTATTTTTCCTCAAAAAAATGACACTGATTTGACATTAGAAAAAAAAAAAAATCAGTCTGAGTCCTTACCTTACAGAGATGCTGGCTGTCAGATTTGTTCATTCTTCAATCATGGGTTTATATAGAATACCGCTATCTATAAATTGACTAGGTATTTGAAAGCACCCAAATCTTCTAAATCTATCTATCTTCCTTGGGAGTCCAATAATTTCACACTTAGGCAAGAAAATATGTGATATTTTTTCCTCTCTCAGAACTTAAATTTACATAAGGCCAAAGAACACTTTAAAAATGATCCTTCTTCTGGGTTCATCCTTCTCATTTCCCCCTCATTGTGGGCTAAGGCATTCAGTCCTGCCTTCTCTAAACTGAAACTGTGTCTCGTATTGACTGAATTAAAGGCTCTGTAAAGGTAGAGGGGAAAATCTACTGAGATTTAGAAAGTTTGTTGTGAATATCATTTCAGAAATTACAGCATATCCCAGGCTGGAAGAAAAGCTCAGATTTGGGAGTGTCTTTGCAGCAAAGCAAACAAAAACAAAACACAGCTTATTGCCGTCTCTCTTCTCCCCTTCCCCCTGCAAACACAAGAAGTTCGACAAGGAAATAGCAGCACAGAAAATAGAAAGAAGATTTCTTTATATAGGTATATTGACAGGTCTGTCACTGTATTCCCCCTCTTTGTGTCTTGTTATCAAATCAGCCACCCTTGGAAAGCATTTTAGATTGTCTTTTGATGCAGGGAAATTCAAAATGGTTCAACTTCAGGTTTATTTGAGAAGAGTGTGCTGGAATCAGACCCGTATGTCTCTCTGTTCTTTAGTTAAGCAGAGTCTGTCTTCCCACCTTCACAAATGAAAAAGTTCCATTTGACCCAGAAGGCTCAAGGTGTTTAATGCTTTAATTTTACATTACAACACCATCCCGAAATCCTGCATAGGGTTGGGGCTCACATCTCTGAAGTGATGTACTAAGACCAGTGTCATTCTTTCAATTTTATTTTTTTTTTTAAAACAAAACCCAAACAAGAACACTTTAGAAAACAGAACATCTCTGATCTATGAAAAAAATATATAAGTCTAAGCAGTATTTTTTACTTATTTTGTTCAAATACTTTATGGAGAGCTCTCAGAATGAAAGAAAGGCAAAGTCTGAAATTAGCATGGGTGTATTTAGCTCAGCTTTATCTCTGGATTGGCAGCTAACTGCCTGTCAAAAGGTTTTAAGTAAAGTTCTTGATTGTAGGTCAGTCCTCAGTGGATAAATCACAGAAACAGCCACAGATAAGGCACATGATTGGCTATTCTCCCGCTGAGAAGAGACTGCATTAAGGTAGACTAATGAATACTGAATCATTTTCTCACCCTCAGGGTGGACGCCCCTGTCAGGGCTGAGTCACTGTGGAAGCAGTATGCTGAAGTGATTTAAAATGCAGCAGCCTTTAGTGCTGGTGACAGATGGATATAACTTGGGCATCATACATACTCATTTTTAGGTCTTCACAAGCCATGAGTACAAATATGCAAGAAAATAAAAGATAAACTGTGATACAAGACTCCTGTTCGTGCATGCTTTAGGAAAGTGCAAAGTGGAGACATTTTCATAGCCATTTAAAATGACCAGAGGGGACTGTCTTCTAGGGTAGTCAAAGGTGGATGTTTTATTCCAAAGTTTCTTCGTTGCTTTTCTTTTTTTTCCAGAAGATTGCAGAACTTCCTGGAATAAGCAATGTGTTACCTCTGCATAATGAAACTGCATCTTTTACATTTTCTGCTGAAAATTTGTTCTGATGTGATCATCAGTTTACCTAGTCAGCTGGAGGTGTTACAGCATCAGAACTGCAGATATGAAAAGCTAGAGGTACATTTTTACTTTGTTGGTTGCATTTTAAATAGAAATACGTGGTCTTGTTTGAGAGAGAAAAGATAAAAGGGTAACTTTAGAAGGAAAGGATTGATGAAACAAATGCTATTTGAGTCTCGGTGAGAAATCATGCAATGATTTCCAACTTGGTTGAAAGATATGTCTCATGGGCTTGACTCTGCCCTGGATTATGAATTCTGTTTGTATAATCCTGGCATTGGGGCGTGCAATGAGCTCCCAGGGGCCTCCCGTGGCAGCGGGTGACCAGCTTGGGAGCAGGCCAGGAGAGGTGCTAGCTCATACGGCTGCCGGGGGGACTTCCATGAGGGTCCAACTGCTTGCCATCAAAAGTTGCCTTCTCCTGAGCCTTCGAAAAAAGATGTAATTTTGCGCAACCGTGCGATCCCTCTGTGGTGAACCCTCATTAGTCAAGAAGTGCAAAAACTGCTGTCTGGGACAGTGCAGCTACAGAATATATTCTGTAAGGAATGCTGTTAATAAAAAAAAAAAATGGGTAATGAAACTTAATACAATACATGCATGAATTCTTCTAGCTACTCAGTCAAACCATAGTCTATGGAAACCTAAATTGGAAAGCTGTTTGGGAAAGGAACCACATGCCAAAGGGAGGCTATGAATAGTCACTAGCAGAATAGCTTTATGAAAACAATATCTCTAACGCTTGCATGCTGTTCTATGTCATTTAAAGCATTGCTGTTCATTGTAGAAAATGGGACTTTTAAGCTGACCTTCTGTTTTACCTTTGGGGAAGCTAATGCAAGGGGGAAACTGGTTGGTTGGTTTTTAATATGATATGTGCCACAAATGAGAATGTCAGGAAGGTCGGAAATTTCATCTCATCCAAATCTATTAGTGTTAATGTTCTTTTCATTATGATTTCATGAGGATTAATTAACGGAATCTGTGAATAATATGCTGCACATATTTGATATGCAAAACCAAATCAACTGTACAATTTATGTTTCCTTACAGCTGGAGCTTCACATATTGACAATCAGGAGTATAGACTACATGCATTAGTCTACACCAGCTGTCTGTGACGAGCAGCTTGCCTTCCTGAGCCATGAGGTGCCCTGGATGACAGTGAAGCCTGGTGCTAGCAGCCAACCCTGCTGGAGTCAGAACTTCTGCAGTGGACACCCAGCCCAGAAAGAATTAGCGCATTTTCTTACAGGCTCAGGAAGTTCAACGCATGTTTAGATTTTGCTGGTATAAATATGTCTCAACTATTGCATTTAAAAATAGTTCAGGGTAAACTTACAGAATGTCCAATATTTGTTTTCAATGACTTGTCCAGTGGTCAGTCTGAGCGCCCTATAAATTGCCTTACTGGCATGATTCATCAGTAAGTAGACACAGTAGATACAGGAGTGGGTTGCTTATAATTCCCAGAAAAGCGCTCATGTTCAGCAGAGAGAAATTTCTGTTGATAGCAATGGTAGTGTCCAATTAACCCCTCTCTACATAAATATCTGATTTTTTACAGAAGCTATTTTGTAAGTCTTTTTTTTCCCTATTTTGTTGGCAGATCACAGGATAAAGATTTTAGGTCCTTTGTAACTTTTTAAAGACATGACAAACCATCTTTATGGGCAACAAGATCTTGAACAGTGCAAATCTCTTTTCTCATTTCACTGGGCTTGGCACTGGTTCCTGGATATTTACATCTTAATTTCTTCCACTCAGATGCGGGATTTGGTTTGACTGTTTGTGAAAGCTTCTGATCTGACAGTCCTGCAGACCAAAACCTTCCATTTATTCACCTGTTAAGTACAAAGTTCAAGTTTCCCTTCCAATTAAAGTGCCTCTACCCATGCTGGCCAGACCACCTCGAGGGAGGAATAATTTAGATTCCAACCACACACTTTCCCCTGCCTCACTCTTGCAAATGCCAGCAAGAAACCGATTTGTGCCAGCTGTTGCATATTTCTAATGGACACACTTGTCTATAGGGAATAAAGTGGTCAGATAACTTCTAGAAGATAACAATTTCAGGGTACTACCAGTCTGGGCTGGATTTGAACTGATACCCCAGAAGGAAATTGCTCTCTCCCATTACCAGTCCAGATACACTTTGGAGTTTCTGTGGGGCTCTAAGAAGTATCTTAATGGAAGTGGATCTATTTTTAAAATATATCTGTTAACAATTAAGTGGATTATCCAAATTTCAGGCTGTATTAATTGCACTGAGATGTGGTTTATACTTAATAGGTAAGGAAAGTGGCTCATATTATAAATGCAATGCATGTATATTATACCTGGCGCACATTTATTGAAACAGTGTCAGGTTTTGAAACAGCTTACATTAACTCTGCATCTGTGCTGTGAATCCATAAAGAAGTTGAGGTTTGCTCAGCTAAATCCTTTTTCATGGTGTTGGCAGCTGAGAAGGAGTTTGTCACCGATATGCTTACTTTTTTCCCCATTTCATATTTCTGGAAAGGGCATAAATGAGAATAGATTGATTCTAAAGTAACAGAAGGAGCAACGCAGAGACAATCATTGTGAGCATGTTCCATTTGGATGGATTATGGGAGAAGTCCAAAACCTCCAGGTTCTCATTTTCCCACAAGACAGCCAATTCTGACACTTTAATATATAGGCATGGATATGCCAGTGGGGGAGCAAGGAGGCATTTTGTTCCTATCTGTTGTTGCAACTCAATGGCTTTGGTACCACACGTGCCACTGGCACCGTGCTGCAGCAGCTGAATGAAGAGCCTCACTGTTTCGGGGAAAAGGTAGAGAGGGATGTGGTGCATTCCACAGAAGTTCTGTTGAACCTCCCATCTGTGCTGTTGCCACTGGTTTGGGATGGAAAGGAGCTTGGCTAGGACTTCAGCATGCTGTATGTGGCACACTTGGTCCTTGGTGTGCAACTCATGCAGAGGGCTGAGCCTCACCGTTCTTGTTACAGAGGCATGTTTCTGAATTAGAGTATTGATTTCTCTAGTGGTTTCTACTTCGAGTGCCCTGAAAAAACACTATAAATTGTTTTGCTGGTAGAGAAAGTATGAGTGCAGCTAGCCTGGGCTTTGGAAAAAGGTGGCGAAGGCAACTGGGGCAAATGCTCTCAGGGGCAATGGGGATGCATGCGCTATATAGCTGAAGCCTTGGCAACAGCTGGCAATTGCTGCCAATAGCATCATATATATTGACTCATCTGCAAGTTCAGTCCAGACAGCCAGGTGGAACAAGAGACCTTATCCTATTGAATCTGAACTGTGAACCTGGAAAAGAACACATGGAAGATGAGACAGAAAAGCAAAATGTCTACATGCCTTTCGCTGCTTCAGTCTCCTACCTTCCTCAGCTGTTTGGGGTGGGGTTTTTTTGCTTTTTGTGGTGTGTTTCTAAAGGACTGGTCAAAATCCTCCAAGTATTACTTTGGTGGTTTTTTTCTTCCACATCTTGTTCCTTTTCTGTCATTTCTCCTGTCTAAACTAACCAGCCTTAAGCCCTTGAAAAAATAAATTCCAGCTCCTCTTGACAAACCCCCTGTTCTGCTTTGCCAGGTGACTGATTGATTAGTTACCGGTACCCTTGGCCAGGCTGACTCTTCTGCAGAGCTGCCAGTTACTTCATCCAGTGGTGCTTCCACGTGAATGAGTGATCACCAGGGACTCACAGCTTTCTCCTGCTAGCCCTGTATCACTTTCTACTTCTACATAGATGAAGATACCCGGATAGACAAAACCTTCAATCAATTTACTGTTTGGAGTCTGACACACACCATGAGAGTCTGCAGTATTAAAGAGAACTCACAAGAGTTGAAACAGATTTCTCAGATCATTACAGGACTAGTTATTTGCACTTGGCTAGCACATGCTAAATTGTTCTTATATCCAAGTCTCTCAGCTGGAATCCATCTATTTTCTTCTCATATTAAGGCCTCTGGGTTTATTATAGTGGTATTTTAGCCTACTAGTAGACTGAAAGCAGTATGAGACATATTCAATTCTGTACATTGTAAGGATGCTGCCAGCTTTTTTCTTCCTAGCAGGCAGGAAGAACTAGATTCGCCAATTCCCTGGTCTGCAGTGATTTTCTGAGAATTTTGAATCTTAAACTTCAAACTTTAGACTAACCGCTCAGGTCAAAAAACTGACTAATTCCCAGCTGTATCTCAAGACTGGTCTTTGATATGTGGGAGGGAAATCTTCGCTGTGGAAATCTTTTTTTCTCAGTTTTGTTAGGTAGTTGCACTATGGGCTAGACAGAGAAAAATCAGGGCCTTTTGCTCCTTGCCCTTTCCTGGGAGCTGTATTGGGGAGTTCAGGCAACTGTTTAAATCAAGTGAATTTTGCTTGAAAGCCTAGTCCCGGATGAGTTGCTCCCACACAAGAAGGGAAAGGAGACAAGAAATAAAAAGAACCTGGCTTTGAAGAATTTCTAGTCCCTACCCCACTTCCATAGACAGTTTGCCAGGAGGGCAACATACAAGAAGCAGCCTAGACAAGAACTCAGCTATATCTTGCACCAGTGACTGTACCTCTGAGCGGTGCTTTGACACTCTTTCCATTAAGCTCTCCTTTTTTTTAACCTGGAAGAACCCTACAGATCAAGGCAAATATCTTAAATGGAGAAACAGACCAATGTGTAGTATGTAGATCCTTAGGAAATATCCCAGAAAACTTTACGAGGTTATGTTTAGGATAGTTGCAGCTAGACTAGACAACCTGCTAATGGACTAGGAGTCTGTTGTTTGGGGCAGGCATTTCCAAACATGCTTAGAAGATTGAGAAGCTTTGGGTGGTCATCCTAAATCATTTTGTGGACTATTACATCCCATTGACCGGTTTAGCATTTCTGGTTTCTGTTACAGTGCCGCTTATATCCACTGTGACCCTCAAAGCATGCAGCAACTCACTAAAAAAATCAGCAGGCAATATGGGACCCTTTGGTCTATGATTTACACATTTCCAGCTCAGCTTCTAATTTTGCAAAAGAAGGCTTCTCAGCATGCATCTCTAAGAGATTAATTGTGTATGCCTCTCAAAAACAACCATTCATAGTTTTCCTTGTTTGTCAGGAACTCTCCTTTTATTCTCACCAAGTAGCCTCCTGTTATGTGGATGATGTGCAGATGGTCATTCTTTCACCTTTAGATCCTATGGTGGACAGATTTGGTAAGCAGCGGTCCTTCTCAACCTGAAAAGCACTCTGCCAAAGGCATTCATTTCTTTAAAGAAATTAATAACACAGTGAATCTACTTATATAGTTGTTTTACTTAGTTTTACTGTCCCCAACCATCTCAGGGTTACAACTGAGAAACCTAATGGAGAGTGAATGCTGCACAGAGTCATTAGAAAAGCCAGCTTAAATCTTGATTCCTGCCAGACATATGTGACTGAAGGTCAGGTACGGCAGTTTTTAATTTTACAACTATAAACACTGAGTTTGGAAAAGGATAACTCATTTATTTCTCTTTTGTTAAAACACGCGTGAATATATTCGTGACACTAAACCGCTTGTATTATTAAAGCATTCGAATGAATTTGAATAAATTGCTAAACTGAAAAGGCTATAATTATTTTTGCCCAGACATGAATAAATTACTTTTTTGCAGCATCTGTAAGCTTAGATGGTCCATTTGCCCTTGTGTACTTGTAAACTCATATACCCATTGAGTCACCTGGATCAAAGCCATGTTTTAATAAGACATAGAAGAAACAAAGTATATTTGCTGTCAGCTTTCTCAACTGGAACTACAAAAATAATAGTAATGGATTTTACCTCATTGAAAAAAAAAAAGCTGACCCTTCATTTGCTTGGACAAACCAAAATGGTTGTTAACCATCTTCGGTGACCTTTCTCTTAGCTGACAGCTGGTTTGTGACAGATGAAGCTGAGTAATCAGCTGACTGTGGTAAAAACCAAAGCCATGTACCTGATGCAGTCTGGTTTTGAACTATCATTTGTGATACATGTGGATTTGTTGTGAAAGCTTCAGCATTTTGAATATTTTTGTCATTCTGCCCAGACATTGAAAAATTGTTCAAGCCTGTTTCTTCACAGGAAATGTGTATTTCATTTCTGAATTTACAGAGCTGGATTTAGTAACATTCTTGTTTCCTATTTTCCTATAACCTTTTCTTTTCCTTGGTAGCTTTGGGAATTCCAAATATCTCCAGTATCAAACTTTTCCCCTAGAATGAGTAGTAGCAGACTAACTTTTGAAGGAACTGACATGAAAAAAGTCTGACTTTCATCTGAGATGGTGTCTTTGTTGCTGAAACAGAGAGACAAAACACCAGTTGAAACATGGGAAATTATGATTAGATGCTAAGAACAAAAAATTCACAGTGAGGGTGATCAAACACTGGAACAGCTCATCCAGAGATGTTGCATGATCTCCACCCTTGGAAATATTCAAAACTCAACAGGACATGGCCCTGAGTATGTTGATGTAAGTAAGTTGTTCCTGCTTTTGGAGCAGCACCAGAAGCTGAACTAGGTGACCTCTAGAAGTCTCTTCCCACTTGAGTTATTCTATAATTCAGAGCCTGCCATATGAAAGATGACAGCAAAGTACTGTCTATGATCATTGTTGGTTCTCAGATTTTATATTCAAGATATGATTATCTTTGCTGGGGTATAGAATGTCTTGAATTCTGCAGCAAAAAGATTCTGAATATTCATGTCACCACTTCTATGTCACTGACCTACCACCATTTGTTCCCTGGAAAGCTGTTCCTCATCTAGCAGGTTCTTGTTCCAGCAGGAACAATCCCAACTAAGTTTGTGAGTTTTGTCTTGGTGAAATATTAGGATTAGATTGTGCCTGCAACCAGAACAGAGAGGTGAAATATTATCCCTTAAGTTTCTTCTGAATGCTTAATCAGAAGTAAATTTCATATAAAATGTATATGTACATATATATTATGTATGAAATTCAATTACTGTTAGTTACTCTTAACTAATTTGAAAATTAGGGGGGCTTTGGAAATTAGAGCAATGGTAATGGATGACTGTTCATGCCTTCCTGTGACACAAAATGAAAGCATCAAAAGTGGTCTGGGGGAGTTCAGATGTGCTTACCATATTATGCAACTGGTGGGTGATGCCTGCTGCAGGCAATAGTGAAAAAGCCTCAGCAATTGAACAAGCAAGCATAGATAAATACCTCATTTGAAGCTATTATGGGTTTGTGTGGCACAGGCTTTTTTTTGGTAGCGGGGGAGGGGCCGCAGGGGTGTCTCCTGTGAGAAGCTGCTAGAAGCTCCCCCGGCTCCAAGCCGGACCTGCCTCTGGCCCAGGCCGCGCCCATCAGTGACGGTGGG
>VYZV01027196.1:139961-162840 GCA_013401275.1 Pandion haliaetus | reverse complement strand
CGAGTGAGGAATCTTCCCCCTGAGGAGGAAGGAGCGGCAGAGACGATGTGTGGCGAGCTGACTCAACCCCCATCCCCTGTTCCCCTGCGCCGACGGGGGGAGGAGGGAGAGAGAACCGGGAATGAAGCTGAGCCAGGAAGGCGGGAGGGGTGGGGGGAAGGTGTTCTGAGGTTTAGTTTTCCTTCCTAATACCCTTGGTTTTGATTTGATTTGTAGTAAATGAAATGGATTTGTTTCTTCCCCAAGTTGAGCCTGTCTTTTGCCCGTGACCATCAGTGGGGAGTGATCCCTCCCAGTCCTTGTCTCGACCCACAAGCCTGCCTTTGGATTTTCTCCTCATCCCACCGTGGCCAGGCGCGGGGTTGGGGGGTGAGCGAGCGGCTTCGTGGTGCTTTGTTACCGACTGAGCTGACCTGAAACCACGACAGAAGCATATATTCTTTTCATTTTTTTCCTTCTCTGCTGTCTTTTGAAGTTGTTGAGCTTAGCATGTTGGAAACATTCAATTTGGTTTTACCTTCCTTGGATAAGGAAATCATTAAGGATGGTATGAGATGGAGGAACGAGAAACACACCCATCGATATTTAGCTGGTCTCCCAGTTTTACTTGGTTAACAAATTTCCCTTTAGAACAGGAAGAATGAAGAAAAAGCATGAACTCTGACTGGCTGTATTGGCAAATAGTTGGTTTTGCTATATTTTGCCTTCCTTTGTTACCATACATTCTATTAAGCAAAAAGTTACAGATAATACAGTAGCTGGAAGCTTCCTGATCCATGGTTTAATGGTACTAAAGATAAAGACTTCCCACCTTCCCACACATTTTTTAAAAGAAGATATGGAGTTGCTGGAGCTTCTGAGAAGAGAAGAAAATAAAAGAATTTCAGGTTCTGGGCAGGAGCACCACACATATTGTTACTAGTTTAACCAGTTTCAGGAATGCCTACAGAGAATGGAGTAGTAGACCAAATATACATGATAACTAATGACTGCTATCATTCTTTCATGAGAGTCACCACTATCACAGACAAATCAAAGAGAACTAGACCTAATGCATGGAAATCCTTCACAGGAAGAAGAGATCCAGCTTGCTAGGACTGTCATATTTCCAACAGGCAAAAGTGGTGGAGTGGAAAGGATGGGACATGGTAGTCCTGTGCAGTGGCAGGCTACGATTCTTGTCTCCCATTTATGCTTGATGAGATGTTTCCCATTCAGCGATGAGACTCAGGAGCCTGCTATAGCAAAGACACTTGTCCTGACCTTATCTGTACAGCATAACATGGAAGAAAAAGAGAATTTTAGGCAACCTGGATCATCAGGAAACCATGCCCTTCCTGGGGGCAAGCCATTAATCTGTGAGTTATTCCTGCATCCAGATTTGACTGTTAGTGAGAAAGAGATGACGTGGCAGAATAACGTTTTCTACACCACTGATCACACAAACCAAATTCTGTCCAGTGCTTGTCTAAACTAATGACTAGCTAACATTGGCCATCACAACAATCGGCTGATTGGAGAAGAGTAGCATTGTATTACGCCTTATTGTCTCCAACTTCTTGCCTTCACCCTTTCTTTTCTAACCCAAGACTGCTACTTCTCTGCTCTTTCCCATGGTGCAAACAAAGAGCAGGACTTGCTTGTTAGCTCAGACTTGCACTTTTTTCATCTGACTTCTGCCTTATCAATGAGATCTGTCACAGTTGTTGGGAAGGACCAAACTAATGAAAAATTAAAAAATAAGGATGTAAGTATTATAATTTGTCTTGGGTAGCTATAGTTCTTCCAACAGATGAGCATGCTGCAATCCCATTGAAAGCATGTAAAGATGATGTAGCATAAAGATGATTTACTCCTACATATCTGAGAATTTCCAAGTCTTCTCTGGTCATCTTTTTATCTTTTTGAATCCATTTGGAAGGTGCTGAAAAGGTTGGAAGACACTGAAGATCAGGACCTGGCTATTTCTACTCATATTTCTTCTTAACAATGGAAAGACTATGCAAAAGTATCACTGTGACATGATGATGCAAAATGAGGCACAGAGCAAGTATCCCACATATCACAACAGTGCCAGTATATAACCCATTACTAGTCCACTTCGAAAACAACTCGTGATTTTTTCCTATTGTAGACTTAACAGAGTTCCTAATTTAAGAAATTTGACTTAAATTATCCTGGTAATAGAAGTTATTTCATTTAGGGACAAAATCAAGAGATAAACTAGCAGGCTCCTGCAGCTCCTGGGCTAACATCTCTGGTTCTGTCTGCAGTTTTGATAGCAGGCTAAAACACTGACTGCAGTGGATCTGTGAATTTGTTATTCAAAAGTGAATATAAATACATTTCCCGGCATTTTTACCTTTTAGTTTTTTAAAATTTTGTACATGTTCAAGGTTAAGCTTACTTTACACTGTTTAATACTAGCAATACTTTACTGTTTGTAATTTATAAAAAATGCAACTCCTTGTTTATTTTTTCTGACTCTCATCTATCTTCTGGCTGAGTTCCTGTGTTTCTTGCTTTTCATTATATGACTCAGTCTTCCAAAGGCAATTGTTCCACTAGGAAGATAAGGTGAAAAGGCAACTGAAATAATACAATGTGTCATCAAAATAAAATGTGGTACAATTTTAGTTTATTGTTACTGAGGGAATTCCATTTCAGTATCTTTCCCTCTGTGCCCAAAAGTAAGATAAACTAGTGAGCATTGATACTTCTGGTGAGAAATTTTCAGTTATATAACATACTGGCATATACATGTTGTTTATCCAAGACAAAAGCAAAATTCACTCCCTATAGACAAAAGACCATTAGCCTTAAAACTTTCATTACTTTTAGATTCATGATATCCTGAAGATAAAAACTTGTATTCTTTTCCAAGAAAAAAAGCCTTGAGTCTCTAGCAAAAGATGCACAGCTTCCTCACAGTGTTGAAATTTTTAAAATTGCCTCAAGGCTTTAGTATGCTTTTGGTGCCACTGTGTAGCACTCAGTATATTTCTGAAAGCTTTGTAATGGTCAATTAACTTGGTTGATAAACTTAGAAAATACCAGCTTTTTGTGGAAGTGGCAGTCAGTAGTAGCTACTCCCATTACTACAGCTCTGTTCTGCAGACCTGCCAGAGACCACAATCCGGGTTTGAGGGTCTGTTCCTTTGGACTGTAAAGTTACAGGGAAGATTAGCAGTCTTTGTGCCAAGAACTCAGTACCTGAGCTGAGATAAGCTGAATTAGTAAGTGTAAGAAGTCATAGGAAACAGGAGGAGAAGAGCATGAGGCAAACTAAGGTGATTTCTTCTATCAACTCTTTGACAACTTCTCTCAGACTTTCCACAAAGTGTCTACAAAGCCAAAAGATAAAAGCAAATTAATTGGACTCAAGTCCAGAAAGTATACTGTGCTTTCTGCAATGAGGAACCTTTTTTCAAGTCTCAGTAATGGCTCCCCGGTTTCCTGGAGTCAAGCGGCAACAATTCCTCACTTTCTTTTTTTTTTTACTGATTATTGTTTAAACTAGAAGTTTTATAGAAACACAAACTGATGGAAAAACATCATTTCATGAAACACTCCTCACTGGGTGGAGAGCTGGATCTCAGAAGACTTAACAGATGTTGCATTAGATGAGAGGGGAGAGGAAGAACTGTTGTCTAAGCAAAATGATCAAAAGGCAAAGTAAAAATTAAGTAGCTATCAAAGAAAAAAATACTTTATTGTTCATTATTTTCACAGAGGCCATTCCAGTCAATCATCATAAAGCTTTTTGAGTATTGAATGCTATGTTGGCAGCTTAAAGCACTGCGAACCTTGAATAAATCCCTATGTGGGACTAACTTCCATGTTCACTATGCACTTAAGAGTCATGACAGAGATAAGAGCCCAGCCAATTCCTCCCTGACCATGGGCCCAGTTCTTTTACATTCAGATCAGCATAAATTTGGGATAGTTCCAATTGAAGGTAAAGTTATTTTAAATTGCTACCAAAGTAATTCAGAGAAATCCCTGATTCATAATGGGCAGGTCAGATAATGTCATGTATTGAATACAGGCATAAATGCAGGACTTCACTGAGCAGTGAATAAAAATAATTATTTAATATATTGGTTAACTAACAATTAATTAGATTTGTTTAATGTTCTATCCATTGATAAATAACATTTGCCTTGACAGCAATTGTACTCCTTGCTGTCTTGCTCTGTGCTGCTGTGATAATTATTACTTCAAAGCAAAGGTCAGTCTCTGTCCCTCATTCAAGAGACACCGTCCACCATATGGATTGTAGATTTTATCTAAAGCGTACTGCAGTCCATTGGAAAAACTCCTGTGGCCTTCAGTGGACTTTAGATCAGTCTCTGAACAGGTCACGGTTCTTGTGGAAAATAATAGTGAGACCTTGTAATTATGTCTGAATATGTAATGCCTGTGCACAGGGGGTATATTTGAAGGAATCACAAAATCTCAGAATGGCTCAAGTTGGAAGAGACCTCTGGAGATCAACTAGTCCAACCCCCCTGCTCAGAGAAAGGTCAATTAGAGTATGTTTCCCTAGGGCCATGCTGGAACATAACTCTAACTTTATTTCTTTAGTTTTAAATGACTGACTTTCCCAATTTAATGTTCTCTTACATAAAACTCTGTACTACATTTTAGTCTGTAATTATGGGATCATTTGCCAATCTTTTGTGGCCTCTTATCAAGAGAGTGGAATCCTGTTGTGCATTTTACATTTAGTATTATAATTTTTTTTCACTGAACAGGGCATCAGGATTTAGAGTTACAATCTTGGAAATTACTGTAATGTGCTAAACTAATTTTGACCGTTTTAAGGTTCTATATTTTGATTGCAAAGCACTCCACTTCTTTAACATGATTCAGTGAGACTGCAATCAATGGGTAAAAGAATTAAACAGAACTAATGTAAAATGGATATCTTTTGGAAGGGTAGGTAGATACCTTTAAAAAATGTCAAAAGACCTACCAGAAATGTAGCAGCACTCTGAGCCACTTTGCTGCTAGACATCACTGTTGAGCCTCAACAAAAGTGAGACACTGAATACTCACATAGGTTTTTGTACAGAAAATGCACAATACTTGTCCCACTGATTTTAATGGCATTGTTCCCACAAATTGTTTTGTCCTTAAGCATTTGCAGAACTGCTCCGCTGAATCTTTTCACCTTTTCCCTGGATGTTTATTAGTTGACATCCTGCAACATCCATGTTCTTGTGAATCTGCTTATTTTTTTAGAGCGCTATATGGCAATTAGCTGAGAATAAGACCAATTATAAGCGATTGATTGATGTTGCCTGCATGTACCTGATACTGATTGTCGATGAGTTACATTTTAATTAAAATTACATTTTTTCTTACTATATATTGCTAGTTAAATATAAATTAGAGTAGCCTTCATGCTGTTACTTCTGGACACTGCAAAGCCTGAAATACATGCGGCATGGGGCTGGAAAGAGAGCAAATCTCCAGGGTTACTGCCAGTTTAACGAGGGTGTTTTCCTTGGATCAGGGAAATGGGAGGTACAAATCAAGCTAGGATTGTAAAATTAGTCCTAATCTTAGTCCTCATCTCCCAATTTCTTATAAAGCGATAGAATGACATTTGTTCCATAGCGGTATTTTTTTTCTTCTATTCCTTTATTCTGATGAGGTCATGAATTTGAGCACATTGTCAATTTTCACAAACTTTGAAGAGACTGCAATGTTTTCTATGAGTAAAGTATATTCTCAAAGTATATTCATGCTTTAAAAATTTAAATTTATATTACTTTTTGGTGTCTATTAAGTATTTTATTGAATGAAAAATTAATGTATGTTTTCAAAAAGTAAAATCTGATTTAAATTCTAAAGACCAGAACATATCAGTCTGAACTGAAAAGTGAAAAACTATCTACATTTTAGAAAGAAAGCTCATGAAACTGTTTTCCAGTTCTAGGTGATTTGGGTCTCGTACATTACTGAAACATTTCTGAATCTCTGAGATTACTGGAATTTTTGTGGTAGGAAGAATAAACACACCAGCAAAGAACAGTGACTGACAGTGACCTGAAAGCAGTGAGGGACAAAGTCTGTCTGATCTTATTTGAAATGGTATTTCAGACTTCACAGTTTACACTGAGAAGGCTCTGTTATCAATCAGTGATCTTGTTAGCAATCTCAGTGGGCAGACTAATTAATGATGATGCTTTGCATAGATTTGGGGGATGAGTAGGAAATGGATATAACATAATTAAACTATTGTAAAGTCTCGGTTTTGAACTATTACTTCTAAAAAAGTTGGTGGATATGTGAGTGTAATCAAAGCTAATAAATATGCATGGATTTACCTTGCATCAGTTAATTTTTGGAGCACAATCCCAAATACTGCTGTTAGATGCTGCTTTTGGATGTACGTGCTGTGAATTAAGTGGTGAGTAGCATTTCCTACAGCCTTTAACTTACAGGGCAGACTGAGAACAAACTTGCCTAGCTATGGTTTCCCAGTCTGTATTTCTCTGGGTGCCACCACAGTGGCTTCAGCCTTCAGCATCCATGCAAGTGTGAAATACAATGCTGTAGGCCATCCCCTCGCTGGGGACAGGGGGTTAGGGATACATCCTACTGCTGTCAGGAGTTATCAGAATGACTCAGGATGTTGTTGCTTAGAAGTAATTTGCCAGCGAGTCAATATTCTTACCTTAGCAGACACAAAGTTATGTTTAGCTGTCTTGCTCTGACTGTTTGTTTTCAAGTTTTCACATGTTCAATGTTGGGCTGCAGGATTAAACTAATTATATTGAGTAGAAGATTACAAGATTCCTTGCATGTTTCACACCCACAAAATGGAAGGTATAACCGTTTCTAGGAAAAATAATGTGCATTTAAAAGAAATATTATCTCCAAACATATATATTAAAATAGCACCTGCCCAAGGTGCAGCAAGGGGTGCAGCATAGACCATGTTGGTGTTCCTGTTCCAAATCACTGGCTTCAGGGGCTTCATTACATTATGCCAAACACTGAGTTTATCAGTGTGATGGTATCTTGCCTGATGGCATAGGGATAATTAAACGAGGATTTTTTAGGGAGAAGAGTAAGAAGAAAACGAAAAAAGAAAAAAAGAATTAAAAGATTAAGCTCCTTAGCGAGGGAGGCACTGTTAACTGGCCAATATCCCTACCTGGCTCCTTCTAAGCTAGAGAGGTTTAATCTTTGCAGTCCTAAGGCTAGGATCAAGGATTCTGAACCACTGACCTAGAAAACACCAAGGAAGCTGAAGCAGTTGTCTGCAATTGCTTGAAGGGAATCTCAGACATACAGAGAGCCAGAAAGTGCTGCAAGAGGGCCACTCTCTTACCCTCTGAGTCCCTGGGGTGAATGAAACTCATCAAAGCTTGCAAAGGAGGTTGAAAATTCAGGCGAAAGATGATAAAACTGGCCTGTGGCTCCTGCATGAGCAAATAATACATGTTTTTATCTAAATAGATGGGAAAGTCACAAATTGTGTCCACCAAAGAACACAATAGAGGTAACAGTACAAGTCACTTATGGTAGTAACCAGAGTGCCTACCTTTTTGATTAACCCAGTGCCTTTTGAAGTTCGAAGATGAATATAGTAGCTAGTTCTTTCACAGACACTTGATTGTTCTAGCCGCTCTGCAATCTAGTCCCTTTAAGTTTTTCCATTATGTTGTGTGGACTGTATTTTGTGCAGCAGAGCTCTCAGACAAAAATACTGGCTTCAGAGCAATTCATGGATGAGGAAAGTGGTACACACAGCTGAAATGTACTTATAAAAATCTGCCCATATTTCACCACAAATTTGGGACATACTGTGCCCAAACAGTTTTCAACATGTAGTCAATCTTAGAAATGTTAGCTACATTGGACAAAGGGATTATGATACAACTCCAATAAATTCCACGTGCCTCCAATGTTTTATAACGATTTTTATCAAGTAATCTGGAGCTGTAGGCAGCCCAGCAAGAAAGCAACAATGTGACAAGCCTAGAGGTGACTCCAGAGCTGCCAGAGGAACCTACCAAGGAGACAGATGTCACCAGGAATTTTTCTGTCACTTCTTAGGTGCTGGGTCCTGTGGCTGCCACCAAACAAGAGAAGGAATGGGATAATGTTCTTACTTTTCTGAGGCTAGCAGCCTCTACATCAGTCTACTGCAATTCTCTTGCCATTTGAAGTAAATATTTCTATGTCTTTGCATTTTTTTCCAAGCTAAAACATGTGTATGTGTGCAAGGGAGTGAAGCTTCTACAGTTTAAAAAATAAAATTGTTGTTTATTATTAACTGCTACTGGTGTATATTCTTTGCTTTCAGTGTTATAGTTTGAAAGTGGAAGTGCTCAAGGCCAGGTTGGATGGGCCTTTGAGCAACCTGATCTAGCGGAAGGTGTCCCTGGCCATGGCAGGGGGGGTTGGAACTAGGTGATCTTTAAGGTCCCTTCCAACCCAAACCATTCTGTCATTCTATGATTCTGTGAAATGAAACTTTCTTTTCTGGGTATGTTCAGATCTCATGGCTTAGTAACTCTCTGTTTGTCCATGAAGATGAAATAAGAAGAACTTAGAGCCTTGGTGGAGTTAAGGCTCTACTACAACTTTTTGGCACTCATAAATGTCCAAAATCACAGTGTTGGTGTCCAAAGAAGGTCTGCTTCATTCACTGTCTGGTTTTAATCAGTTACAAGGCAACACAAGCAAATTTTGGAAGGCATTGAACTATTTTTGATCAATAATGCCTCATTCCCATACAGTAATATTCATTCCCTGGGCAGTAATATTCTGTTTATCCTTGTATTTTTAATGGTTACCCTTCACTCTGGTACTGTAGATAAGTGTAACTCAAACTTCACTCACCTAGAAAGCAGGCCAGTCCTAAACATTAGTTCAGAGAAAGGCCTAGGCTGATATATTGATATATTGCTTAATATCTCAGGCTTGTCTTTCGACCTTAGAAAGTTTTTGTGCTTCTGTGCACACCATGGGTTAGACTCAGTGGATGGTGCCACAGAGATTTCTACACTATCAGGTAAACACAGGTCTGAGCACATTGTGAATCTGAGATATTTTTCTACCTGCCCACATGGTTTCCTTCAGAGGTCCTGTTCAGGATCGGGCTGAGGGCTTCCATGCTCTGCAAGGTAACAAGCCAGGTGTGCTGGGTGAGCTGGCGCAGCTTCTGAGCAGGAGTAGTCTGCTTGCTAGATAAAAAGAGCATCTCAGGACATAGCTACTCCTTTTTGTCTCCATGTCTCTCACCAACATGTTGTTCCATTAGTAGTTTAACACTCTGTGAGGTATGTAAATAAATGTCTTCAAAAGTGGACACTCAAATTTCTCTGTTCTGCCACTCAAAATATTATTATGGTGTCATTTTCCTCCTTGCCACATGCAGGCTTTGCTTAATCATAGTCCAATATTTACCATGCAAGATGCACTTTGTACTTCCTCAACTACGGATTTAGCTAAAGCTAAGCAAGAAACTGCAAATACTAAGTTAACTGTATTTCACTAAACTGCCAAACAGAACAGATGCAACCTTTTAATTAATGTTACTTTCACTTTTGTGCAGTAAATGAGAAGTGGGTTTGGCCATTTTGTTTTGGTTTTATATCTACAGCACAAAAGGAAAGGGTAAGATTACAGAGATGTTGGGACAAGTAGAATATTTATAAACCTGAGCTTTTATTTCTCATCTATTGACAGATCCTGCCCATTTGAACTGAGCGTCTTACAACCCACCCGGTGGAAGATGTCCTGTTACTACGAACCGCCCTATGGTACTAGATCAGCAGCCTCTGGTTTCCTGAGTCTCTAGCTAGAAACAGAAAGTGAGATATTTCCAAAAGGCAATTGGGCTCTTATTTTCCCAGGTCACGAAAGCCAAGTGGATTAAAACTAGACCTTTGAGCTTAGGCTGATTACAGAAAATGACCAAGCCCTTGGGATGCCACAGGAACTCTCCCTTCACCTCCAGGGAGAGAATACCTCCTTCCCAGCATGGATCCGTACATTTGTCTTTTTTCTTTGAGGGCTTTCTACTTTCAGTATTTTCATCAAGAGGGAAAGGATGGAGTGACCAGCAAAGGTGCTGGCCAGTGGTGGGAATGTGCAAAGGACATGAGACAGAAACTGGCATTTCATATAGGACTACAAGGAGTTCTCTTATTAGATGAGAGCCCGTCCAGCATCCCTGGGAACTTCGCACGTCACCTGAACCATCGCTCTCCTCTGTCTTTCAGATCTGCACGGTGATTTTTAAAAAGTTGGTAACTTTTGTTGTGAAAAGGTATAGCTTGTCACTTCTGAAGACAAGTTGCTGGAGAAACAAACCCAGGTCATCAGCCTTTTCTCTTCCTGCCCCTTTCCTTTAAACCCCTTTTTTCCATCACTGGGATGTGGTCACTTGTCTTGATCAGTGCTGGAGTCTGAGAAAATGCACTCCACTCTATTCCTGAAGCTGTTTCATGTTTCTCTGCTTCAAATGCAAGCTACCAATCCTGTGGTTTATAGAAAGTGAATACATTTGAAGGGTCATGGTGCTTAAAAGGTGGGGAAAGAATTTGTAGCAGCCAGAGAGCTCTTTTTTCTACCTCTACAGCATCTGTTGTCTGCCTTCAAGGTTTTTAGTACTGTGGTTATCGGGGACTGAGGCATCAGTACCTGTAGCACCTTTCCTCCCTCTTTCTGTTAGTTTGCTGTTGAAGAAAACATGGAGATTTATTTATGCTGGTTTAGCAAGAATACCCTTTCAAATTTAAAAGAAAGAAATCCCAGCTCTGTGTGAGCTTTAGCTGAGAGCTAACACAGAACAGAATGTGGCCTTAATATTTTTTCTTTCAAAGTAAACACAAATATTTTTGAATAAAGTCAGTAATTCTGACTCATCTTTTTTTTTAAACTGATGTAATTTCAGTTGGCCTCATATGGAGGGAAAGAATAAGGGAAAATAAGTGGGATAAACCTAGATGCAGCAACAGAAATTCATAATTTCACTTACCATAAATATTCTTTATCAAGTTTTTCATGTTCTTTGTTTCCGGGTTCATGTGGCCATATTTCATATTTCACGTCCCTCATTTCAATGATTTTGGAGTCTTTTTTTTTTCCCTAAGAGATGCTATCACTTTTCTATATGCTATTAAACATATGTTGTTTAATACTCACTAGAATATTTTTGGACCAGCTAAGCATCAGTCAAATCCTTTTATCAAAAAAGTCTATTCTGGAAAGATCACCTTATTCTAAGGTTGCTAAAATGAAAGCAAGAGCCCTTGCACATCAGACTCTTTTTTTCCAAGAGATTTCCATTTTCTTCTCCAGACCTGCCACTTTACTTGCTAGTTGTATTATGAAAAGCTGTGCTTATAGCAGACCTATTGTAGAATGAAAAGAGAAAATGCTTTGCTACAAGGCAGTAGCTAATTCACTATTCTTCAGGGACTGATATTCATCTATCCTTCAATAAAAGCTAATGGTTAAATAGACCCAATGCACTCAGCTAATCTAGGAAGAAGCTGATGGCTGGGGGTTGGGATTCAAAGTTCATGCTGAAGTGCTATTCCTGAAGACAAAGATATTCTTACATTTGCCTTAGAAAAAGATGACAATGCTACAAAAAAATATCAGACGGCTTTCATTCTCAAATACATGGTTTTATGAAAAAGTACGTACTGCATCTGAAAAAGTTATATTTTATTAATTTTTAAACATGCATTACTTTTATAAATTTTTCTTTTTAAGGGATGTGAATATTTAAACAAAGGGATTACATTTTAAATAACCTTCTGTCTAGTCTTTTGCTACTTGAATTCCAACACCCTTAAGAAGATCCAATGATTTTTTTTTCATGAAAAGCAATTTTTGCAAAGCACTCCCAGAAGGAGGGGAGATGACACCACCACGTTTCCCTCCGTATAACTACCATTCCAGTTAAAGGTACTGCTGTGCTGTGCATATCAAACAGTCCAGTGCAAGAAGGAAAGCTCACCTGAGAAATCAACAACGAAAACCAAAATCTCGCAACCAACACAACAGACTCCACAAGGGCAGAGCATATTTTTATAAGCAAGGTTATGACTTAAAATACACTGTATAGCAAATTGCACGGCTTCTGGACTGTTGCTGCAGCTGTGTATGAGTGCAGATACGTCACTGATTCTTTTAGCAGATAATCTAAAAGTATTTTGTCTGTGCTGCAGGACATTTAGCTTAGCCATACTGTGAATGAGCCTGAAAACAAAATGACCTGAATATATAGATGTATTATTTAATTGCAGGACTTTTGGTCACAAGAAGTCTAATTCTCGTCCCCCCCCAAAACAGTGGAAAAGCTCTCCCTGACTTCAACAGCAACAGGATGGAATAGTAATTAGGAGCGCAGCTGAAATTGGTGGCTTGTGTCCTTATTTTGGGACCTTCTCATAGTGCAGCTGACGAAGCTGCATATACTGTAACAAAACGTCACACCTCTGCACACTAGCTGATCGCTGGCAGAACAGCTGTGTTTTCTCAGAAACAGAGGGCCAAGATTGGATACATGACTTCTGAGAGGGCTTGACGATCTGTGTTTTTCCATAAACTCAATACTGCCAATATTTTTTCTCTTCCTGCATCTTTCTCTTCATTTACCAGTTAGAGAACTATACATACATACACATATTTTTTATTTCACAGGATTTTGTGCACTTTTTCAGTAGTGATATGTTAATCCCTCTTTTAAAGGATATTTGCTGATAGGGCATCATCTTTCTGTCTGAGGCCAGACTGTGTCCCTCTCGGTCCAGAGCTACGACAGCAGCTCTTCTTTCCCTTCAGCACACATCAGTGGGGAAGTCTGGGGACAAATACAGTCTTGCAATAATCTGAAAAGCATCTGTTTGCCTCTGAAAGCTCAGCAAAGGGGAATCCCTGTGAACTGCATATCGGCACCAATTGGATTGAGCTGTTCATGGGTTTAGGGATGGGATACAGGCGCTCTCTTAACAGATCTCCCATGTAATTTTTGTGCAGGTCTCTCAGTCCTTGTTACTGTAGAACTGATACCGCGGTAGTTCAGCAGTGCAAAGTACTGTGGATTCCAAGTAGTCAGTGTTGGGAGACATACCTGAGGGAATGCATCAAACTGTTAGAGGCCTTAGAGATGGTTAAAGTACAGCAATTTTAATGAGCTGTCCAACAGCTTTCAGGTTATAAAGTAAAGTGACAGCTGCATCATATATGAAAACAGAACTGTGTTTTATCTGAGCTAAATTTGCTATATAATACTGCTTTCATCTCAAAGCTATCTCAACATCTCTTTATAATAGGGTCAGGGTCTGTTAACACAGTAAGTTGGGAGATATTTATTTTACATTCTCAGTTAAATAGGAAAGGCACATATTTTACACTCATAAGTAGGTCAAACTACTAAAATTGGTCCAGAAATAAAATTTCCTGTTATATATTTGTCATGCGATAGGCTATTTTTTGTTCATAGCTACTGAAGTTTGATAAAAGTAGCCTTGGCTGAGCAGCTCAGCACCTTGGGGAGTAAGGGCTACCCCGACAGGCGCTCACTAGGCAGTGTAGTCCCATTACACTACTGTTAGCAGTATGGATGGGACCTGGCTGTTTCTAACCCCCATCTCTTGAAAAATAAGTCAGAGCAGGTAGAGTAAGAGTCAGAGCAGGTAGAGTAAGAGTCAGAGCGATGGTCGTGGTACCTGGAGCCTGTCTGTGCTGGTTGTGTGAGATGGGGACTTACTCTTCAACTGCATTTACATTCTTGATGCTCTCAGCTCTGGCAGGATGATAAATCAGGAAATGAAGGGTGTGAATTCATTACATCCCCTGTCTCTCGTACTGTCATTGTAGGCACACTGACACTCGTTTCTAACCCTATCATTGAAAAGCTCATTCACTTCTTTCTTTCTCATTGCACATTACTTTTCAATTAGCTGTTTAGTACATGACAATCTTCCATTTGTTTACAGCTTTCTTAGTGAGTGTTGTTCCGACAAACACTGTAGTAGGAGGTACTGTCGCACCCAGCATGGGCAAGATGAAGAACCAAGCTTTCTGCTTCAACCTGCTAAAAAAGACTTGTCTTTCAATCTTTCCAACAAGACAGTTTTCAAAGTTGTTAGAATCGAAAGAACTTCCCCTTCTGTTTGTTAACATTCAGCAAGTCAATTCCTTTGTGAGGCAGACTTGTTTAAAGAGTAACCACCGAGGGCTGTGATTGATCTGTATCACACAGAGAGCAATTTATGAGTATGTGCCATTTCATTTTCTCAGGGTGTCATTTTTTGCTAAATTTAAGTGACACTGAAGAATTAAAATATTTGGAGGGTTCTCTGACTTGTATCTTCTCAATCAATTACACTCAGTGATTACAAGTGGAAAGGCCTGGGCCAATCAAATGTACCGTTTTCCATCGAAGAAACACTACAAACTGTAGATGATGCATTTGATATAAGACAAAGGGGTCACAGTCATCATGCAAAACAGAACCAAGAGTACAAAATAGTCAATATATGAGGAGGATACATGGTGGAAAAACTATTTATCTCCATAAATACATATTACATTTCTTTTTGCCTCTTCTGCTTTTGTAGAAACTGCCTCCTCTGCTTTTTAAATGTCATCCATATTTATCAGACTGCATGGTTCTTGACATTTAGGAATATTTTTTCATCAAACTGTAACTGAAGCTTTGACAAAGGGTACTAATTATCAAGGGACTGGATTTTTTTTCCTTTTTTTCCCCCTTTTTAAGGAGCAGCAGGCTATAGAGAAATTGTGAATTATCAGCTACTTCTAATGTTCCTGTAGCAGTCTCTCTTCCCTTACTGTTGTAACATAGCTAGAAATAAGAATTTAAATGTTTGCTGAAGCTCGTACGAAATATAGTAGGAGTTGAATAACTGGATTTTAACTGACAGAGAATTCACTAGGTTACTTACTCAAGTAAAAAGAGTTACCACCTGCTAGAGCTACATACAATCCCTAATGAAGGAAATTTTATTAATATTTTGAAACATAAATGCTGATGACTCACCATTGATGATTTCATTGGCTATGGGATGCATAGCTTGTACAATGTCACGATATGGGGACTAAAATATTACAGCATGACATTCTGAGAAAATGCTCTGTTACTAAACAGAAGGCTGCATTTTTAAAAAAGTCCATGTGCACTGTGGTGTTCATCAACAAAAGTTGTTCATGTTGGAAATAATCTATTTTCTTGTCCTTATTGGCATAAGGACATATTGGTCCCTGATCAGAAATACGATTGTTTTTCACAAATCCCTTTCATGATCCTCCAAATGAAGCCTAATGTAAGTGTATAGATATACATCTGAAATCTATTATTCATCCATTTTCAGTTGCCTAGCAATGGCACAACTGCAAAGGAAAGAACAGTATGTGGTGTGCAATACATTTTTTTTATTGTTATCAATACTCTTGTGTCCATATAGTTCTTCATTATGATCTTGCCTGCCATCACATATAAATGATTTGATTTCCTTGACTTGTCAAACCCAAGCCACTTAGCTTGAAGTGAGATTTTTAACTAAGGAAGAAATACAGTATTTTCCCATTACAAAATCAATTTTAATTTAGTTTTGATATGAAAGCCTGCTTTGAATACATGCTCCATGTATTCAGCTGTGCTAATAGCAATGCTTAGGTCAGACTATCTGAACCAATTTTATAAAAATTCAAGGCTAAACAGAACTTTTATGTCTGACTCAGCCTTGGTTTAATGTCATTAATTGCAAATTGACACACTGTCTTTACCTGCTGTTTATCTAACCATAGTTTCTAAGTAAAGAATGAGGCCAGTCCTACTAAACCCTCAGGGGAGACCAGTGCCAAGTAGTTACCTGTGACAGCAGAAAAGAAATACATACCTATGTATTCCTAAGACTCAGCACTTTCTATACAGTGAACTTTACTTCTTGTCACTCCTTTTTATCCTACACAAAATCCTTATTAATGTTTTCATGTTACAGTTCTTAAATCATCATATATTTATGAAATAGAAAGGAAAGGAATGTGCTCTCCCCGTGAGGAATGCAAAACAGACCACCCCAGCCTGGCTCTGCAGATGAATTTACAACTTCTTTTTTCCTCCCTGAGAAACAATGCATCATACTGACCTAAATAAAATAAACAAAAAACAGAAACAAAAACTCCTCTCCTCCTTCTTTTTTTTCATAGGCTACTGAAAACTAAAGCATTCTTGGCTATAGCATCTCTCTATATTATAATCTAGTGTCCCCAAAAAGCATTGAAGCATTGATTTATGTCGCACAGCTCCACATAAATTTGGTGCTCTTTGGTGCTCTCTTCCTCTTCCTGGTTCATCCCCCTCAGCATCAACTCATAGAAACTCTCTGGATTTCAGTGGATCGAGGTGAAACAAAATCCTTAAAGGATGCAGAGGGACGCTGTAATTTGAAGGACATGCTTCTGCTGGGCTCCGTCCTTTCCAGGTTGTGGGTTTAAAGCACTGCAGGATGTGTGGCAAAATAAATCGTGGTTCAGCACAGAATGAATGGCTCACCGATGAGGTACTTTGCCATTTTCCCCGTGGGGTGGTGGAAAGGATGATCTGGTCCTTATTCCCTCATAGAAAATGTCATTGTCCCTCTTGAAGTTTTCTAGTAACTAAAAACTAAGAAATTGCCCTTTATCCTCTTAACAATTTTAGTACTCCAGTATATAGCTGTTAGAGATATTTTCACGTCAGCCATAAGGTTTAAGGAACTACTGAAATTTTGCACTGTTGTATCAAGCCCTGAAGATGTACAAATTTCACAGGATTTGGCTCACTTGTGTTGCACATACATGTAAAGGTAGGTAATTCATTAGCAGACCAAAATGGAAGCGAGACTATTGAAGTTACATAGATGAAGGGTGTTTACCTGCTTGCCTGTATGGAGGACAGTTCTTGAGGGTTTCAAGAGGAAATTTCTCAGTGCATCATGTTCCACAGGCTCTCTTCACCCACGTTTGGGCCTCCAGCCTCTTTCAGTGCTGGGCAGAGAGGCTTTTTTCTCCATGGCTTATGTGGTTGTTAAAAGTTCACTACTTCAGCAGGCCCCTATTTCATTCAGAACAGGTGTTAAGGGTAAAATATTGCCTGTGAGCTGAGGAATAACCAGCTGTTTATCCTGGTTATGAGAAATCTATATTGTACTTATTCTGTGGTAGGACTCCCATGTAAGGTCAATTTACCTGACCTGGTATATAAATGCTGTAGCCATCACGTGTGCCAGCTAACACAGGCAACCCTTTTGGTTTCTGCATTCACCTACTTTTTAGTATTTTTGCCTGGCAGACAGTGCACAGAAATTTCATGATGGAGGATAAACAGCCTTAAGCAAATACAGCATTTGAAGGATGGTGTAAATAGGAGAAAAGAGAGAAGTAAGTAGGATTAAAAAGTAGCCGACACCCTGAGAGAAATTATTGCCTGGCAATTTAGAGTCATTTCCATTTTTAAGTAGTCCTTGTGAGGAAGAGCAAGAGTCATTTTCAGTCTAGCATGTGAATATTGAACTAATGGAGAAATGGCAAATTTTGTAGTGGCTTTGGCAGAGAGCCAATTATTTTTTCCAGAGAGACCTTTTTCTGCTCCTTATTTAAACTACATTTGTCTTAGAACTGCTTGAGTCTATTTTAAGGTAAACTAGGATCTCATTTAGCCTTGTGATATTTTCAAGCTTCACCAAGAAGCAGTGGCAGTATGAAGAGATCAAAATTATTACACTCTAGTGAACAACAACTCTGGGGAAAAGGACTTAGGTAAATAGATGCATGAAACTAAAGCCAGTGCTTAGTAACGCATGTACCTCTGGCACTTTGGCCTACCTGTCATTTTAGAGTGCTCCTAAATCTCCTATATAAAGCACCCAAGTATGCCCAAGGAAAGTACGGAGGTACTGAGGGAATCATCTGCCATAAGCAGGCTGTCTGGCAGAAGTGAGGAGTGATTTATGTCCCTGTGCCTCTGAGGAACCTCCTCGAGAGCCGGCTGGTTGTTCCCACACTGCAGACAACTTGGCCCAGGCCTCCTCTAGTACCCTGACTGCAATCTCGAGGCATATGTCTGTAGCTATATATATTTGTGTCTTTCACTTCGAAGTGTCTGAAAAGAAGTGGCCCACAGAGCAGTGTATTTATAGACCGATAGTGGGAGTATATGTTGCATGCTCTGAGGCCTGCCATGAGGTTAAGGGAAGGACAGTACTTGACATGGCAAGGTTTGGGGTAGTTTGCAGATCTCTGGAGGGTGAACTTGCCACGTCTGGCAGAATGGCATCCCCATTGCCTTTGAGGAATAAGGCCGGTAACAAGCTGTCAGAGCCACACTCAGCCTTTCTCTCTTGGATTCACTCCAAGGAGATCCCAGGAGGCCAGAGGACCCCTTCTTTAGCAATGTGGATGATCAGGACCCAGCAGCAAACCAGGAACCCGGGTTACATGACAGTGTAAATACATTCCAAAATAGGTCAGACGACTCACTTGCCGAAGGCGCCCTACTATTCTGGTTGAACAGAAAGGTGTTTGGATCACTCAGGTGTCTAACAGCTGTAAAAGCTACAACAGAACCAGGTCACTAATACAGTTGCCCCAGAATGGAGTTGCAGCACCTATTTAGTCAAACGAGTCAATCATCAGCTCATTTCTCTCCTTCTTATGAACCCTTCAGGTTAATAATTTTGTTTAATAAAACTGCTGTCTCTTCCTACTTGTAGGACATGGAAATTGCTTATATTTTTAGAGGCATCCGTTTTTAAAGAACACTGAAAAATTAAAAGGACCTTACTATTTTTATGTATGAAAGACAGCTTGAGAATTTGGATTTTATTTGGAAATTATATTTTAAAGCTTGATTTAATCCCGGCAATCACAATGCACAAGCTATTTTGTGTGGGGTCAATGCATGGCCAAGCAGTAGTTTTGTGAAGTCTGGCACAAAAGGAGGTAAAAAGAAGTTTTCTGAAGATTGCCAGCATCTTCAAATCCATTTTAAAACATAATGAAATAGCTTCCTGTTCTATTCATATTCTTCCAGTTAAAAGGAAAAAAACTTTTTTTGCATACAATGGGAGCTACTGTACCTATTTTGATCACAATGGATGGGAATGTAGGGCAGTATTACTGTTGCAGTTAGTGGATGTAAAATCACGTTTCTGTGGCAGTACTACACCACGCAAAAAAAACGGGGCAGGGATGCCCAACCCAGCACAAGCTGATCTGATCAGTTTAGCCTGGCAATGCATGTATATTGAGCTGGTAAGAAGCTACAGCAGATCTAGAGAAGGGTGACTAAAATGATTAAAGAGATGGAGCAGGTGCCTACATAAAGAGACAAAAAAGGCTATAACTTCTGAGCTCAGAGAGGAAAAAACTGAACAGTTTTATGATGAAAACATGTGGGTGCTGCCGAGTAAGATGAATGCAGACTATCATTCAACAAATCCTGCAGTATGAGAACTAGATGGTATTCAGTGAAACTAGCAGAAAATCAGTAGAAGCATATAGCATCATCAGGTTCGTGAAAGCATTCGATAAATTCATGGCCAACAATCCATAAACAGATACTAAAGGGTGATAATCATGGATGTATCTTCTAGCAACATCCATCCAATGATTGTGGATGCTGGGAGACAACCAAGAGAAATGGCCAGGGTTGCATGCTCTTCCTAAATAACTCTTCCCAGTGCCAGAAAGAATAGAGGGCTAGATGGACCACTGGTCTGATGCACTGGGTGATTCTTATGTTCATACTGATGGACATACGTGCTCTGGTGCAGCTGAAGTGTACCTAAAATGTTGTCACATGGTACAGACATACAGGGTTTTTCTAGCAACAGAAAATACAACTGTGAACAAGATTTAAAAGATGTTTGTAAGGGAGCTCTGTGTACCAGCTAAAGAGCAGAATTAAAGCACTGACATTTTACAGAGTGCAAGCCAAAATATAGCTTGGTGGACCTCCCCACTGTCTCGGTAAGCCTCAGTTGACCTGGCTTCAAAGAGGCTGACCATTCACAATAAGCCACGGTAAGACTGATTTTTGCCCTAAAGAAACTAAACCCAAACTGTAAATTGATCTTGTCTTTATACATACAAAGGGCACATTACCGATTCCACTGGTTGCTATCTGCTGAATCAGTGCTATATGTAAATCCTGAGGTAAAAATTCGGACAGAGCTTTCTAGTGCCACTCCTGCTGCCTATGTGTGACTGTGAGCAAGACGCAGTTAAATTTTAAGGGTGCATCTTCAGGAGCTCTGGATCTGGCTCCATTAGTACAGGATTACTCATCTCTTCTGCAAATTTATTGGGAATTTTGGCTATTCTGTAATACCATAAATTAAGCAATACTTTCTAAGATTGATCCAAGTGGCACTGCTGAGAGTTTAGACCGTAACTTTTTCTATTCCTCACTTTCTCCTATCTCTAAAATGCAGACTCCATGGCTTGCAGAACTTCTAATGTTATTAATGTTTGTACAGTGCTCAGACAAATGACACCATACAAAGGCAAGAACTTATTGCTTTAATAAAAGTTCAAGGACTTGTCTTTTTTTCATTTGTTCCCATTTGACCTTTGAAAGGGGTGAAACCTGAACTTTCTACTGTTCCTAAATATCATTTCAGGTCTTATGATTTAAAACCTTTTATCTCTTTGCTTTAGCGTTAGTCACCATTAATGGCCAAAGCAAATACATCCTATCTGATGCTTTGAAATTGAGAATCAGACAGTTTAAATAGCTAGGAAATAGCCATACTTCAGCATTAACATTACCGGACCACAGAGCTTATCATAACTGGATTTTAAAATAGTAATTCTAGTGAACTCCTATGACATTTAGTAATTCAAGAGCAACACTTTCCTACCTTGCCATTTCTTGTGCTCACCCTCTCTCTTCTTGAGTAACCAGGAGAATCATGCCACAAAAGCGATGTATTTAGGTAGGAAGCCTTGGATATGGAGGTAGGTGTATGCAGTACCTGTACACTCTCATAGATCAACAATGACACAGCAGTTCCCAAATGAGAAAGTATCTTTCCAGAAGACACAGTCTTCTAATAAAATACGGTGTATTCTGTGGGCTGCAGCTTCAGCAGATGCAATTATTAATAACTGCAACCTGTTAAATTTTTAGAATACTATGGTGCTTGAAGATAAGTGGTTATCTGGCAGTGCAGAAGTTTGGTTCTCAATCAGGAGTTAGATAAGCAGAATGTTTAAGCCTGTCAGATCTCTTTTAAAAAGTAACGGCATGATGACAGAAGGAACTTTTCTTTTGGGTTGTAAAGAGACTAGCACAAACAGTTCTGATATCATAAGACAACTTCAATAAAGTTAGATACATCAGCATGACCATTTTTAATAGTCTGTTTAACATGACCATTTTTAATACGAGTAAAATGTGGATTTCAGGAGTGTAATGCTGGCTGTGTAAGTCTTTAATGGTCTGTAAAATCAAATTCAGCCATATAAAATATGTTTAAATTTGTATACAAAGAGCTAAATTTGAAAAATGTTTATGTAATATATTTAAGGAACCACTTTTTTGATAGCAAAGCATGGATATTATTTTTAGAAGAACTGATGGGTCTCGTTATATTGCCCATTGTAGGAAAAATGGAAGGTGACATTGTCTTTTGAAAGAATCTTTAACATAAAGGATATTCTTCAAACTTATAGTCAATATACAGGAGAAGTTGTCTCTTTGGGAGACTTCACCTGCATAAATTCACTGTATCTTGCCATTAGAACTCACTGACAAATGTGTTTAATTTATGTTCAGTGTAATTGAACTACTCTGTCATTCCTTCCTGTTTGGACAGTTATGGCCACTTAGGAGTTTTACGTCACTTTTAACCTTGGATGATACCGATTTTTCCTTTTGATGGTCCCTGGACCAAGAAACTGTAACTTGGTTGTGCTCTCAGCAGTTTAGTCTTTAGTGCCTTTCTTCTTCTTGGTTCATTTATGTATTTCCCAGTGTTTGTTGAATATAAGCTCCTTTAATAAAGGAAATAGAGTATCTCCACGCTCTTAATTACTTCTTCCTTTACTTTTTTAAGTATCTTTAAATTTCCCTGTCATCTTTTCCATGCTGACATCTTCATTTGTCAGTGCTAAATAGCACATATTTGGCCATATAGTCTCATATTTGGCCCCTATCTTTTCATATCCATTGAAAATATAAATGCATCATAAAGCTTCCATCTATTATAGTATATCACCTCTCTTATATGTAAGCTTTCAGGCTTTTCCAGTTATTAGCATCTTAGGGTGTTTTTCCTACAGAGTGGTGACATCTTTCTGAGGGAGGGAAATGTATATAAGGAATACAGTCGTGGAAGGACAACCTCAGGCATCACCCTAGTGAGTTTCAGGGAGTAACTAACGGTGCTGAGCTCTCATCAGGTCTTAAAGGTGGTGACATAAAAACGGTAATAAACCAGACTAGACCTTACAGAAGGGAGAAAACTTCAGTGGTTTCAGAAATACGTGTATGTGCGTAAATATTCAGAGGATTATGTGCTCTTCCAGCCTGCCCTACTGAAATTTTGAGAATTATCTGTAATACAGATGTAATACCTCTACCTGTAAGCAATCTTGACTTACATTTTGTACAATTTGAAAGAAGAAATGAAGTCAGATGACCAAAGAGGAAGTACTTCTTATCAAAGTGATTTCCCCATTCCTTGCCCCAATTCCATACAAAAGAAACTATAGAATGTTTCTGAACTTCTGCTGCTTCTTCTTAACAAAAAACAAACAAACAAACAAACAAAGTTAAGAGACATTTTAATGAAAGGACTGACCATAAACAGTAATTTTTGTGTTA
>VYZV01027196.1:103307-130313 GCA_013401275.1 Pandion haliaetus | reverse complement strand
TAAAAGTTGTTAAATATTGAATCATTTATAGCCAAGTAACAAACTGCAATTAATTTCAGTTGTACATGCACAAGAATTTTATGAACTGAGGTAGAAAACCAAAGATGTATTGAACTGCATTGAAATTGATAATTACAGTTTCCAACAAAAAAAAAAAAAGCTTTTGACAATCATATTACAGTAGAAATACACAGCTGAGAGAAAGCTGCATAATATACTAACTGAAATGCTATTTTTCCTAACACTTCTTTTAAACTAAAATACTTCTTCATTCTTCTCATGCAACTGATCTGTGACTACTAAAAAACAGCCACTCAGCTTTGACATCACTGCTGTCACTCTTTTACCAGAGCTGTTTAACACGTTACGGTACCTCTTAACTTTAAGTAAATGACAAATATACATACCTGCCAGAAAATCTAGTCTAAAAGCAAAACAGGACCACCAAATGCCAATGAATGGTGGTAGTGTGTTTTCCTGGGCAATGTAGTTCAGAGCTGCAGTAGCTCAAAATTAATTCCTTGGGTCAGCAAAAGGACTGAAAATGAAACATTCTAATTTAGGAATACCCAAATATTTTATTTCGATTGTAAATATTTTTTAGTCTTTTTCAGTTACTGGGCATTCAGTCTTGGTGTAAGATGCATCCAAAAACTATACACAGTAAAATTCAGGATTTTAGGTTGTAACAGAAGCAGTTCACTCTGATGATCAGCACTCAGTCAAACAAACAACATTTATCCTGGACAAGAAAAATTGCACATTAGAAACCCAATTGAGAACAAGCAATCTCTTACGCTGAAATAATGTAAGTAAAGTGCAGGAGGACTGCTTCCCTCCACACCCCAAATCTCTATCCCAAAATAAAGGTATTTTTGAGGGTTTTTTCTGTAACTGCTATCTAAAAAAAATTGAAAGTAACATAATAATGAGTCCATTTCTATGGAAATGGTCTTGTTATTATTTAATCAGGCCAGCATCTAAGTGATTCATGAACTGCAGGTTGAAATTCAATAAGCAGTTCATGAATCTCTGAGTTGAGAAAACCTGAAGGAAAGAAAGAGGAAAAAATCCCTTCCCCAAAAGACTTAGTAAACACTCTGTCAATGACGAATGCTACCTAATTTACTTTAAAGCAGTTAAAAGCTACTCAGTTCCTTCACTTATTCAGTGTTCCCTTATAGAAATAGTTGGGCACCAGTGATGTATTATGCTAAGCACTGTATAAATCCATAGCGAAAGGAGAGATAACCAGTAGCTTAGAGAAATTAACTGCACAAAGCAGTTGTGAAGGGAGTTAATTGGAATTTGGGAGTATTGTAAACAAGCCAGAAATTTTCTTCCACAAAGAGATAGGGATCAATGCACCAGAATAAAGCTGCCTCATGCTCCAGGAGCCTTTATATTCATGCCAAAGATGTTTATTTTTGTCATCCTTAAGTTCCTGACCCCAAGGCCAGAAAAAGCGCCCTTTATTGCCTTCCTTGAGAGACGTCCATCAACTTGTGTAGTTAGGTAGGCATTCACACATGTGCACACACACACACAAACATATGCTTGTGTATGCATTATGGGCACTTGCATAGCATTTGAGATTCCATATTCACCTTAGAAATACCGTGTAGTCACGATTCTAAGAAAAAGACTGTTATTCTAATGTTTCCACAGGGTGATCTTAGTAAGACTATTAAACAGTTGTAATTAGCTGGAGCTTAAAATAAGCAAATGGAGGAAGAAAATTTGCACTGCAGTTTAGTTCAATGTGCAGACAGCTACAACATCCTGATTTGTAGAAGAGTGATACTGATGTCCCAGGGAACAAAAATGCTGCGCCCACCTTTCTTCACTGCCTTTTATTGTCTATTCTCCCACCCAGTCAAGTTAAATGGAAAAGGAAGATGGATGAAGAGGGTAGGTGGAGAGAATACTGCTGGAGCAAATGGTGCAGCTCAAATTCTCATTTTCTATCCCTGCCTTTTGACTGGAGATGTGCATGGCTTTTTTAAATAAAAAAAGTAATCTTTTTAGAGCACCTGATTGCTTTGCTCTTCAGTTGCATCATTTTTTTTCTTCCTGCTTTCATCTACCTTTCTTATATCAAACATAAATGTGATTCCATCACTTTATCAGGCACAGAGAGCTCCTAGTGATACTTTACCAAGACAAAAAACCCTATAAAAGCCAAAACACATTTTCCTTATTACTATTGTAACCTCAATAACAGTAAAAGTACAATATTGTTAGACAAAATTTCAAGAAAAATTAGATTTTTTTCCAGATCATTCTGTAACTATTCTTGCTGCAGGGGCATGTGAAACTTTGGAACATATGTGTTTTGCTGAATAATAATGCTAGCAGTGCTGCTAGTAGTGATGTGATTCTAAAAGGTGGTGACAGTGTTGCTAGTGAATAAAAAATAGACAGGATAAAAGAAGCGATGTAACAGGGACTTGTGTAAAATGTAAAATAACTATCATGTGGAAAATCATTGGGTTTTCTTCAGATTCTGCCTTCTTTAAGATAAAATCATGTTGAAAAATGACAGAAGTCAGCAAATGCTTACTGTATACTTGTGGTTTAATAGAAGATAGAGATGATCGAATGTGATCTTCCCCCACTTTGTAAAATTGTTGAGTTGCCTTACTGATCATCATTACATGTAAGTGCATTAGCTACTAATAATTACAAGCACTCCCAAGGCTCTTTTTTAGATCTCCAAGGCCCTGTAACTGGTCATTGACTGGGAGGCTGATAAAAGGCCAGTATACAATATAGCCTGCAGCCGTAACTGTGGGGAATAGCAGAATTATTCTAAGTGAAGGTGGGTATTACAGGTATCTTCTGCTGTGGGTCAGAGAGAATCACAAACCAGCTGCGAAACAGAGAGAGGAAAATTCAGGGAGGCCATGAGAACAGCCCATCTAGAAAGGCCCAGGACTGGAAATGTGAAGGATCTCAAAGGAAGCTCTGACCCAACCCCTTGGTATGAAGGTATGAGTAAATGGGAATTAATGTAAAGCAAAATGTGAAGAACTGGAGAGAATTTTTGTTCTACCAAGAATGTCCTTACTGCAGGAAGCAAAGGTCAGACATCTTCATGACTGGACTGAGAACTGCACTTAGAGCCCTTTTAGAGCAGAAGATGAAAGTGCCTGTGCCAGTACGGTTGTGTCACGTCCTCATCCACAAGTGAGTGCAGGTGACTTTCCCTGAAAGAAACATCTAGCAGAAAACAGTTTCATAGGCACATGCTTTTGCAGAGTTGTCAAAGTTTTGTATATACACCTTCTGTCTTTTAACCTCCCAACTTCTACTATTTTAGTTGTAATAAAAGGAATGAGTTAGGCTGTTATTTATATTCAGCTAGGTCTTCTATTACATTATACCGAAAAAACAACTGACTGTGTAAAGATATTAACTAACACAAAGTGCAAGCTGTAGCTGCTAAATATTTGAATACAACAGGCAGCTTTGTTGAGGCCAGAACAAACTTGTTTAAGACCAGAGAAAAGGATATTGTAGTGAGATGTGCGATTTAGCTCTGTGGTAGTATGACAAACATAAGCTTGAAAGATTCTTGCTCAAGAGAGCTAACTAGGTAAAGAATTTGGGTTTTGTGGGTAGACCTGTCTGCCTGTTTTACAGTTCCACTGAAATCATTGGTCTGACTGAAGGATCAGGACCTAAATTTGACAAAATCCAGAAAAAAAGAAAAGAGGTATAACAGGAAAACTAGAAAATTCAATAATTAATGTCAGTAGTACTTACTTTATTAGTCTGAGATTATTAAGGAACATGACCACCATGGCAAAAGGCAGCAAAATAGAAAGGACTGAATGGGGCTCAAGAGATGGGAAGCTCTGCCTGAGCACTGTTGGCTGAGAGATCATGTAATAACAGGGGAAACAAGATGTGCACACGAGTGGTGCTGTTCAGAACCTTAAAAGTGATGATGGAATGAATGTCAATCACTTACACGAAAAGCTATAACCCATTTTCCTTATCATATTCACAAAATAAATATGGAAACTTCATATTTTGCAATCTCCATGTCCAACCTTATTATACAGGGACTGTCACACTGAATAAATCAGAACTGTTTAAAAGCCTGTAGGCTGTTCACACAACTCCAGGCCACCTGTTCTTGGTTCTGGTGCCTTTCTGTGACTTGCTGTAAACACAGCATTCCCAAGGTCAGCAGCTGTAAGACTTGGTGGCACGGGTGCCCTCAGTTACATGCAGTCGTAGTCAGATTACATTACTGCTCACACAGTGGCCTTGCAGGCCCTCAACGAATAAATGTTCTCTGCAGATAGCAGCTCTACATTCTGGGACACTGCATTTATAAAGCAGTCACTTATTCCATGCTTACTTTTATGTATGAATGTATAATCAAGGAGAGAAAAAAGAACAGTGATGCAGTTTAAAAGCTACAGCAAGAGAATGTGTACCGCAGGCAGCAGCAAGGCAGCCTTTCCATCTAGGTTTCTGAAGGCTTCATTGTAAACTTCATTGTAACCTAGGAGAGAGACGGAGCATGTCTGCTAAATGCACTGCCTATAAGTAGGGCAGAATCCACTTAGCTCTTAACAAGTGAATTCCTACCACTGAAATTAACTCTGCAGCATGGACAGACTTGTAGGCTACGTTTTCACTGAAGAGCTGACAAGAGTGGTCATAGCATTGACTACACCTCCAGCAGAACAGAACAATTGTGCAATGATTTCCTGAAGTGCAACCAACTCAAGTGAAACACACCATCACGCTTAAAGAAAATGTTTTTATATGTAATTCTAATCAGACCTGAGTTCACTCATAACCTAACTCTCAACCTGGAGCAAAAAAGAAGTGAGTTCCAAACCCACACTCACCTTTCTGTTTGCAGAACATTGGATTTCACTCATTTGTGCTAGCTGGTATATTGTAAGCTGAATATGGACTCCACCAACAATTTGTGCATCCTGATATTACATGCAAGATCCCTTCTTACTTTCTTGATGAGCAGCTGAGCTCATACCTCACCTGAAACAGCTGGTTGAAACTCCCTGCGCAGGTAGTCTGAAACCATGAAAAAGAGATCTCATAGGTGTGCTAAATAAAGTGGCCTTTTCCAGCTGAACAGTTTAGCTTCTAGGAGACCTAAAGAGGAGGGTTCTATCAGTTAAATACTTATAACATGTAAAGTTTGGCAAAATGAAAGTAAAAACAGGGAGTACATTTTTACCTAGCCTAAGAATTCCATAGTAAATGTTAAATATTAAGTACTGTTGGCATATGCTCTGTCAATGCCCTTATTGTCTTGCCAAAACACCTAACCAATCTTTTTCTTGTTCAGTCTGATCTGGTATGAGTGTTGGGTCCCAGTGCATATGTTATGGGCTTTATTGGCACTGCAAAGCTGGCAAATGGATCCAGTCAGATTCATAAGCACTATCTTTCTGACTCCAGAGCATCTGTATACTGTGGGCAGACTGTTCAAAGAACACGTAAACTACTTATGCATCCAAACGGGAAGCAAGATCCATGCCAGTTTAGCATGTGGCTTGTGAAATGCAAATTAAAATAAAAGGTTGAAGACAGGCTTCTGGTTCTGAAGCATCCTGGTGAATGCAAAGATATCTGAAAGGCACCTCTCTGTCATTAGATCCAAATACTGCCATTATAGCAATCATTTCATCTAGTCCTGAAGGGTGCATAGAGCTCCGTCTTCCTGGGAAGGCCTTTCTAGATCCTTGCCAATACACTCCTCATCGGTTTGGCTTTTTTATCACCAGAAAATTTTAACCCATTGCTGGTGCCACTCATTAATGAAGTTATCAGAGAAAGTCAGACCTTTGGAAATGCTGCTAATAAACTTCCTCCAGCCTACTGCTGTTCTTCATCACTACTCATGTCTATCTGCCTTGGATAGATCTTTTTACCCACTTAGTTTACCTTCCGATGGCTGGCCTCTCCAACTTCACTGACAATATTACATTTGACTCAGTTATCCGCTGCTTCATGTATTAGCGTAGTTAAGATCTCCTGTGTTGAATTCGTTTAGAAAATGCATTATCAGACTACTCTTGCAAAATCTACTTTTGGTCATTTCTTGTCATACTTCACTAATTTTCTCTTACCTCTAATGTCTTTAATGAGCTTTCATTCACCATTTGCTCTTGTATCTTATATGTAGACACAATAGCAAGTTCGCACTTGCCTGAATTGCATTTATTCTCTATGGAAAATATCACTGATGCTTTTTCTATTCTCCAACCAAATAGTAACACTTCTTACTGAAAAGATTTGTTAAAAATACACACTATCAAATTTGTAAGCTTGTATGGCATTTCTGTCAAAATTGGTGGAAAGTATCTATACCCATTTTCTTTGCACTACCTTCTAGCTTTGCCCTGCTAGTTTATATCACAGCCCTGTTTTGAGAAGTAAAAAATTCTTTGTGCTACCAAAGGCATCATGCCAAAGCTCTTATTTTCTTCCTACTGTTTGGAACCCTGGGTATTTCTGTTCTCTTTTTACTTGTATTGCTGGAGAACCTTTTATCATTTTAATATATTTCTCAAATCCTTTCTCGTCCCTGCACTTTTTGACCTCTTAAACAAGTATTTCTTTGCTAATCAGTCCTTATTCCTTTCTGAATATGCTTTCTGCTTGTTCTGAAGTGCACTTCGTGAAGTAGTCAGCCAGCCAGCAGATCTGTAGCCTGCAGGTTTTTTAACCCCTGTGTTGTTTGGAATATAAATTCTAGACAGTTTTACATCCATTGACTGGAAGGAATTTAAATCTTCCTTCATATGCGAGTCCTGGTGCCCTTAGCCTGATTGTTAATAATGAGCAATTTCTTCAGTTTATCAAAGTTTGTCCAAGCTTGTCCTTTTGAAAAAGAATGCATTTTTTAATAACATTTTCTTTCTCTTTCCATGCATTTTTTTTCATCCATGAATACAAACCAAATCATATATTTATCATACAACCCAAGATTATTTTCCACGGCCAGCTTTTGTATGGCAGCCTTGCGCTTACCAGTGCCAGCTCTCAAAACACCTCCTCTTGATTCGTGGACAGTTTGACCAACAAAATTAACGAATCTTTAATAAGCGATCACCTTTGTTCTGAAAGGTTTGGCATTGCAAATCATTGGCTTCCAGATAGTTCAGCAGCATGCTTTAATGCTGAGGGAAACCATGAAATAAGAGGAATGACTCAGCTGTCAGACTTAGGAACTCCTCTATTTTGTAGGCCATTTGCTAGAGCTTTTTATTTCTAATAGTGTACTACAGATTACGCATTTTGCTATCAGAAAGCGAATGCATAAGGTGGTGTTTTTTTCCATCTGCACTGAAGTCTGATTCTTCACTGCTTTCCTTGGCATAGCTGTTCAAACCAGGGGTAAAGTATGAAACCACCATGATAACATTTAGTATTCCCTTTGCATTCTCTGTACAGTTGATCCCCCAAGATGCAAGGATTTGGATAATTTGAGTTGTAGGAGCTAGGGATGAGTTAAAAAGGTATCTTTTTGTCTGAGGAGAGTGAACATAAGGGAGAGCCTGTAACTTAAAAACCAAAGACTTCTTTAGAGCGATTGGTGGTCGAGAGCTGCCAAATAGTATCATATATATTCCACACATATTTTTGGCAACTGGGTTGTAGCTAGCTCTATAAAGCAAAATGAAAATGAAAATGGAAAGTTAAAAAAAAATCTTTATCAAACATCAGATAATCTGCTGCTTGAAGGAAAGGTCTATTAATGTAAGCATCAACCCTTCTTTCTCCCTGTTCTTTGCATCAGGAAAAAATCCCAGCCAGTGTCAGGCTACCTGAGATCGATCTATCATTGCAGTCCTCCTCCTGTTCCCTTATGACCATGCCTGTTGTGCAGTACTGGAGTTGAAGGTAATCAGTTTAGCACATGAATAAGATTTGATTATTTTTGTTTTACATAGGCTATAAACCTGTCCAATCTGTTTTAAAAATCCTTTCAGTGTTCAATTCGCTTAGCTTTCACTGAATTGAATTCCCTGCCTGAAATATATTAAGCAACTGGGGTTAGAAGAAGGGAGTCATTTTTATTTTTTCACTTTTAAATGCAAAGCTCTCTTACTTTCTTGGAATAATTCTTCATTAGAAATATGAGGATTTGGTACAGAGTTTCCCCTCAGTGCTGTCCCTGACATTTTTAATCACGTACCAGCCTAATATTACTTCAGTGGATTGTGTATGATATTACCCTTTCCAGTTCGGTCATGGTCTCTTGCTGGCTGGCACTGGTGGACGGGTTACAGGCAGCAGCTGCTGGTTTGGCAGCCAGTTCTGTTCAAGGAGATGGTAACTGTAGGGCAATGCATGCCCAATAAAACAAGCTAAAATCATCAGGGGATCCCTAAACAAGAGCCTGCTATATTGAAAAAGAGGCAGTCTCTAAATAAACTCTAAAAGGTTTCTAGCAGCCAGGATGCAAGTGGAAGCTGTCTTCCTTTGGAAGTTTACATAATCATTTAATTTAATCCTTCCTGCGGTGTTTCCCAGCCACTGCTTTAGTTCTTTGATCATAATATGCTAGGACAAATGTCAGGAAATATGAGTCTACAAAGTGATGTAAATCTTGTTCTCTATCGGAGATGTGACTATGAGCATTATCTTCATGGTATTTTCTTTCTCATGTATTTATTTCTGCTCTGTTTTTTTCCAGCCTGTGATGACAGAGAAAAGCAATAGCTCTCAAGCTAAAAAACAAAGTTACCTAGTATTCTGACCCTGCTTAAGAGAGTACCTTAGCTTGCATTTCAAGGTGAGGAAATGCCATATTAGCCTGGATATTATCTGTAAGACATGTTATAGTGTGGTATTTGTAATAAGTCATGGCTTTTGGCTTTCACATTGTTTTGCACTTGCTTCAGCTCCATCACCGGCATGTGTGATGAGACCTACTTGTATGTTTCCGTCTCATAGCAGTCCAACATTGTCAGTCAAATATGGCCATTGTTTGCCTTTCAATAGCTTTATGGCCTTATAGGATTGATGAATTAGACTGAATGAAAAAAAAGTCTTGAAAATGAGAAAATTATGTCAACAAATACACAGCAATTAGCATCAAATAAAACTTGGACATAAAGACTTTTTTGTTCTTTTGTTCTTTGCTAATTAATCTAAAAATAAAAATAAGAAAGAAACTAAGAAGCATTCTATCACTGTGGTAGCATACGTTTTGTATCCATTTGGCATTTCATGTGATTACATAACACAGTTGAGGTCATTACACTAAAGCGAAAATAATGGTGGAATGTAGAAGACAGTGAACCAAAGAAGGAAATGTTTTGTTACTGCTAATATTTTGCTGTCTATTAGGCAAGGAGTTTTTCTTTTGTCAGTGAAGTCCTAGCTTGCTTTTAATTAATGTTGCATTTCTCTTTTTAATAACAGCATCTATTTAAGATATTGTTAATAACAACATCTATTTAAGACATTAAGTCCTAGCATTAATTTAATGGAAGCATTCCAACGGCATCTATTATATGTTCCCAGTTAAATTAGCAAGATGGTCTTTTAATGGACATTTTAATAGACATTATTAACCAGAATATTATAAAATTAAAACGGAACTCAATGGGTTCTTTGAGTTCCTGTTGTAATGTTCTGTGAAGTCACTGATTCTGAAAAATAACAGTCTATATATTTTTAATTTAATTCAATGGCATTTGGCAAGAGCTAAAACATGAACATGCATTTATATGGCAGGAGTAAAGACAAATATTTACTGAATTAAGATGGGGCTGATCTAAAAGCTATCTTACATTTTGATCCTGTGGGTCAAATTCTTTTTAAGAAGAGGTTCTTTATAAACATTTGTGTATCAACAGCCATGGTCATGCTTTTTCTTCCCTGCTGATGCATGTGACGTGTTGAATTTCCTGAAATCAGCTCTGAAAATAATTGGGAGCCCATTTCTTCACAGAAAGAAACAATCTTTTTATAAACTACCATTTCCCATATTTTTAAAAAAACTCATTTTCTCTTGTTGGTTTGTGAAACTACACAGTGGGTGTGCATAGTAAGGCTTCATTCCAGCTGGGCTACTTCTACACCAGATTCAAACTGCAAAGTATTGTAAAACTCAATAGATCAAAGATCTGCCTATTAAGCTCTTAATTTTGGTCAGCAAACATTTAGTACACAGGCAGCAGAATTTTAACTTTCTCTTTCTTGATTTTCCATTTGTGAGCCACATTCCTGAAAAATACATATTTTATCTATGAAAAACGTTATTGTTCTCATCAATGAAGAAGGCCGTTGGTCATCATGTTGTTTCACACAACAGACAAAGCTGGCAGACCTAATATGAATTTTCCATCGGACCTGTTTGAGAGTATGAATCCAACCTTTATTGAAGAAGGACTAAGCAAAACCCTTCCCATCTCCTGGAAAGACTTGTCAGAAAGTGCAAATGAAAATCTCTACTTTTCACATAGCTCTCCTGCTATCTGCCTATATTAATCGGGCACTTCATGGTAATGTCATGCCCATATGTGAACAAATGGTGTTTGCACGTTGATCTGTGTGCTTTTAGAAAATAAGTGCAATAAGTAAACAAGAAACAAAATGATGATATTATAGCCTGGAAGTGGCAAAGCAAACATATACATTGAGAAGACAAAGGGTTTTGTTGTGCTTTTTAAACAGTCAACTTTTTAAAGGTATGTATTTAGCTAATGTGTCTAAAATAATTCTTTGATAACTGGGAGGAACATTTTTCCTATAATAGTGAACTTTACACTGCATTCTCTAATGTTGTGCAGAGAAGCTTTTGTTGAAAGACCTGCCAGGAGGTTCTTTCAAGAAAAGAAGATGCTTTTATTTATAATCTCCAGAATTCCCAAAATGCAACAGGGTACAAACACACTTGAAAGCAGACTTTATAATAATATGGGAAAAAGATGTGAATGCCTGCTGTGCTGAGCTGGTTTGATTATACCGTAAAGCCCTTAAAACTGGGTTTAACATGTCTTTTGGGAGAAAAAGGAAAGTTAAACTAGGCCTTCATAACAGGCCTGTATGAGATAGGAAGAAGCTGGTTACCACACGTGTCCATTTGTCTGTGCTTTTTATTTTAGTTTGGATTAAAATAGCTCACCCTTGTAAATCCAGGGAGAGAATGAAGTAAACACAAGAATTCAATATTTCAAATAGATTACAAACTTCTTTTTCATTTACAAGACTGTCCCCTTAAGAAAAGAAAAACTGCTTTGGGCAAGTTCTGCTGCTCCTGTTATCTGGGGACAAGTCCCTCCTCTATTTGCCAGCCTTGGACCTGGGAAGGGAGGATAGGGCTGGGATTAGGGTAGGCATCAAGGGGGAGTGAGGAGCCTGCACCCCCCCAGTTCCCTCTCCATGTTTTCTGGCTCCATCTCTGGGACCAGACAGAACATCTCTGCAGTGCCAGGGCGAGTGATGGCCCACAGCTTCACAGAAGTGCCAGCTAGATAAAAAAATCCTGTTTAGCAAGGCTTTTGATGTTATTCACTTACTAGAAAGGAATGGGTCTACTGAAACTAGATGATCATCAACCAAGGGGTTGGAACTAGATGATCTTTAAGGTTCCTTCTAACCCAAACCATTCTAGGATTCTCTGGAACTAAGAGTCTGTTCTGGAACTGCCACATGGCATAGGACAGGCAGAGAAGCATGGCCGGCATGGGTACCAGTGCGTCCTCCGGATAGCATGGAAGAAGCTGAATCCCTCCCATTCAAGATTTGTTTAAATGAAAAATGTTTGTTGGATAAGGGATGCTGACTTCTTGGCTTGCTGAGCAGGACACTTGCCTGAAATGCAGATGACCCAGATCCAATTTTCAGTCCCAATTCCAGTTCCAAATTGGATGGAACAGGGACTTGATCTTGCAGCCTCAATTCCCAAGCGAGTGCCACTAACTTAAAACCTAGTAGCTAGAAGAGCTCCCGGGATTTTTTTAGTTTTGTTACAGGGACTCCAAATTGGAGTCCATAATTGCTTTCAGCTGTAGTTTCATTGAAACAAATACATTCCTATAGAATTTGATTTAAAACAGACCGGCATTTTCTGCCAACATCAATGAATCAAGAATATTTTGGGGAGCTACACTAAAGAAAGATTATTTAAAAGAAGACAAATAGGAAGGGTAAAAGAAGAGAATGGCAGGGTATCAGAGAAAAAGGTAGATAAGCCAAAATAAAGTCCTATTTGGAAGCGTAACAAAAAATTGTCTTCCCTTTTAAAAATATCTCCAAAGCATTCTTGGTTGGATGTCTGTCCTGCTTACAGTTACAAGGCCAATACACTTTCTGCTCACCAGTGAGCACCAGATCAGAGAAAGAGCTGTTTATTAATTCACTGAGTTATCAAAGTCAGTTTTGAATACAGAAAGCTGCATTTATAGCTGGAAAACCATCAGAGCCCTGTTTAGGATCAAGATTCTTGAAGTCTACTGTAGCCAGCAAAGCTTTCTCTTCTGCCTTTTTCCTCACCTTTTTCCTTTTACACTTTCTGAAGTAAAGTTTATTTATGTAAGTGCCCTTTTGTTTTCTATACTGCCCTCAGGCAGAGCAGGATTCTTTTTTATTGCACTGACATTGCTTTGTCCAGAAGTTTCAAAATCATTCATCAAGGAGACAAACCTCCTGCTTTGTTCCTTTGAGTAGAGGTGCTGATGCATTTGTTTTCCTCGGAAAAACAGATTTAATCTTTTGAGCAAATCACCTGATTTGAGAGAAGAAATCTGCATTCCAGTAGTTTCCAAATTAAAGAGGTTAAATTTGTTAACCATGAGGTAATATAATTTGGTTAGAGCCAAGGAGGTCAATACCGAAAGATATTAGAGCTTTTTTCATCTCTCCCACTCTATTCAGATACAAAACAGTCTAAATGTCTAATCTTGCCTGTCTTCCAGCTCTCAGATCTCATGGGTTTGGTGTCAAACTGGCTTCTTGTAAAGTCTGCAGTACTGGAGCCATGTCCCACTTCAACTGCAAATAGTGACGTGATCTAAATGACCGTTGTAGAACAAGCGTGAGAGATTCTTCTATCACTAGGAGATGGGCAGGGTCCAGTTCAACTCCCCGATAACTTGTGGCAAAGTAAAATGATTGCATAGGAATCACAAAGGCCAAGAGGTTAAGAACTGTTATGGATATGTGCAAACCCAAGGATATGAAAACACCTATGGTCTTGTCAGTTGTTTTTTACAGATTCTGTGCAGACTCCTTAGGAGTGTATGAATTCTAGATGATGATAACGCAATAGTTGGAGGCATAAGAACAGGTCATTGAACCGGTGAAGAAAACCTTAAACCAGGAAAAAAATCTCTGGAGTTCTAAGCCACCAGAAAGCAGACACATTTACTGAGATGTAACAGGAAAGGTATAGAAGAAAATCTTACATGAAAGCAGTTGACAGAAACACAAAAATGGGTCTTCTGCTATGCAACTGAGTTGAAAAATTTATCTTTTCACATAAAGCAATCCCACCAGTTCAGCATATGCCAGAATGTGCAGCATGTTCGTGCCAAACTACTGCATTACACAAAGAAGCTGCTGCACCTAAGCAAATCCAGTGCATGTTAGTGAGATGATGATGCTACCACAGAGGACAAGGTGTGCCCTGGGAAGGCCTCCTGGGAAATTTCCAGAATATACGTAGTCATCCTGATGATTATTAGATTAAATCCTCTAGCTTGATTTTCGGCAGGAATTCAATCTGAGGTACCTGTTCTGTACTATTAGTATTACCTGTACATGAAAGTATTTTGGCAAGAGTGAAAGAGATTTCTGACTGTTCAGGGAAGATGCCACTATTGCTACTATTTTCCACTAGTCCCTCTGTTTTGTTTAGAAGCTGCTGTAGCTTTTACTAAGGATGTTAGAATACTGGCTGTTCAGCGTTTACCTTAAGATAATGAATATGACAGCAGGATAAAGGTATTCTGTGTCTTTGGAGTGGTCATATAAGGTCAAATGACCTTTTTTTCATCTTTTCTTTCCTGTCTAATAATTATTGGTTAATAGCTCAGTAAATGTAAATTCCTGTGTATTGGCATTGTGACTGGATTGCAGAGGATTTGACGCTCTTTAGTATTGCCAACTGCAACTATTCAAACAAAAGATACCAAACTCTAAATCCCAAAAGACTGGCTTGAAAATGAAATTAAAAAAAATACATGAATTTCTGGATCATACTTGCTCCTGTGTTGACACTTTGGTGCTGGTTTTTTCAAGCTTTACTGCATAATGTTTTCAAGCTAGCCACAAATGTAAAACAAGTAAAAAATAGATCTGAAATGTTCATGAAATCCTGAGGCTCAGAGGGGAGCTGGAAAGAGTGCTCAATGTAAAGAGAAATGGAGTTGGCTGAAGCAGAATTTTTATTTCCATTTAGTGTTTTACTATGGGTAAATTGCAACACCAATGCATACCATTTTTTAAAAAACTGTGCATTTGAAATATAACAAATAAATGAAATATGGTGTATTAATTTGGAATGCAGTCTAAACTGCATGACTCATGTCATGGTGCATCATTCCACATAACTTCTTTACAAAACAACTTGTTTTCTGCAATGACAGTACACATATTTTGGGGGACAGTCATTATTAAACTGGGTTGCAAATTTTGACTGTGAAAAAGAGAGCATCAGGATTCTGTAAGTATGTATCTGTCTAAATCCCAGCTACCTGACACTGATTCTGCTGTTTCTTCTTCTGATTTGAAAGAGAAAGATCTGCTATAAAAGACTTTAAAATTACAAGCTATGAATTATTGAAAAACAAAAATGGTAGAAGACCGAAATCATGGTGGAATCAGAGAGGGATATGCAGAACAAACATCAGAAACACATGGATGCCAATGCAAAACAGTTATGCTAAACATGTTCCAGTGATATGACTGGCATTTTCATAACAGAAAAGATCTGAGACTTAGTATATGAGCAGGATATTATGTGGTTCTAGCCCAACCCAGGAGCTACTGATAGCTGCTTCATGCAAATCAGTTTTTAAAACTGAATCTTTTCTGATGGGTATTCATATTCTATCTGTTATGGCAGATGCTGTTTGAGGAGGGCACAGCCCTGATGTGAATGTGATCTCTAAGCCTCTTACCCAAGGTGCTGGGTGATGGAGTGGGGTCAGGCTTACTCTCCCGAGCCCAGAAGCAGCAGGATGGTGTATCAATCACGCGGAGCCCTGCTTACGCCCTCCAAACCCAACCTCGACAAAACTGTGCTAGTCAGGGCATCCTGGCAGGGACGCAGCTATAGTATGGAAACCTGAACCCACAGTGTCTTCAGTGCCCTCCACCACCTCCCCACCAGCTTGTATTTCCAGTACAGTTCTACTGGGAATCTGCCATTTTCAGATCAGCTATCTTTCTTCAATTAATTAGAGACTGAGCATCAATAAGAGCACTGTGGATCTTTGTTCTTAGGTAAATTTGACCCTGTGTAAAACTGTGGCTCTGTTTCCCACTGCATGATGACCTTTCTCTAAGCACACGTCTCTGCATGGAACACAGATTCCAACTCTTCCTTAGTTTTAACAGCAAATTGCTTCTGCCAAGATAACAGCCAACCTGAATCCTTGATATGTGAAAACAAGTGAAACCATTTTTAGAAACATAAGAGCTTTTTGCTGCTACAAGCTGTGGTTTTGTGCCTATCTACCTTTGAGCTTCTTTGGATTTTAAGAAAAAGCAGTAAATTTGCTTTAAAGAAAATTATAATAATACAGATGTAAAACTTATTATCTTTTTAATATAAGCATTGGTATAAAGCTGAATGATGCATTAACAGGTATCTGTCAAGGGGATACCAAAAAATATAAAGGCAATTTCTAGAAAGGTAACTGAGATTCAGCAGTTTCTGAGTAGCCATATAGGCTGACATTAAATTAGGCTGCTAGAATAGGATGTTCAAGTGAAGGACCAGTATTCTTGGGGTCAATGCCATCTAGTGAATATATAAAGAACCAGAAGCCAATTAAGGCATTTAACTAAAAGGTTTGAATTTGAGAAGTTAGGATAGTCAAAGATCTAACTAGCTTCACACTCCTAAATCAGTTCTAATTAGAGAAGCGTAGGTTCTATTAAACGCGCCTTGAGACTGTTAAAATGTCCAGATGGAAAACAATAAGGACATGTCCCAAAACTGTCAGTCATCTTGTAAGCAATGGATTTTTGAGGAGTTAAGTAATGGAAAATTTAGGCTAAATAATGCAATGTGTATAGAGTGAGTCACATAGAGGAAGTCTAGTTCAAATACAATTTAAATATTACACGCAGGGCTAGGGAAGGAAAAATGGAGGAAGAACTCTAGAGAACTGGGAGTAAAATGATACAGTTAAATAAAACAACATATGGAAATTAAATAAAAAACAAAACCGACAAAAACTCTGTACTCCCACAGCAAAACATATCTCTCACATTATGAAGAACAAAGGCCAGAAAATATCTGAATTACCTTCATTTAAATGATAATACCCCTGTTTACATACCAATTAAAAATAGATTGGGTTCAGTTATGAAGAATTGGAAAGAGAGCTCGTCATAAGCATCCTCAGACTTCAGATTACCTGGGTTCTTTCACCAAGAGCTCCATTTTACAAATTCTAAGTCACAGAAGTCCCAGATTCCCATGATATCTGTGGAGAGATCTTGGTACACCATTATCAGCAGTTGTATGTCAGTGCAATTGATTACATGATTCAAGTCAGAATGTACTTCTGGAAACCATCCCAGAAGTTTACATTAGTGGATTCTCACTCATCTACCTTAGGACTATAACATTATACAATGCATTAGAGGCTGAAGGCACAGAGGAAAGAAAAGGTTTAATTACAGTTCCTGTGTGGAACATTATAAATACCATGGCAAGGATAAAGAAGTCAAGATAAGAAACCAAAAATGAAAAAAAATACTGATGAGAAAATCACCTTCGAAATGACATCCTGAGGCAGAGGATATTGATGATGAATAGTAATAAAACTCCATCTCAGATAGTGCCGATGGTTCCAGCAAGAGCTGCAGAGATTATGTTTATCATGATATTAGTCACTTCTCTGTGGCTTATTAGGAGAATTCTGCCTCAGCTGATTCTCCAACTCTGGCTCAAGTGGTATGATCTGAAGGCAAAGATTACTCTGCTCTACTTTCTAACATGGAAGACTGCATTTGATATATTTTTTAACTAGAAGAATAAACATACACACTTTTCTGGAGGAAAAGTACTATAGAAGGAACTGTTAATGAAATTGTATTAAGAATGTAGTTCTAGAAAGTGAAAGACTCTTGCATATTTTAAGGTTGGTTCAGGGTATTCCAGCACCCCCTGAAGTTAAAAAGAATGAAATTGGAAAGAACCTTTTTCTTTTTTTTCCAGACAGCACAAACCCCAATTCCAAAACAAACTTTAAACTCACAGTATGTACTCCATGCCAGGAGGTAATTCTCTTCATTGCTGTACTAGCTTTACTACTGCTATACTAGCCTATTTAATTTACTTTATACTATACTGCTACAGTATACTTTCTACTGTACTATTACTGCTATACTAGCTTTCCTACTTTATTTACTAATTTATTTTACTTTATACATGATTTTTGTTTTATTTTACAAAATATATTATTTTATTTTACTTTTATATTAATTTACTATTTTATTTTTACTACTGCTATATTAGGTTTACTACTCTATACTAGCTTTACTACTACTATACTAGCTTTCCTACTGCTGTAGTAGAGGTAAGCGTATCAGACAGCATAGAGATCATAACACTTCATTGTAGAAAATATAGGTACCGCCCTCCCATCTCAGTATGAATCTGTGCATGACAGCTTGAAAAGAAAGTTTCCAATATACAATGAGAAGGTAGAAAGAGTAAGCAAGGCAAAGGTGCTGAGATATCTATTCCAAGGTTGGATTATATGAATGAACGTGAAAAGCCCAAGTATAAAACCAGATCTACATCAAGAGTTGTATATAGATACTATATATATTTTTTCAAAGGTGATTCATGGACTACACCAAGAGTTGCACATATATACTATGTATACTTTGAAAAGGTGATTCATAGACTAAGTCTGTACTGTCTCTGGATGCAGCACCTGGAGGCACACTGAAGCTCCCATCCAGGGTGTGTGCGCCAGCTGCATACACATTGCTGCAATCTGTGGAATGCATCAGGGAGGCACATTCTGTCCCACATTGTTTTCCCCTCACTACAAAATCTTGGTAGTTGTAGATCATTATAGACCATTATTTTGCATTTATTGATGACACTCAATACCTGTTTCAAACACACCCTCTAGTTGTCCCGAATACAGGGATGCTCCCTGCTTTCTAAAGCCCACAGTGCATCACAGGCACTCTGAATCTGCTCGGCAGACATCCTGCCTGTGAGGGGTCATTCATTTCCACCATCTCCACCAGGAGAACCAGGACAGAATCTGTTAAGCAAGTCCTAACCTCCTACCAGGGTAGACTGGGTCATAGCTACATCTGAGCACGGTCTACCCTTTGCTGTCTGACAACTTTGAACAAATGAAATTAATTCCAGCTAGTGAAACAACATCCCTTTCCAGATCTGGAACAGCTGAAAGCAGGTGTGCCGGCTGACAGTGAATTTCAGGACAAGAATAATCACATTTGCCTGGTGTTTGGCATACTCCTCTGAAGCTCCTGATCTAAGAAGGAAGCCATTACCCCTTCAGGCTTAGTCATTCTTGATCATTAGTTTGAGCTAGGAGAATCTTCTGTCAAGATCACAGAGATGCACACAGACCTCATGTATATCATCCATGACTGAATGGTTTCAGAGGAATCCCTATACCCCTCCAGCGCCAGGCATTACACAGCTTCCCCAACTTTCCAGAGCTATAAATGGTGTTCCTATCACCAGCTGACCACCACACTAGGAGATAGAGGTCTATAACAGGAGGGATGGTTGTGGACCCTCAGAGGTTGGCTCGTGGCCTCCCTGCCACCGATTTCATGAAGCAGGTATGGGAAGCTGCCCATTTTTGGCTGGTTCTGATCAAGGGTGGGCATGCATATGCACAGCCTTTCGGTTCTTCAGTTTATAGCTGTGACTCTGAATCATGAACACGAATCATGCAACAGGTGTCGTTGCAGCAAAGGCGGCCAACTACATCCTTGGCTGTATCAGCAAGAGAAAAGCCAGGAGGTCAAGGAAAGAAATCTTTCCCTTCTACTCAGTACTTGTAAGACCACATCTGGAGCGTTATGTCAGTTGTGGGCATTGCAGTACAAGGAAGACACTGACACCCTGGGGTGAGGCCAGTGGAGGGCCACCTAGATGGTCATGGAACCTTCATCCTTCAAGACACTCAGAACTTGACTGAACAAAGCCCTGAGTGAACCTGTTCCATCTGGATCTGCTTTGAGCATGTGGTTGCAGCAGATGACCCCTAAATGCCTCTCCCAACCAACGCTACTTTGTAACTGTTACTAGCAGCAAACCTATATGACTATGAAATTTAGCACCTGGAGGCGTCCAGTCTTTCTTTTCACATAGCTCTCTAACCAGCACCAGAAATAGGAACAGGACCTCAAATGCATCCACTGTATACTACAAACACAACCCTTTGTAGTATGGCAGTGAGGGTCAGAGGTCCTTCCATAAGGGTACCTAGGTTGCTGGGATCCTTTTGGAGGACTATAAGCTGGCCAGATGTAGTATGAGAGCATCCATGGTGAAGAGAGCCAAAACATGCCAAAAGCATCAGCTAGTCTCATGCTATGAGATGCCTTTTCTAGACAGCCCCTGAATGCGTTCACCAACATATAGGCGGTACAGAAAGTCAGTGGACTATGAGTCAGTGGCAAAAACTGGGAGTGCAAACCCCCCGAAAACATTGAAATACCCATTTTTCATGTTCTGATCCTCACCGGAGGGTCAGCGCGGTTTTTTAGGGCAGGTCTGCTGACAACAGCGTGAGGCTGCCCAGCTCCAGCTCCAGACACAGGTGAATCTATTGCCATTGTGACTCCTGTAATCTATCGCAGCTCAGCCTGCGGAGTGGAGTGTGTCACAGTAAACGAGACATTAGATTGTAATTAAACTGGCAATTAACCTGTAAATAACTTCAGCAAATAATCTTTTTTCAGCAAAGAAAACTGTCAAGGTTTTTTTTAGGAGAAGTGACTGCAGGAAAAATCAAACAAGTTCTATTTAAATTACAGTACAAGGGAAGGCGAACTAATATAAATCTTTTGGAAAAAGTCAAACGTGGACATTTTTATAAGACCCTGTAAGACAAAACCGGCATGACCAGTTTCCTTAAAAAAAAAAATCAATTTGGTCAGAGATAAAGCTTAATAACTTTCAGAGGGAAAGCCAAACTGAAGAGTTAGTTAATAAAAAACCTTAGCATTGAACAGGCCTTTTTAAACTTAGGAGGAATGACTGTTGCTCTAATAAATCCCTGAGGTTATTCTGCAGATACCTTCGTATTTATGAAGGAATAATGATGATAATGCCTTTCTGTGATAATGGTGGGGAAAGTGTGGGTCATAGATTCCAGCTGGAGGAAGAAAGTTAAAGCATGAAGGAGTCCACTGTAAGTCTCCGAATAACTTAATCTAGGATCTCATCTTTAGAAAGAACATTTTAATTTAGAGTTCCAACATCAAAGACCATATGAAATCACTGTTTCTTTGAAAAACCACACTTAAGGACAAGAAGACATTGGCCAAAATCCTTAAACTAATTAGTACCAAACACTCCTCTGGGCTGAATTTGTCCTTAGGATCAAATTACTGAGCTTAACCTAGCAAGCTCTTAAGTCTGATTTCAGTGTGGGCAAGGATGAGCTTCTAGTGGTAAGAATCTTTGTACTTTATTACCTCCATCCTAAATTGCTTTTTAGTGTGTTTTTATTCTTTTCATTTTCTACTTTTTTCTTCTGTCCATTAATTAACATTCCTGACTAGCTACCTCTGTTCACATACAAACTAGAATTAAAACCAAACCAACTATTTAGTGATTTTTCCTTTCCTCATCAGGGAACAATCTATCACAGTACTTCATCATCAGTTGTAATTCTGACCGCAGACTTCACCTCCATCCCTAAGAGAAAAGGACCAATCCTGATTCTTGCAGAAACAGGTCTAATGTCACGGCTGAAGAGGACGATTGTGACTGTCCAGATCATTTCTCACTTAGGACTGGCAATGTTATCACAAAATATATTCCCAGATGAACAGGAAGGACAGAGAAGAAGGATAGTAAGAGGACTGGCAACTGAAGAGGTCAAAAGCAAAAAACTAGGAAAGTGATAGGGGATTCTCATTCACAGATTTATGAGCAGCTGGGGAAAATGATCTTGCTCCAGACTAAGTAAGAACTACCGAGTAAGGAAGAAACTATGTCCCCAGAGTGCAACTGCAGTCTCTGTTCCCTTAAAACTTCATATTTAAACTAAGGACTTGAATTAAAATTCTGCATTGCTACATTAACTTCTCTGGGTCTCTAAGATAGCTTGATTTATAGAAGATAGCAGTCATGGGAACTGTGCTTTTAAAACAGCAGGTCTTACTACAGATTTATACCTGTGCAACTGTGAGGAGAATTAGGTTTACTGGGTAGGATTTATTTTTTTCTTTGCCTAAGTTTTTAAAAAACAAGAAAAGCCTTTTTTACATTAACATATTGTCATGATTAAAAATTCAGCTTTGACTTGGATAAATATCTATCAAGGTTTGCAGAAGAGACATTGCCGTTGACCTTATCATCTTAATAACACTTACAGTTGGAAGCTCTATTCCCTTCTTATACTCATGTAATCTGAAGGCTATGGCATATGCTATAGAAAAAGCAATATGGGAAACAAAACAAGCCTTTCAGTTTGCAAACAAAATGGTGCTGCTGACAGACAGAATTGCCAGAGGTAACTAGTTCACTGTACTGCATGCTGGCTAAAACATAGCTGTGAAGAAATCAAAATTAAAATTTTTTTTCTCCTAATTATATTAATGATATATAATTTCTACTTCATTTAGCCATGTGTTTTGCAAGCTTTTAAGCCCAACAGTAGTCTAAACATCAGAATTATACAGTGAGTGCATTTCTGTAAGAGAAGTAAACACATTTTAAAAAAAGGACAGAAAATATTATGAAATGGGGACTACTGTAAAAAAAAGCAAATCCTGAGACTTTTATGGTGTGGCACTTTAAATATAAACACTGGGGTAATTTCACAGTGCCTTTGGATGAGGTGATGGTGTGAGCTAAATGCAAACAAACTCCCTTGAGAATTATTTATCAGCCTACTGACATTCAAAAGTATTTTCTGAAATGTAAAATACATTAACTAGTTTTTTACCCTAGTAACTCTATCCCATTTTTTCTTCACCTGGATGTTCTTGGCCTGCTCTGCATAGTTGGATGGTAGAACTAGCCATGCTTCATTGCTGGGCTGGCTTTCTGGGGGATCTTTGGTACACGTCTGCCGCATGGTGAAGGTTTTGTGGAGTTCTCAAATTAGAGACGTGACATTCAGGAAGCCCTGAAGCCATAAGGTTTTACCTACATTTCAGTGCTATATTCTAATACGTGTATTATTCACCCTCACTCCACTCCCTGGTTGGTGTAAATATAAGCATGTTTTGCACTTAACAGGCAATTCACTGGAGTCTCTCCAAATGGAGTTATCCCTATTTTGTATCGGAGACAACGGAATGTCCCCTCTTACGCACTTTGTGACAATCATGCGTGTCCATTTGAGAAGACCTTGCTTAAGCCTCAACCCTCTCCTCAGAGGTAACGCTGACTGCCATTACACAGCTCTTCCTCGTGCTCTGTGAAGGTCAGCTCCACAAAGTTAAACTAGAAATCCCATGTCCTGTTCTTTTTATTATGCAGTCATCCATATGATGCATATGCTCACCAGTGATAAGAAATTTTACACGGGGGAAGCCATAATGTCTACCACCATAAGGTAAGATTGGAGATTGATAATATCTGGGCACTCGGGAAGCTAACGGCTCAGTCGTTTGTCATTTTATATAGTAGATTCTGCCTGAAAAGAAAACCTCGACTTCATTCCAGTTCGTCCTGCCCGCACTGAAAACGCATTTTTTCTGGAGTACCACCCTGAGCACCACTTTGGTGAAAACGGATTTTCAAAGCAGGGAGGAGGATTAGGGATGCGGCGTTGTCAACCCAAAAGAGGATCCCTGAACTAGGGGCACCATCTACAGGGGAACAGACTGACACTGACTCAGATCTGTCCTTGCATTACAGCTGACATCTGTGCAAAGCCTGTGCAGGTTGGTTTGACTACACTTGAACACTCCCTCATAAAAGAGTATTTCCTATTTCATTTTCGTTTATGCTGCCACAGTGTCCAGGAGCCCTGGGCACAGAGCAGGAGCTCTCTGCGTCAGCTGCTACACAAATGCAGATTAAGAGACCATCTCTGCCTAAACAACTTAGAGGAAGGAGCAGATGTGTACAGATCAAGCACAAGAATACAATGAAATTAAATGACACATTGAGACAAACATCAGTCAGTGGACTAACAAGTTCTTTGGTTTTGCCCTTTGATTTTTAGCTAGAATTAAAACCAAAACAAAACCCCAACACTTGTTCTCTAATCCCTCTATCCAACTCACAATCTCACACATTGCTCCAAAAATAATCTTCAAAGACTTACTACATATGATGCTTTTGTTAGTTGTGTACAGCTGAATAGTTACTCCAGTATTTATTCATTTTACTGAAGGTTAATTCTCACTTTTGGGACTTAGCTGTCTCACTTTGCTTTCATGTCTTTCATGTTCTCCTGATGCAGGCTTGGCTTCCTGACTAAGAAAGAATGTGCCTTCTAAATACATCACCATCACGCGGTATATACTGTGGAAACTTCACTGAAATCAAGGGCGGGATGACAGTGCCCTAAAACGGGATGCCAAGTTTTTAATTTTCAGCTGTACATACCAGCCCTTGGATTCCCAGTCAACTGGGAAAAAAAACAATCAAGAGTGGGTGTTTCGTTTGCTAAAAGAACTTTCAGAAATGTGTGCTTGAACCCATGCAATCAGAACTTCATTTCTCCCATCTCCCTAAGCAAAAGCCAATTCCTTTATCTTCAGGTCTACAAGCTACTCTCAAAACGAAAAACTTGATAGAAAAGACCACAACAAAGGAAAAATAGAAATAAAATAACATGACAATGAAGAACAAAGAATCTTTGTGTGTGTGCAACACAAGGTCAGTGAATAATTTCATCACGACACAGTTCAATCTCTGTTTGTATACAGTTCTAAACTCTGCCTGGTAAGTAAATTAACATGCCACCAGTATCATTCACCTGCCACTGATTTGCCCTCATGATGTGCCTGACTTCCCCTCTTGATACCTCCAATTGTGGTGGTTGTGATATTTGGTCACACAAAGGCTGACGTACAAAAGAAAACCGATGGCAGCTTGGGCCCCAAGCCAGGGCCCTGATTGCTGTTTTTGATGTGCTACAACTGCTGTTGCTCCTGAATTTGCTCAGTTCAGTGACTATCATTCTAGTATCTGCTCTTTATATGTCATAAAACTTGCCAGGACAGGCCTGAGAATATTTCAGTTTCATTGGCTTTGGCCCAGGCTTTCTCCTTTATGGAGCAAGCAGGAAGAGTCTTTTACTTTCAAAACCTAGTTTTTATGGCTCATATTGCTTTCTAATCTTGAGGTTTTACCTTGTAGTCATAGTATACAGAGAGTAAAAAATAAAAATGGCACAGACAAACATTGCATCATTTCTGGTCTTGCTTTTTTATGCAGATTCTTCCCAGATGCTCCTCTGCCTCTGGCTCAGTCAAAGGCTAAATTAAAAACAAGGGATATGAAGGATATAACAGAGTCTAGTTCTTCGTTTGTACTTAGTAGGATTCCTGATGGAACTCTGAATGGCAGACACTATTTAAAATTCTCTTTTGATACACTAACGCACATTAAAAAAAAAACCAAAACAAAATAGGTCTTGGATTTAGAACATCATTCCTTCTGGATTTGCATGTTTCTTCTTTTTTTCTCACGATAGGATACCTTCTTCTTCCCTGAACACAACTGTGGAAGACGTAACAACAGTAATAATAAATAGAATCATTTGCGTTTTGTGAGTTTAGTGGCTCGCATTTGGTTAGCACTCCAAGCATTCATCAAATGGCTCCTGAGCAATACTAGAACATCCTTGTCCATTCAGGACATGTACGGCATCCCTCAAGTTTCACAGCTTCCTTTGGTTTAATTAACATCATGGCTGGACAGTAACTACCCACTTCCTTGAGGATGCACTAGTGAAATAAAATTTGCTCACAGGATTGAAGACCTCTTTATGTCTGAGTAAGCCTTTAGGCCCAAAAGGAACTGAAGGAAGTATGCGTGCTAGAAGGAACGCAACTTTTTGCAGCAATTTCTCCATTGCAAACTACCAAGCTCAGAAAAGATTAGGTGAGATCTCTCTCACCACCCTCCCAGCCCCTACCACAGCTGCCCTTTTATTTATTTTTTTAATCTAGCAGAATAATCACGTATGGACTATCACAGTCAGGGAGTGAGAAAGTGATGGTATACACTTCAGGGCTACTGCTAGACAGCATTTCTGTTCCTTACTGTCTGTATGCTAAGAGAGGGCCATTGGGCTTAAATGATGTTTCTTGTCTTTGCACAAACACTAAGACAGGGTATGATGTGTCATGCCTTGCGAATGCCAGACTCCCACAGACTTCTGGCTGTGTGGCTGTTAGGAACACAGCACCAAGTCCTCATAATTATCAGCACTGAAATGTGTGGGGCTTTTAACTGACCAGATAAATGATCCTAGAGAAAACAGTCCTTGATATCTTTTGTACTGGGAGAAAGAAAACAGCCACATTTTTAAATCACACAGGGTGATCTGGGCACAGGTGACCACTTCTGCATATGCAGTTTAAATTATGGTGGCTCCTCCTTTCTGTAGCTCAGCAAGAGCTGATACTTGCTTTCCTCTTCCCTTTTCCCTCTCATGACCTAATGCACCCATACAAGAAAAACTCATGTTGTGACTAACAGACCTAAGAGCTGATGCGATCAGAAAATGTGTATTTGAACTGAACTGGAAAAGGGCTGGGATTTTCAGAGGCAAATCCCACCACAAAAGTATGGGTGGGGAATGGCAGGATGATGTTCCACTGAAGGCATAGTAACTGTCACGTCTGAGATGTGCCTGGGAGCTTCTTGGCTTTCTCACTTACCTGCTAACGATGGCATAGGGGCTCCTCTCTATGCCAACATTTGCTATTTATCATATTAAGATATAATTTAGATGGCTTTCACTTTCATGTACCAAGTGAAACCAACTAAATGGTTGTTGAATACGTACCTACTTTTAAGTTTTCTCACGACAACCGTAATTCAGGAGGATCCTGTATTACTGTGCATCAAGCCTGGGCTAGAACCTGTCTGCTTGGTAACCTGTGACCAGTTAAAGGGAAACTCTTCCATAAGTACCACACTATTATTTGTACAATTCTGCAGATAAAATTATGCTTTCCTCCTGTGCCTTCCAGGGTATAGATGCCACAATAATATATGCTGAGGAACAAAGAACTTTAGTCCGTTGTGTTTTTAAAAGCTAAGCTTACATCTAAATCTATTTCCATTTCCCTCTGGAACCTGAGCAGCTTTTTATGTTATATTAAACATTAGACAAATAGGGTAGATCTAATTAAAAGTTGAAGAAATGTGCTTCCCTTAATTGAATTTGTTACAGTTACATTTTGCAGACCAATGTTAATCAAAGCTCCCGTTCAGAGTGGATGGATCAAGGGAATTAAGTTAACCCTTGCACGTCCTTACCTGAACACGCGATAACGCTCCGCTCTCGCCTAAGCCACGGACGCCAGTTACGACTCACCGCTCAGTCGCGACAGCCCGGGCCGGCCTGCCCGAGGGCCCGCCGCGGCGGGAGGGCCGCGCACCGCAGCTTCGCTAAA
>VYZV01027196.1:31331-83775 GCA_013401275.1 Pandion haliaetus | reverse complement strand
TTTTCTGGCCCTGGGCATGTCTTTGCTATTCTTAGGAGCCTGTGTCTTCCCTCATATCCTCTGTCATTCCATATTTGTGGGAGAGAACTCAAAGATGCTAAGTAAGTGTCATTTAGCCAGGATACTTCAGGAGTGTCCTTGAAGTATTGTCTTGGGTAGCCATGCTTTGAGCATTTAAGTATTATGCATGCCAACAGCCTCTCCAGTTCATCAGAGCTGAGCCTTTGATTATAAAGTTTTTATGGCTGTACAGACTTGAAGGTGAGTATGGAAATATGTGTATGTAAATATGTGTGCAAATACTGGCTGGGTTATATCTTTAAGGATAGGGTGAACATATGTAACTGTTCTGTTCAAATTACCTGTATTAGCTGTCCATCAGTTAAGTTAGAACAAAAAGGCTAGAAAAACTAATGCTTTAGAGCTGTTAAATTAATTTTTTATGCAAATGTTCTTTTAAGAAAACACAATGAAATGACATGTAAAGAAGCAACTACAAACTCTACAAACTGGTGTGTGACACTGGCATTAGTCATCAAAAAAACCCGAAGGTGTCTATGAAGAGTTATCCCGTCACTTGCTAATTCTTTCCCAAATACAGATTGCCAAGCTCTTCTCCACATCACCAAGTGCTGAAACCGTTTTTTGAAAGTTCTGTTGGTGGAGCTTTGGGGGAGGAGGGTCAGGTCTCAGGTGTGAGATTACTATAAAATTCCGTGGAATAACTATGCAACAAACTTTCATTCTCCACCTGTTCCCCAAACAAAGATAGGTCCTTAGGCTTTTGTTCCTAGTGGTAGCAAGCACACTTCAGGAAATGGTTCCAAAGATTTAAGTGATAGCTTCCAGTAATAGTGAAAAACTTTAAGTTAATACCTCATAATAATCAAAGAAAACATTAAAAAAACCCCAGATAGCCAGCTTTTTTTCTTTTTCTGACCTGCCCCTAACAGGACACTGGTCTGTAACAACATAGCAATGCTAGTAAAGGACATTGATTTTGAGCAATCAAATAGTAAAATGTTTCGAAAATTGATGGCTGGGGTGGTAGTTGGTTGTTTAACCTTGTGCTCAGGTTACTTCAGTCGTATGTCCTCAAAGAATCTTAAACAGTCTGATGCTGAAAAACTGTAATTATCTTGCCATTAGGCACTCGTTACCTAGCATGGAATTTGGAAACTTAGCACGGGGACTGTAACTCCATATACAATGAGTTGGGCATCTCGGAACAGGTTTTCCAAAAGCTTGAGTAGTAATTCTCAGTGCTGCAAAATGCTGTAAAGACACTTCTGTCTTGGTGCTACCACCTAGCTCCTATCTGGGCTGCCTGCAAGTGTCCTCGATGACTTGGGTTTCAGTAGCCCTGAGCCCTCTTCTGGCAATAAGTGCGCACGTATCATTTCCATCGAGATACCTTTGTCTGCTTTCCTTTCCTTAAGGAATAAAAAGATGGTAGTGAATATTCCTCACACAGTGATCTGTTCCTTCAATTCAGTCCTCTCCCAGACGGAGTTCAGAATGAAGATATTTGGCCTTCCAGTCTTGTTCTTAAGATTGTTTTTTTTTATTTTTCAAGTTTTTAAGGCACTGGATAAAATACATAAGTGGTCACTATTTCTTTTGTTATTAATTAAAATGGGAGATAGATTCCTCTTCCTCATATGACTGTGTTCTATGTTTTTGGATTAAAAATATTGCCTACAGGTGAGCACTGCAGATGCTCAAAGCCTACCCTTAGCATACCCTCAGGAGATAGACAGGCAAATGAATGCTTTGTGTAGGTGTCCCAAGAGGGTAGGACTGCCAGAAGACAAACCTTGTCAAATAGAAGCAGCTTTGATGTATTCAGAAATTTTTGATACATATAGAGCTTAACTGAAAGATGTAGATGCCAAACACTTCGGTAAGGATATTGAGAATTGTGTTCCTGACCTGTCATCAATTCCCCAAGTGGTCATATGCAATGTTAGAAAGTCTCTGTGGCCTTAAGGATATTTTAATGAAGGAACCAGAAGACATTAGTCTAAAAGAGCATGCAAGCAAAAAGGATCTGTCGTGCATGTTTGTTCCTGTAAAGAACAGATCTCAGTAGAAGTTAAGCATCTCTGAGACTTGGCGATTTCAGCATGTAGACCAAAGAAGAGAGCTGTCAAACTTACTGAAGAAGGCTGAAGTAAATTGAACTGGGATTTAAGATGAACTTTTGGAACTGCAATGTGAATAAGAAAGGATTGAGTTAAATATATTCCCTGTCTTTTCTTCAGAAAGAAGTGCATTACAGGTCTACATTTATTTTAATAAAGCTTAGAAGCTTTAGCCAATGTAAGTCTATCAAATGGTATGAAAAAACCAAGTGGTTAAAACTGGAAAATCATGATTTAGCAGTCAGTAGCTCTGGTGACATATGTTGTTTCTTGTCGCGTTGCTCATAATTTGAGATGTTAGATATCTAGCTTTGCTGTCTTGTTTTTATGAGCTACTTAAACCTTACAGATTTAATGAATCTCTCTAGACCATGCACTAGAAAGAAGCCTTTTCAATGTGCCTGAGACTTATGTAATAAGAAAGAAGTTGAAAAATTGTTTAGATCAGTCAGATTAGAATGTAAGTTCACAAATTTAACTTTATACAAGCAGAATATATCACTGGTGTATCACTATTACTTTCTAAAAGGTTCAATTTAACAAATACATGATTTCAACTTCCTACCTTGATTTCTTGCTATTATGAATTTGCTCTGTGCGGTTTCTTACCAGGAAAATTTCACAAAATCAGGAAAATGTAGGGGATAGAGTTAGTGTGGGTATTTCAGGGAGTTAACGCTGGCTAAATGCTATAGTAGAAAGGGAAACTAAAAATGGTGATAGGAGACTAACCTGAAACGCTGTAAGAGGGAGGAATGAAGACCTGTAAAAGAAATGTAAGTATCTTATTAGTTCATAGCGCTGTTTCAAAGGATGTTACAGTTTTCAAGTTGAGTAGAAACCAGTATTGCGCGTGAACAAATAAATGAAGGACCCACAAACCTGAGGAGCACAAGTTTAAGGTATAGGTATTCCAGAATGGCATCTGAACCAGCACTGGGGCTGCTCACGACTATGGGAACACATCGGCCTGGAGAACAGGTTGCAGTGGGTGTACTGTGCACCTGATGAGTGAGGAAATCAGTACGTGATAAGTGATTGCCAGGAGCGCAGTGTTCCCTGTGGGTCCCTACTGGTCAGCAGGGACGTAAATCTGCAGTGCTGTAATCCTTATTATGCAGAAATGTAGGGGAAATGATAAAGTTAATACTGAAACAGTTTTTTGTTAGGTATTCATGCAGGGGAAAAAAAAACAATCTCTGTTATGAAAGACCCTGATACAGCCTTAAATTATGGGTTACTTTTGTGATGTGGGAATAATAGTAAAGAGATTGGAAACTTGAAAAATTTAACTTTGGGAAGAACAGTCTTAACTGTCTAACCCAAACAGCATTAGTAGTTTTACTGGGACTTTGATGGATAGTTTAAACAGGTTTAGAAAATTTATAACACTTTCATATAACAAGCATAGAAATACACCTAGGTTCATGGCACTTTTTAATCCTTGAGCAGTAATGATGTATTCCTCATTGGTTCCAGAAGTTAGCTGTGTGTAGGAGTATGTGTTGAGCATCATGGAGAAAGTTGAGCTGATTTTTCATGAGTTCCTTAACTACTTTAAGAATATTTTTGTCATAGGATTAAAAAATCATGAATTAGACCTAAAATATGGAACTGGCAGAAAACTTTGTTTTACAAATGACTTGAAATGTTTATCTGCTTTTTATTTGGGGACTAGAAACCCTATTACATGATGAGAAGTTACGTAGTCACGGTTTATGGAATTGAAGTGTTTCAGGGAAAAAGTCCCCCAACCAAGTGTTACAATTACCATGCTGTAGTTTGAATGTGAAACGTAGGTAGAATAGGATCATTTCAAAATGTAGGAATAGAGCTATAGTATATGCTTTTGCTAATCCAAAACCTGAGTGCAAGGAATAAAAACAAATTGATTTTTCAGACTAGCCAGCTGCTATTTCTGCCCACTGCCACTACTCCAGTGGCATATAACTCAGAGGTATATGACCAAAATAAGTCACATGAGAGTTTCAGCTAAACCGAGTTCAACTAATAGGAGTCACTGTGTATGCTGTTCACTCCCACAATTGCATATTGATCTGTTTGTGATTCTAATGCTCAGTAATGACTTCACGCTTCTGTCATTGCCACCTGCACCCTGGCAAACTCAGTGTTGCATCTGGGCACATAGAAGAGGCTGCTACCTGATTTCTTTTGCTTGATGTGATAGGTTCAAAGTGAATAACAACTCCTAAAAGCTTAATATATTACTAGTAGTAATTATTTAAGAGCTGTTTCCAATTGTTGTGGTGGGGTCATGTATAAAACTGACACTGGGCTGTAGCTACTTCTTAGCATTTATCGATTCAGAAGTCTTTGCTGTGATCTGTCAATGAATAAAAGGTGAAAGAGTTATTGTAATGTGAATAAATTAATTAAATAATTAGTATAGTGTTAATAATAATTTGGAAATATTTCTAATAAATGTGTCCAGTAAGGCTGAATTCAGTTCCTTCTCTCCGTGAACTCAACGGCAAAGCAACGAGAACATGTCCGGAGTCCTGGAGCTATGTCCCGCCAAAGCAGGGACAAAATCTGTCTTACTGTTCATATGTCAGTTATCTCAGGATCTGATGGTAACTTGTCACAGCAGTTCATCTTGACTAGTGAGCCCTGGGTATGGAAACTGCATATCCTGCTTCCACAGGGCTTGTGCTTTCCCTGCAGCTGCCTGGACGGTGAGCAGAGGGACCCTCTCCCCGTTGTTCATCTTCAGGTGATGGTACCAACCTGGAGGCAGATGCCATTCGTGGAGATGAGAAGTTGCAGGGAAGAGGTGAAATGCCTGGTAAAAGGTGTTACAACTTGGAGGCTGCGAATATTAGGGAAATAGGAAGGAAATAAGGAAAACGGGAATGGGTCTGGGAGTGAGTGATGGAAAGGAAGGGATGGAGGCACTCGTCTGCTTCATTTACTACACAGTTTCCTATTACTGCAGCAAATGAAGCTGGAATTCTACTGACAGTCTCCTTCACTATATAACGCAAATTAATCCCCAGAGCATCCTGTGCGCTAAATGAAGCAGGATCCTGTGGAGAAAAATAGTACAGCCTTAAAAAAAAAAAAACTAAAGACTGTGTTGCACTAGGGGGCTGAATTGACTTTGCGCTGGCAATCTCACTTCAGGCTTTTCTTAACTTCAGAGTACTTATCTTAGCAACCACAGCATTATTTTAATCTAAGTTTGGGGGAGAAGGGGGTTGTGATAAATACAAATTATATGCACAACCATAGAGTGTGCAGGAAACGTTCAACCTGCTATATTCCCATGGAAGTACAACTCTTCCTGACCTCATTGTGTCAATGATTTGAGGAGACAATTTGCCTACTACTTAATCACTTTTACTTTCAAAATACTATGAAAAGAGAAGGCTCAGACAGAAATCTAGGAAGGGGGTTTCTTAAAGAGGGAATTGTGGAAGGGAGATACTTGCAAAATAGCTGTTACAGTTACTGTGAATGGTAATGGTTTATAAATCCTAGTGCACCTCTTCAGTGGTTTGTTCTGTATTATGTAAACAGCTATTGCTTCCAGGTGTGTTGACCCACCTAGCAGTCTGAAAGTGAGTGCTCTTTGTGAATTATTTAATGGTTGGATTACAAATTTTGATAATAAAAAGGACTGAAGCATTTTCTTAGAACACTTTTTGGATCTGGAGCTTTGTTTGCAGGTCTCTTCATGCAGCCTGGGACTGTTACAAATAGGTGTGCATGAAGAAAACCATTTCACTCTGCAGCCTCTTCTGCCCATGTCTTTAGGGTTGCCAGAAATCCTATCTGTCAGCTAAAATGATGTTAAAGTTCTACACTGCTCTAATCCAAATGTGACAGAGAATAGGATTAGCAGAAGCTGTTCAAATGTGATAAAATAAATGAATAAAAATGAGTTGAAGAGGAAAGCATGATATTAGTGGAACATGACCCAATTATATATGTAAAAATATACTTGACAAAATAGGTCAGAAATACTTGACTAGATGCATTTACATATTGTTTTGAATATGGAGTCTCTGTGTAGCCATAATAGTATTATATAAGATTTTTATATCTCTGTATATTTATCTATAATGAACTCCCATAAATATATGGAACTGAAGTGAGATACTGCAGTCCGAGTCTTTTCTAGAATATGAAAGTATGTAAACCAGGACATCAAGTTCCTGAATTGATGCAGTCTTCATTTTGGTTCCTCTTTCTCTTCAACAACTCTGACAATAAAATTGCATTAGGTAATTTATATAAATTGAGAAAATAAATCTGTTGGTCTTGAAAAGTCCTGGTGTGCAACCAAAAGAAAAATGAAGTTAATTCTTCCAATAATGAATTTCTCCAGAACCAAGCTTTAATAGTGCTTCCAGATTAATAACACAATGTCAAAGGTAGGCATGGCTTCCTAAACAGTAGTTGAATGTAACTCTTAACTCTCAAATTAAATCATGAATTTTTTTTATACTGAAAAAATGTTAAATTAGCAGATTAATTTAACGAGGCAACATGCACAGCTTACAATTTGAAGTTGTTTTCCAGTTCTCCTGGCAATATTAAGATATATTACAATCGGCTGCCCTCTTTCTCTGATGATAATAAAGGAAATATCTGATGTGGACTGAAAAAGAGAAATTATGTTTAGATCAGATGTAGGTATTTCTTTTTGGTTCCCTTATTTTCTCATTGTGTGAATGACCCACCTCTGTATGTTGATTAGAAAAGTCTAATTTTCATAATCTTAAAATATCTTTAAATATTTTTAGGTAACCAGAAGTACTACCATTAATTGAAGAACATGGTAAATTAGAAATTTATAGGGCATTTGCAGGGTTTTGTTTTAAAATCTGGGTTTATTTTCTTTGTTCTATAAATAAAAGTGGTCTGAAGTTCAGTGTCTTTAAAATAGCTGTTGTACTTAAAGTCAGAATTAGTTGAACAAGCAAGTGACCTTTTAGTGTGTTATGAAGCTAGTTGAAAATGGTCTTTAAATCCTGCTTTATCTTTCTTTAGCTAAAGAAAGCTCACAATTAGAAGGTGGGTTAACTCTTTCCTCAAGAAAGGTGAGAGCAAACAAGACAGCAATGAACACAAGAGAATAGCAGTAGGGAGAAGGAAATTTATTTTATCAATCTGCTAAAAACTGAGCAACGTGGATTGCTTTTATAGATAAGACTTCTTCTAATGTAAGGAGACTTTAAAATATTAGTAGTGGTGAATTCCTGTTTCCTGTGTTAGAGTTTCTTTTTGAAACATTCGGAAGAAGAATGTACTTTTTTTATGGATGACTGTTTAGAATAACTAGCTATACCTAAGTAAGCAGACATATATTTAAAACAAGTTTTTTATAGCTTTGTTGTTACTTGGTGTCATTGAAAATACTTTACCAAACAGTAGAAATTTATAGATCATTCTTATCTGTGTTTCCTGTGGATATTAATAATGAATGTTCTTTTTCTGGTGTGAATTTAGCCAACTGTAAATAATTACAGTAGGCAAAGGTCACTTGGTTTGACTGTTAATAGACATCATACCAGCTGTGTAAAATGTATGTTTTAGAAGTGACTTCCCCCAGTTATAGCAGGATTGGTGTACACTTGTCCGGTGGCAAGATTTGTCTCCCCATATGTAATACGCTGTATAGTATATTACAGTTTTCTTGTGATGGGCTATCTAGAAGGAGACATCTTCCACCAGAGTAGGAGGAGTGCCTAACCTACAGTAGCTGAGCTTGGACTGCTGTCAAACCTTTCCTCCTCCCTTTCTCCCCTGACTTAGTGGTCCTGCCCACTCTTATGCCATTTCTTGCTCTTGTATGACCAGATGGTAAGTCAGCTCAAGGAACTGAGCCAACAGAAAGTGGATCCAAGAGAGGAAAAATAGTAATTACTTTGGCTGGCTCAAATCGCTGGACTTGCTGATAACCTGCTCATTTGAGCATGAGTGCCAGTGCAAAGGAAGAGGCATGACTGCATGGCCAAGGGCAGGGAGAAGAGTAGGAGGCTGGAAGTCTTTGTTTAGATGCTGCTATGGAGCTGTAGAATAAGGAGTAACTTTCTAGGCGAGTTGAGGGGCTAACAGCAGTCATGATTGATTGTCCTTGTTATGCGGTTGGGGAGGGAAGATGATTGTTTCTCCTTGTTGCAAATCTACATTTAACCGTTTCTAATAGAGCAGAGTACACGTAGTCTCTTATTGCTAGATCCTGTCTCTTAAAAGGGTTGATTTGGCACTTATCTTGAAGGAAGTACCTCATGTTATATCTGGGATATCATGCTTTCCCAGTTTGGCATTCCCAAATGTCGTCTTCCACATTACTGCATCTGTAAAAAATCTTGACTTTTTTTTTTGGTAGTCATTCTTCCCAGTGTAACACATAGAGAGACTAGTAACTTAAAAATGACTGACTGCATCAGTACCTTCATGCACAAAAGTAAAACAAATCTAGTATTCCATTCTGTAATGTATCCTGACCACGTTACCGATCCAGGCATTAGTGTAGGGCACTAGGCAACTCGGCAGTAGCTGGTGCAAAATGCTAATTTCAAGGGAGCTTCAGATCTTATGCCTTGATACGGTTCCTTGTAAACCTAAACACACACTCAAAGGTGGAGGAAGACGTGAAGATCTTGTGACATTTGACAGCGTACAGACTTCATAAAAAATCCTCATTTCGGTAGCCCATCCTGAGTGTGCTCATGCAATATAAGTGGCCAAAGTCACTTCTGTCCACTGGTCTTTCATTTGCTTCAGTAGATAGCAGCTGAGGACTGGGATTCCAGGATTTAGACCAGTGTACAACGGAAGAAACAGGATGGATAAATAAATAGCTTGTTAATTAAAACTTTTCAGTTTCCAGTCTTTGTTCTCAGAATAAACTTGTGTGGGTCTCTTTTTTTTTAACCTTGTTATGCAAATATTATGTTTACTCTGCTAGGAATATCAACAACTTCTACTGACCTTCTTGTCAGCAGCTCTACTGTGTCCATGTTCTAGTTGGACTTGCAGTCTGGCTCATGAATAACTGTTAGTGGAGAGGCTTAAAATCAGTAGGAGCTGTGTTTCTAAAAAATTTTGCATCAGAGCCTTGGAGTTGAGCAGCTAATGCTTTCTCATCATGGCACTTGTGTTGCATGTGCCCCTTACTAGTATGATCAAGACTTCCTTTTCAGTTGGACCTCTGTGTTTTGGTTTTTTATTATTTGGGGTGTTGGAAAAGTTGCATTTCCTACAATCTTAATGAATCACCCTATCTTTCTGGGACTTGCCATTATAAAGAAGAAACAAGATAACTGAGAAGCAGAGGGCACAGAAGGTGGACCTGAGCAGGGATCCATACGAAAGAGTAATCCTAAATTACTTTGGAAGGCTGCTTTTTGCCTTAGATGGGGGGAATCTAGAAATTAATTTTCTTTAGGTTTAACATGATGACATTAAAAAGTCATTACTTTGAAAGTAACTGAACTGGATCATCATACCTGCTGTTGCTTCACCTGGGGAAAACTAAATTAGAGATCTCGTCACAGATATCTCAAAATAATGGGGTATTCTTTATAATAATGCTCAGAAGTTACAATTTTATTTGAGTTTTATATGACATTGGAGAGCCTGACAAACACTCAAGTCTAATGCCTCATCTTCAAGGTGTGATCTCCTCACTCCATTCACATCATGAGATGTCAACTCATGTGAGAGTCAGATCCAGTGGTGTACCTTGGTTCCACACTCAAATGAGGCACCCAAAATCTATTGCTACTTAGTTAATCCTAGTTTAATTGGCATTTTGAAGGCTGTCTGCTGAACTTCTTGCAGGGTTGGGAATGGGCACCACATCTGAGTCCAATTTCTAAGACCATTCCACTTAGGCTTATCTTGGGGTTGCAGCATTTAACAAATACAGTGAAATAAACCTTGGAAATACCTATTGGAGCAAGCAAGTACTGTTATTGCTGGTTTAACAGATGGCTAATCCAGAATATGTGCTTGTTTCCTCTTTATTTTTACCACAGACTGCTTCGCCAGTGTTGAGTAACTCCTGTCTGGTAAAACTGAGAATGGGGTTCACATCTTCAGCTGCTGTTCTTCTGAAGCCAAAGTTTAACTAATTGTGGAGTAACTTCTCCCTCGTGTTCAGCTGTCTAACATCNAAAAAAAAAAAAAAAAAATCCCCAAACTACTGAATAAAAAGGACTGTAGTTTTTCTGCAGTGATTTTTATATACATATTTTTTAGATCTTCCTGAAACTTTTAAAACCTGACAGACCTGAAGAAAATATCTGTGTCTTAAAATATTGTCTCCCAGTAATTTATTAAGCTAAGCTGTAGCCTATTGCATCTAGGCAAGCACCTTGTCCTTCCTAAAATAAAGTTTGATAATGTTACCTATCAAAAGCCCTGACAGAGCTACTGGCTGCCTGGCAGTGAAAGAGCTAGGTCTAATAAAATGTTTCTAACAAAAATAACAGGAAAACAGGAAAAGGAGCATCTCTTCTAAGAAGAGCCATCTGAGGTATGCCATAGTCTTCCTCATTTCTTTGTTGCCTGCTTTTTCTGTGTTGTTTTACTAAAGCTGGAGGTACTGATTTAGGCTTAAAGAGCCTGAAAGAGGGGAAAGCAGAAATGTGCCTTGAGTGTGTGTGGTGTGGGTTTTTGGGGGTTTTGTTTTTCTGTTGTGTGTTAAACCCCCACCCTCAAGTATTTTGATGCTGAATGTTTCTTCTCCATCTATGGAGGGAGTACAGAAACTTGGAGGGGTGGAAAAAAAAAAGGTAATTGGCCAGTGAGAAGCTAAAAAGCAACTGTGTGATGTTACGTAGGCCAGGGCATGAGAGACGGTTGAAAACTGCTTGTGGTATTGTTTTGTCTGTATAGCTTGTGGTGTTTTGCTGTTATTATAGTGCCTTTTATCTCATAGATCGTTTGACTGAGTGCTTTCATTGAGAGTGGTTCTTAATGGAAGACGGTGAATGTTTATCTTGCTCTGTTTGGACAGCGAGTCTCAAAGCGGATGAGAACAATACGCTGGTGGCAGTGATCAATTTAAGACTTAGGATCCTCCCTTATTTTTTTAATTTTGGAGAACAAGAAATGTTGACATTATTGAAGCTTTCCTCCCAGAGACAAGGGAGGGAACAGGTACTGTAAATCCAAGCTGAAGCGTGGGCTGTGCTTGTGTAAGAACTCAATGCTTCATGCAGCAGTGAAATGACCATGAGGTGTGGGTCAGGAGAGACACCTCCTCATCAGACCAGCTGACCTCTTGGTGAGTGCCTCCATGTGAAGCTGCTTCATCTTCACCTTGAGGGTGAAATGTGCAGAGCCAGCAGAAAATGGTCATCCAAGTACTGCGTAAATGCTATTCCGAGGATTTATGCCTTGAGCTTAGTGATTTATTTAAAATGCTTTTTTTATTACTAATGTTTTAAAATTGATGATAGGTTTTTAAGAATAGCTTAGTATGCAGAAATTACTAAAAATAAAACCTCCCTCCCATCCATAGCTTATTACTTCTTTTATTCACTTTTGCAGCAGTACCAGGCTGACAGACTGCACTTTAAAATTTGGAAGTATTCGTGGGATTTGGAAACAGCATAATTCTTTTATATACTGTTCTTTATACCTTTCTTCTTTTCGTTATGTCATGTCTATCTTTTCATCAGTAAAATTAGGTTGTTAAAGCATTGTTAATAATGATGTTGTTAATGCTGCTTGTTAAAACATTTTGTTCCTCTCGCAAGGAGCCAAAGCGGGCTGTAGGATGAGATAGTAACTAGAAACATCTAATTACCATTGATACTTATGTCTTCTGTCACAAGGAAGATGGAGATCAAGCCAAAATAAAATACCTTCTGTGCCTGTGAAGTCCCAGGAGGTCTGGTTCCACTGAAGAGATGGATAGTTTTATACCTGGTATCAATTATTAGCTCTTTTAACATGTAAAACTTGACTGAAGGCTAATTTGTGGACACTGATAGTTGGTTTCAGATAGTGGATTTCAGCTCAAGGAATAGCAATTAAAATCTTAATAGGCTAGTGTTTTTACTGAGGTGGCCTGGTAGTAGCATTTACTCACAGAGACTATAACATTTTATGCTAAGTGTTGTTTAAGTGTGTGTCTATTTGTGATTTGAATTACAAAGAATCAGCACTGTAGCTGCTGACGTCTGTAGCTCCGCTGGAAACTTTTGGGGCTTTTTATAAAAAACAGGGGAAATTGCTCAACTTTGGATCGTAGAGAAGAGGGACCTCTAACAACAAAGGTTAAAAGGAAAAACAGCTTTCCTCAAAAGCCAACTTCTCTTTGAAGGAAGAAAATACTACAGAATGTCATATTGCCATTACCGTACAAATAGTGAATGGCTGAGCCCCGGAGTAGGTACGGGAAACCATGAAAGCAAAGCTCTGACGGAAGGAGAATGGTGGACAGACCCAGCTCTCCAGACAGACTTTACCAGGCTCAACATGGCTGCTGTTCTTTGCAACGCTGCTGCCCCCTTCAATGTGAAAATCATTAAAATATGCTGACTACTCTTTGAAATACAAGATAGATACAGTACTGACACTCTTAGCAAGCTAAGACTGTAGTTTCAGTCTCTCAGGTTTACAGTGCAGCCTTGAAGAATAAAAGAATGGTTATAGTTTATTACTTCATAAATCCTCATTTGAGGCTGCATGGGCTTTTGAACTACACTTGAGACTGTTTATTTTAAGTTCATTTATTTCCATCACGTCCACCTGTCATCCAAACATCCTCTGACAACTTTATTTCAGTTAAGACTGCACATTGTGATTTGGGCTTCTGGCTTGCTGATGAATGTTTGGATTTATAAAATAATACTCTTATTCAGATCTAATTTCAGGCCATTTAAAGCCTATGTCTCAACAAAAACCCACACCTTCTTTCCAATCAGCAAATCTGTCATGTGTGTTGAGTCTGACCTATCCTGCAGAAATCTTAGCTTTCTTTGTAGGGAAGAAAATAAGTGTATATATAATTTTGTGTGTATAGACATAAAATATGTATAAAATAACAATAAAAGCCCTTAAATGCCAAGTAGAAAGTTTTTGTGTTGTAGCAGTTGAGATACTTTAACTCCCATCTTGAAGTCATACAAGGCATAGCAGTTCTGGGATATGTTTGAAGCACATTGCATATCCTGCCTCTGAAAGGAAGGAGAAAGACATGTCATGCCATGGTTTCCTTTCAGGTAGTCTCTGAGATGGTAATGTGAGTAGTAAGAAGGGCGGGAACTATGAAACTTAAACAAGCACTTTTTAATTAAAATTGTCTATCAGGAAGGTCTTGTTGATGATCACTCAAGCTTTGATTTAACAAAGAGCAAATTCCAATTAAAATACTTTGTAATTACATTTTTATGGAAGACTGATTTACTGAGGAAAAGGGATGTTTTTATGGCAACTTAAATTAGCTTTTCTTACTCAAATTTGAGTTCTTTGACATGATTTACAGAGTCAGCCAAAATAATTGTGTAACTTATGGGTTAAGTATTATATCAACATTTAGGAAAGAAGAGGTCGAGCTTTGATACAAAACTTATATGCTGCTACTGCTAGGTTTTACTGAAGTAATTAAAACCATCAGAATAGGAATTAATTTAGGCCATGTGTAACATTGTCAAAAGTATATGCTCGTTTCTTTAGAAAAAGTAACACATGGAATGTTACTTTATTTGTCAGTGTCTTCACAGAGCTTTTTCTTCTACCCACAATAGCTGACTTCTTTTAGGATTCATGATCTTTTAGAACTTTAATTTTCTATTTGAAATGTTGCATTTTTTAGGAAGTTACTGATGAGTAACTTTTTGACAATATCGATTCATCTTGGTTTCACTTCTAGGTAGGAGTTTGGAAATGGCAACCAGCTTGTTTAACTTAAAACAAAAAAGAAAGCAAAAAAAAAGCCCAGCCCCCCAAACCCCACCCAAAACAAAGAAAACCCTTCAATAGCACAGGGACCAGCAGGATATTAATATCTGTGGATGATTAGCAAACAACTTGGAGAAGTAACAAATGCATCACAGAGTTCATTTACAGGGGGGAGAGGGGGGAAGGAGGCCCTGCAACAAAACACTCAATACACACACCCACAGTGCTGCCCAAAATGTGTTGAGATATAAACATCTTTTCTAATCTTTCTGCCCAAGGCTGATTTTTGTTTGGAAAGTGTAATAAAGTAGTAGAATAATTAAAACTTACAGTACAAAACATGAAGCAATGTGGGATTCAAGTTTAGTTCCAGTTGTTCCAATTTCAACATCAATAACCTGAAGTAGTATCTAACTGTTCTAAAGATGAAGTATAACCCCTGAAAATAACAGAATTATCCAACCAGAAAGGCATTAAACTAGAGATAATTCTGGTTGCTATTTTCTGCTAGGGTTCAGAATGCTAATGATTTGGTTTGTAATAGGATGCCAGAGCAGGTATAGTGATGCTGAGGGGGCTGTTAAGCTGCTTACATGTGCAGTCACGTTTTTTAGCTTATTAGACAAAAACTTTATGCGTGTATTTATACTACTCAAGAAATGCATTTTAAAGCAATTATGCCATCTACAGAATTGTTTGTAATTATGAAGTGCATTAATCAAGTTATGATCTGTCTGATTAGTAATTTTTAATCATAAGCAAAGAAAAAAACACAGATGTATTGTAAGTTAATTGAACTCCATACTCTGGGTTGTGTTCAAATGTATGCAGCCATACAGTCAGTATGGCCTAGACTAGTTGATAAAAAATATAAGAGCACATTGGTTTGCTGAGGTTTTAAATGAGCCAGGCATATAAGGATGTCTCTCAATTAACCATCCCTCCGTGCTGCTTTGTTATTGTCCAGTCTTCCACCTTGTACGGTCAGCAGTGATATAACCTCCTTCGGTGGTGCCTGAACGTGCATGAGCAGCTTTCTTGCTTTGGTGGGTTTGCTGTTTTTCTGATAAAAGCTAAAACTGCCTTAAAAACCAAACCAATTCCACCACCACCCCCCACCCCCCCAAAAGAAAAATCAACCCCAAACCAAAAACCATACCTTGTCTTGTTTGGTTTACACACCCAGTTTGGGTCATCTTGGTCTCTCCTGCACTTGGTTTCTCCCCCTTTGTGGTAAGGCTGCCTTCTCTGAGCTGGGGGCATTTCGATATGTTGGTGGAGATGGTAGACTTGGCCAAAAAGTATACAGAGAGAATGATTTTATTTACTTTTTGTTAAAATAATAACTCTTCTTTGTTTTCTCACTTCCTCATACATTCCCTTAATCATCACCCTTTCTCTGGGAGGGAGCTATAAAGTCAACTATGGTATATTGCCTATTTATTTTAATAATTTGCTATAGTACTGGTAAATATTTAGCTTTATTTTACATTTATGCTTTTTCTTAGGAAGCCTTTGAAGACAGAATTTACCCTAATCCAATGCATGTAATTTTTCTGACAGAGAATGACTTGGTAATGTCATCATATTAATAAACAGTGATCAAAAACAGCCATTAGAATTCACATATCTCATGAAGATATATCTGTTTTATTTCTCTGATTATTTTAATGAATTTTGTGCTGCATTCTGAACTGACAGTAAGTATCTATTTATTTGGCTATTACTAAATACCATTCTAGAAGTTAAGTGATGTTAAGATCTAGTCATGGCAATAATCACGAAGAAGTATTTTTGCCCAGAAAGAGTCTTTAGTACCTTTTGGGATATCATTCTTCTATTTGCAGTTCTGAGATTTCCTTTGCCACAGTCTCGAAGATTATCAATGAATTGGACTTGCTGTTTGGGTGACATTAAAAAGAGATCTTCTCTTTCTCCTAAAAAACCCATCATTTTCTCCTAGAAGCATTGCTGTGTTTGATAAATCTCATATCTGTCAGGCGCTGTGTTAGGGTGGTGGCTTGGTTTCACCTACTTTCACATCACTCTCACTAGGTAAACTGCTGTTCCCGAACAGGACTTTGGTAGTCACAACCAGTCTAAATGAAATGCTCAGTCACTCTTGAGATCTAGCCACACGACTCTGTGGGTAAAGAAGAATGCAGCTCTCCTCCTGGCAGCTCCCCTGTGTTCACTTGCACTTTTTTCACAGTTGTAAAATAACATAGTGAAGGCTCCATCTAATCCCTTATGCAGACAATGACATTCACCAAATTCAGCACAAGCAGGTAAACAGAATCCAGGTCTTGACCAAAAGAAGTGTCACAACACTTATAGGCAAGAAAATGCCAAAATTCCTAACAAATTTTGGTTGCAATCTATCCATATGATGTGTTTTGGAATATTGAAGGGCAAATTTGGTAACTGCATGCTCAGATCATCCCCTTGACTAAGTTTAGACAAAAGGGGAGTATGAATCGTCAGTGGTATGAAAATGCCTCAATACTCATGCCCTTAATTTTCCTACTGTGAAGTAAGTGTAGTAATAATCTCAGATGTATGGTTTTGATTGGGCAAAAAAATGGAAGAAAGAAAAACCAAGCTATGTTTCTTTCTTAGAGCGATGTATTGCAGTGTAAGTAGAATCTTCTTTTCCCCTCAGTCTTTTATATAAACACTATTTCCTTAGCACTTTATGTAGTGCTTTCTAGGTTCAAAACCCTTTGCACAAATTATTTTAATTAGTTTTCACATCTCCTCTGAGAGAGGTAAGTAAATATCATTATCCTCACTTTTACAGACAGGGACTCTCATCTGGAGAGGTTAAGTAACTTGCCCAAGGCCACCAGGGGGAATATGTCATAGCTGGTGCTGGAAACTCAAGAGCTGTTATACCCTCAGTCCTTTACTTTGTTTGCTAGGTGGCAACTTGAGTTGTTCATGGTTACTCCTGCGTTAGAGAAATAACCTTCTGTGATTTTACCTCTTCGGTCTTAGCACTAGTTTAAGCAAGGAAGAAATCAGGTTTTCTGCAGTCAGATTATAACATAGTAACGCAGTTTCCTTCAACAGAAATGTCAAGTTACTTTCCTGCTATGTCTATAGTTAAGTAGACAAGGTAGTAGGCAATGGCCGTTACAGTTTTTCCATGGGATACTGCCCAGTCCACAGTCACTTTGTCAGTTCAGGTCATGTTGGTCACCTGGTCTAGCAGAAGGTGTCCCTGCCCATGGCAGGGTGGTTGGAACTAGATGATCTTTAAGGTCCCTTCCAACCCAAACCATTCTGTCATTCTATGTTATGCCTGCAGCTCTGGTTTATGTGAGATGCAGAAAACGCAACCTATGGAGATTTTTCCAAGCCGTGTGTGTTGGACCTCAGAAAAATACAAATACTGTGTGTGCTTCTGCAGAGAACTCCTTCTCGTATGTAAGGAAGATGCAGAAGCAGGGATCTGTGAGTTTGTATTTAAGTTATTCAAAATACCACGCTGCTTTTGTTATTGTGGCTTGGAGGCTATTGTATTGCATGTCTGCAAAAAGAGTTCTGTCTCTTGGTCCTCATCCTCAACTGGTGGGTATTTAGGGAACTGAGTTTGCTGATTTGTATTTTCTGTTTCTTGAACTTTGAGAAGGTTAGTTGCAATATACAGAATTTAAGGGACTTGGAAGACTAGTCAATATTGTATTTTTAAAAGGATAGCAGATGGAAAAGAATGGGAAGGAACCTTGATACTGTAGAAATGTATTACATCTGTTTAACAGCTATACTATAAAAAAATGGAAATAGAGCAAAGATGTATCTTACATATATAATGTTACTACAACAGTGACCCTTATTCTCCCCAGAGAGCCACTCGCTGTTAGACTGTGCGGACATCAGCACCGTGTTACAGTGCAGGATGCTGAGGCTCAAGTCACCAATCAGTGCAGACGTGGGTGAACACTGCCAGGTGTCCAGTCAAAGAAGTGATGGAGGACAAATGGGAAGGGGAGGCTTGTTTAAGGAAGCTTCTCTGAGCAGCAGTTGTAATGATTAGGACAAGAGCTCAAACTTAGGAAAGAGCTCACACCCTCTCTTGTCCGACCAGAGACAGATCTTTTCTTTGCTAATTGGAGCTTCAATTACTGTGTGATTTTTCTGTCATCTTTTCCTTGTTTCACAAGGAGAGATGCGGAAATCGAATGGTTTACCCAAACAGAGGCGCTTATTTCTTTCTGAGATGCCTTAGATGGTGTGAGGTTTCTCCGTGGGGCTGCTGGGTGCTACGCAAGAGCTGCCAGAAACCTGCACCCTGCTGCAGCTCTGGGTGGGCTTCTGGGAGATGCTGGGTGGGCTTCTGGGAGATGCTGGGTGTACCCGAGGGTATGCCAGCTGGCACCACATGCCTCGCTGGGGCCTCTCTGACTGTGTTTTCCAAGTCCTGTAAAACACCTAACAGGCTATAAACCTCTTTCTCAGTCACCTTGCACAGACATTTATACCAGAATGGAAAGATGAAAAAGTGGAAGGACTCCAAGCAAGACAGTGACATAACATGCTTTATAAATCCAAGTGAAGGAAAAAATACTGAGTGTTTTGCCAGACGTTCTGGAAGGGATGTGCTCAGCATATGTGTGATCAACTACCAACTGGGTGGCAAAATTAGTCATAGGTGGAAGGGTTAGGTAATTTTTCATGATCACGATTAAACTAACCAGAGTCTTTACAGATAGCTAATATGTAAAGCTTGAAAAATTAAATTGTCATTGCCTAGTATGCTATCCCCCCTTCCTTCCAAACACACATACTCCCTTTTATATTGAACTACAGATTATTTTGCCTGTTAATTAAAACAAAATTTGTCCAGGAAGAATCAAATCACATAGAATTGTTCATAATGTGTGTTATCAAAAGCATCTTCTCCTGAACAGCGTCTTACTCTTTGGTTTTAAAAGATTCGCGTTTAGTTAAATATGATTTGCAAGGGTCTTATTCTATTAGTTATACTGAAAACTTTGATCCTCTTTATTTTTTTACAGTATGAATACAATTAATGAGTAAGGATTATCTTAAACTGTTTGTGGGACCCAAAACTAAATAGTCTCTATGTCATTGGATTTTACCAATTACAGGAATTACCTATACAAATTAATTATTAAAATTACCCCATTTCCCAACATGAAGTCCCTCAGGTTTTGTCGCCTCTACAACATCATCTGGAAATTTTGTTAGTAAAACTTTAATGATACATAATTAATTTCTGTAGGTGTGAACTAAGGATATCTTTCACTTTCCCTTGCCATAGTGACTATCATAGCTTTCTATATGAGATCACTGCAAGCAGTCCAAGACTTCAATTTACTTTTTTTTTTCCTTTGCAAACTCTTTATTTGGCATTATTTAGATGGTGAATATGCCTCAGTTAGCAAAAAGCTGAAGATTTGTGTGTTAGTGGTGAAGAGGTCAGTGTGATTTCATGTTCTCTGACTTCTGACCCTCTCTCTCTTCTGGCTCCATGTCGTCACTGGCAGCAGAACCAGCGTTGTCAGCCTTGTGTATCCTGCAGTCATGACACTTTAACTACTCAAAACCTGTGAAGCTGATTTGGTTTGAATTTTGAAACTTTAAATCTGGCCACCTGTGTTAGTCCTATGTGTCCGTAACAGTATGCAGCAGAAAGACATACGTTTCTATGGCTACTGAAAAGACAAAGGATGAGGTAAAATACAAAGGTGGTAAAGGCAAAGATTGTTTAGAAAAATGTTGAAAGGAATATTTTGGAAACAGTAAATCAAGTATAGCCTTATGTTCTCTTCTAAATAGAAAAGATAATTTAGAAAAGCAGCTGTGTATTCCTGTTGTCTCCCTGCTTGGAGATTTTTGCAGGCGGGTAGGAAGGCCCGTTGCTTAGGAAAGCCAATGTCCTGCTGCCAAATTCACCGTCAGGGTCCGAAAGAGAAGCTGGGGAGCCAGAGCACAAAAAGCCAATAGTGATTATATCAAGATCAGGAGTCCTTGATAATAGATCCATAGGTTAAATCAGAGCAAGAGATAAGCTAAGCTGTCAGATACCTGCAGCAGGAGCAAAAACTGGAATCAAAGGAAGGAACAAGGTGATGAACTCATCCTGCTGCTTAGAGGTCTTTGTGTGGCTCCCTGCTGACTACTTGGGGTAGGGCTGCTTCTTGCGGGAGAAGTCACAGCTATGACACCTGATTCACCCCAACAGCCAATGATTCATTATTGTCCATGTCTGATAGGGTCTCTTAAAAGTCATGATATCATAAGAAATTATTGCAGGATTGCAGGAGATAACAATTTCCATGCAAAACCAACTTCTGGGCTACTGTGCAAAATTCTGAACAAATGCTTAGAAACAAAACAAGTTTTCAATGTTGCTCTTTGTAAAGCAAATAGTATCTTAGTACAAATAACCAGGGAGACTAACAGGACAAAGTGGTGAACAATAGCGTTGCTGTTTTCAATACAAAATGCTGTGGTTTTGCTTCTCACTGAAGCATTACCTTCCTGTGATGCTCAGCACTGATGTTGTCTAAAGACTGCTCAGGAAGTCCTGTCTCTTATTTAAATCTGCGATGCTGTTTTATTTTGCTAGCTTGAGTAATAACAAAAATCTGGCTTTGAAGTTTATTCTCTGTGTAACTTACAATCTATTAATTTTAATCAGTTTTTAGTGTCTAGATATTCTCGGCATGATAAACAATTGCATCCTTCCAGGTGATGTTTTCTTGCATGGCAATACTTGAACAAAAGGTAAAGCAAGCTAACCTGACTCTCTAGTTAGATGACTCCTCGTCCCTTTTGTTAAGCTCACTTGGTTTTAAGGTGACTGTTACGGTTCATCTCAGACTAGGTGCAGGAAGACATGCCCCTTCTATCACCTTACTTCAGAGGTAAAAATATCAAAAAATGTATTTATATGCATATACAGGAATGATGGACCAGGCAGTCACTTCTTAGACCTTAAGGACCAATCCAAATATTTGTATAGATGGTTTGAATCTTTCCCTTGTTTCTAATGAGGTGGATCAAACTTCAAATGAATCATTTCTGAGAAGAACAAAACAACTGAAAAATAGTCAGATATTGTGCAATATATACTAAACTTACAAAAATGAATCATATAGCAACAAAAGTGGGAGCTATGATTACAAGCTTTGGCAAGGAAATTGCTGTTGCCAGGAAGAGTCCAATTACTTGAACAGCTCTAATGCATAAGCATAAATCTTCTTTCCCCTTTTTGTAATAGGAGGGGGAAGTGAGGTTTCAACTTGGAGCTAGAGCATAAGTAATCTTTTAAGTAATCCCCTTCAGTTTTCTCAGATAAAAACTTAATTTGATGTGCATTATGGATGAAGCCTTACCTGCTGCAGGAATGATATCCTATGGTAATGTTGAATGATAATTACACTACTGATGACTTTAAAGAGTTTACCATTTGATAAAACCCTGGCCGGTAAAACTACATCTTGTAACAAGTGCTAAATTAAGGTTTTATATGCATAGGGAAAGAGAGAGACAGTTTTTGCAGTGCCTTGTTTTATAGTCTTTTGCTTCAACATAACAATCTTAATTTTTACATCACAGTGAATTTTGTTAGATGTGAAACGCACAAGTTTAAATTCAGCTTCATTTATGTAGCTAGATGGTGATAAGCAATTTTGAAAAACTGGTTATATGATATATCTGTAAGATAAACTCAATGTCTTGTATTAAAATGAGGAAGTATTTCTCTTTCTTTGCAAGTGAAATTTGAGGGGGTTTAGGAGAAAAGGAGAACATGGAGCAGCAGACCACTTTATTTGAATATAAGTGAAAATATAGTCTTCAAACAGCTAGGCTCTAGACTTAAAGTACAGTTCACCTCTTACTGTGGTGGGTAAGGTAGGTACTGTTTTGCAGAATACATAGGCATATAAGCCTATGTTGATCTCAGGTGGTTCTTCTCACAATTCAGCATGCATGTATACAGGATAAAATTACAGAGGAGATTAATGTTAAAGCTGTGAAGTCAAGCACTAGGCAGTGCTGACTATAATGTTGCCCAGGCAACTTTATTTCCATTGTCTTCATATATTTCCCCATGATCACACAGGAATAGAAGAAACAAATACTTGTTTGTTGATCTTCAAAGATTATTCTCAGTCTTCTTGAAGTCCTCAGTGTCATTTACTGCCCATCTCATTGTCCAGCTGAGATGGAGCACTGAAAGCTGAATATATAATTAAAGACCCAGAAGAAGGCTAAATTAAGGTTGTACTTTCTCTATAGGGTACCAGTAAAATGCAAAACACTGATATGCATATCGGAGGAAATGGATGGGGAGTTCGTGTTGTCATTAGTTTTATGCCAGCTTTCTCTAGCAAGAATAACAAGTCAGATTTAGGATCAGCCACAGCTAGCAATTTTTAATAGCTTCAGCCTGACCAAATTTACATGTATTTTCATGGGTCAGTGCTTTTGACTCCTTTCCTGTATCCCCTCCTATTTTCAATAAAACAAGTGGACTGGAAAGAGTGCAGGGGAGGTGGAAGAGGGAGGCGAGAGGATGCTAGCACTTAGAAAATTGTGCTTTTATTCCTCAGCTTAGTTTTTGAAAACCAGTATTTCAATCTAAAAGCTTGTCATGTCTTTCCCACCCCCTCCCCTGAAGACTGGCAGAGTAGGAGATGAAGCATAGATTATTTTAGCTCCATTGTTCAGTCTGCCAAAGCTATAAGCAACTAAACAATGACTGTCTAATTAAAAAACATGAGTTAAGTATAATGTGGGTGTTATGAGCTCTGTATTATCAATGATAAAATAAGATTAACTACATTTTAATATGGTTAATCAAGTAGACAACAGTTGAAGGACCTGTTTCTTCTAAGACTGAATGTCAAAAGGAGAACACCATAGATCCATTTAAGCCAATCCTAAAATAATATTGCTTAAGGGGGAAAAAAGGAAATTAAATGCCAGGTATGATTATTTTGGAAGTCACAGAAAATTGTTTATGTGACCTTACAAGCCATTTAATAATCAATGGGACTAGAGAACAGTAAATGTGTTTATTGATTGAACATTAGTAATTTAGTTTCAACACACCGTGTTTAGGGTCTGATTCATGGTGCACTAAAGCGGAAACTTTTCAGTAACATGTATGGAACCATCTGTAATAGTTGAGGAGTACTTAATTTTGGTGTAGCTATTCCAGAGTTATTTCTTAAAGGAATAGACTAGTTTAACTCCATTATGTATCTTGTTCAGATGAAAAGGGGAGAATGGTTTTAGATAGCTGGTTCTTAGATGCAGAATGCAGTTGGATTTTATTACACCAGATTAGCAAAACAGCAAATGCTGAAGACTGGTGAAGAGACAGTGCGAGGACCGTTAATACTGACAAGTCCTATTTTATTGTTTCTGGCCAATCTGCAAATCTAACCTGACAAAGGCGTAAACCAAACTCAAAGGTCCAGAGCAGTCCAGCCAGGTTTAAAAAGTACATGTGAGGCAAAAAGAGAGGAGCAAGGAACACTGGCAAGTGTTGAAGAAGCCAGGCCTTACTCTGGCATCTTAATGGGATGGAAAATGCACAGCTGAATGGAAATACAGAAATACACTGTTTAAAAAAAAAACAAAAAAAACCCCCACAAAACAACAACAACAAAAAAACCCAACCCCACAACCCTCTCTACCGATTTGCTTTTGTTTTTAAGTAAAACTGTTTTGCCAGAGGAACGCTTTTGGTGATGATTTGAGAGCCAGACTCTCAAAAAGAGACTAGCTGAACCTTTGGCTCCCTCTTACAGTGGTGGGAATACACAAGTCATTCTGCCTAGATTATTTCTAAATTTGGAAAGCTGTGAAATTTCCTACTAAAACATGAGCCCAAAACTGTTAAGTTTATCTGAACCCCCCACCGCCCCCAAACCAACAAACCCAAACCACTCAGAAGACACTGGTGGGAGAAGCAATGCAGGTAGTCCTACCTTCATGATAAGCCCCTACAGTCCAAGGAGCTTGGACCAACCTTGAAATTATTACAACCAGCTAGGCAAAATTAAACTAACTTAATTGAATTCAGACCATAACCTCTAATCACAACGTATCTGAACTTTGGAAAAGCTGGTCTCCAGGTAAGAAATTCAGACTTCAGTACATTTTGGTGGCATATAGAGTGGATGAAATTGGTCATGGTCTGTAGCTGCTGCTTCAAAGAGCTGTTCTCAAACTATTTCTAGACAACATAATCCACCTGACTATGAAATGCAATAGCAGCTGTGATTTCTAATAATAATACTTTTTTCTGTACACCAGAACACATTTGTGTTGACATTTAAGTATCGCTCAGCTAAGATGTTTCACAGCTTGAGGGAGAGGAAAATTTTCTCTTCCTCAGCATATCATGATTCTTTTTTCTGAGTGACTAACTTCAACAAAAGGGAAAGGGAAGGGACTGAGCAGCAGCAGAAGGGTCACTGAAAGATGACCATTCCAGTACAGCCTTCCCACTGGTGTGCCATTTTCCATTTGAGTTCTGCGGCTGCTCTGTTCTTACTTTTTCACTAATCGGCACCAGTGCCCCATCAGGATCCTTCTCTGCGATAGCTCTTCCCACCATCCCACGTTGTCGATGAACAGCCGGTGCCAGCAGTCAGAGCACGTTACCCAAATACTGGATATCATTGCCAAGAGAGGCAGGTGACTCCAGGCAAGGAGAGAAAATAGTGTAAGACCTCAGTAAATCTGCCCACCCCGGCACCGCTGGCTCTCTCAGTCTGGCACAGTGCTTCTCCGTATCTGTGGGCTCCAGAAGGTGTTTTGGAAGGCCCAAAGAGTGGCTCGTGACCTTTCTGCATTCATGTGACCTCACAGAAATAGTTCATTCAGAAGTACTCACCAAGAAAATCTGTTAGGCTTTCCCCATCTCTTTTGTTTATGGTCGACATTTGCCATAGAATTTTGACTCCATAATTGACAGTGTTTGCCGATACCTGATTTCCTCAACGTATCCAATGGAATATAGTGCTTTTGTGTACTTTTTAACCTGGGCATATTACAGTTTACTCTGAGAAGGCAACGTTAAAATAACCTCACTTATTAGCCAGGGCATTTTAGGCTGACATCAAATATGATTAATGGGCTGTACACACCGGCAGGATGCTGCCTCTCTGAACTGCTCCTCAAGGAAGGAACAGTAGCAAAATGAGTTCATGTCATTTCTCTTACAGCTCAGAGTGAGTTACATAGACTGACCATTACTGTGAGTTACCGCATTTTTAAAGTTGCAATAACAGCTCATAGTGGCATCTGCAGCTCCTCTTGATTTCTGCAGTGCAGTCATATGAAATCTTTAGAGATTAACCTGTAGCACCATTCTGTTTTGTCCATTGAACTTGATCTGTTTTTTTTCCAAGCTAGCACACAGTGTTGGGGGAACATCCCCAAGGCAGTGTCTGTTGGAGTTATTAGTAAAACTGCATCCTTTTTTTTTTTTTTTTTTTTTTTTTAAGTGAGAGGATGTTTTTCAAATCTATAGCAAGCAGGAGGGACAAGGAGTACTTGTTAGTCTCTTGTGTGCATGTGGTCGGCAAGTTTTTGTCTCCTCCTTGTGACAAAAGCTTCACAAAGGCCAATAAAAGAAACTGGTATCACTGGGCCTCATTCAGCTGGACTAACGGTAGTCTGAGGTCTGATTAACTTGCACAGAGTTTTTCAGTGACCCTGATGTAATTTACACCAAGGCTACACTTTCTGGAGAGCCATCAGCAACTGTGTTTTCAAGCATGCAGACTAAATAACCGGTTTTTTTATGCTGCATTTGTTTGTTGTGCATGTGTCCTGTGGAATCTTACATGGTGTAATACAAAATACCAGGACACAAATCTCAAATCTGCCAGGGAGGGATTCAGTTAATCCAGACCTGCCTCCCCTCCCTACAGCACCGCTACGGTGTCGTGCCTTCCCAGCTGAACGGCAGAGATTTTCTACATCCAGAAGAGCATTTTGCAGTGTGAGGAGCTGTAAGTCGTGGCTTCTGGCATGTGTCACTAGCAGACACATCATCCGTACGCTTGGACTTCTTCCGCCCTTCGTCCCGTGAGATCGGTGAGCCTTCTAGTGCAGTCTCACATCACTGCGTGGGAAAGGGGAAGATTCGTGGAAGGATGCGCGTGCTTTTCCATGAGTGATTTCTGGAAAAAGCGGCTAGGTCGTGTTAGTGCGATGAAAGCCATATTGAGTTTTTAATTTAAATATCCCACTTCTATTTCAAGTATTTTCATTATCTTTTAACTCTTTAACTCCCTAGAAGGCAGTGACAGTAACATATAGCAGTTGTCAGCCTATTTGTTTCCAAATATGTTCAAGTATAAATTTATAGATCTGAATTAAGATGTCTTATAAAGCTTTGAGGTTTTGACAGTTTAATGTTGAGAGTAATAAGTAGACAGTCTCAGGAAACCTGAGTCTTTTTTGGAAAATAGCAGTTCTGCTCTTCTTATAGATAGATTCACCAAAGCTACTTAGTAAATTGATGCTAAATTTTGAGGAATAACATGGCACAGTGCATAGGTGAGATCTGTGTTTCTGATCTTCTACCATGTTCTCTCATTTGGAAGAAGCCATGAATTTTTTTTCCTTTTTTACTGTTTGAAAGCATGGAATAAATAGGTGAAGCCTAACAGTATGATATTTGTCTTTATTAGATCCCTAGGTTTTTTTGGCTAATCTACCTGATTTTATAATTCATTGTTTGTCCCCTTTGATTTAGAGACCTACATGAATAGTTTACCTTTAAAAAAATCTTTTTAAAAAGCATTTTAAAGTTTTTAAATTATGTATATGCTGTCAGTGTATGGGGAGGCCATTTTATAAATGCTAAATCTGCAATTGCCCTTTTTTTTCAGGTAGCAAATAAAACCTGGAATGGTAAGAGCTTTGGGCAAAGAAAACAACTTTTTTTACCATGAGGTGGAAAAATAACCTATAATAATTTTCTAATTAAAACACATTTTCTGTAAAATTGGGCAAAAGTGAGCCTCTGCCACTTTTGCAAAGCAAACGCTCTTACCATGTTTTTCTTTCTCTGTACTGCAAATATTTTTATCTCATCTCTGGTTGGCAACATCATCTGTATGATGAATTTAAAGCTTTGCCAAAGTTGTCACGTGTGACTCTTGTTCAAACTTTATATCCAGTATTTTGTTTATGGGAAGGCTGTAGGAGATTGAGTCCAGGTTTGAGGAGATAAACTTTGTGACCCTTGTTTCCAGCTGGAACAGGCAACGGCGGCCGCATGATACGTAGGTGAGAGTTCTAACTGACTCACACTAAGCTGCTTCATAAATATGTTGCGGGGTAGAAAATCCTATGAATCTTGTTTGGAATCCTTGAATTCTCCAAGCTGTGACAAGGAACGGACTTGAGCTCTTTGCTCTAGTCCTCGTTGCACTGTGATAAGAACCAGGAGGAGTAGTAGGACAAAAAGGACCACGGCTTAAGGATTGTTTCCAGGTAGTTGGCATGAGCTTTGTAAGAGTTAAACGGGGAGGTAAGGCTACCGTGTGTTCCTCATGCGCCCTGTTGTGTCTAGGTAATACAGCACATATGGCCTTCTCTCAGGAGCTGTGGGAGCAGTGGGAGAGCGTAGGTCCCATATGTTCTGCTATACCTAGTCGTTTGCAGGAAGTTAAGGGACGATGTGGCAGCTTTAACTTATAATTTCCTTTTACTGGTGTGTGTCTCAACTCTAATGTCCTCATTTGCATAAGTTAAAATAACTATGTAAATTATAGCTTTGAAACTGACATATGGTATTTTATGTGCACATCTATCCTCTAATGTATACTTAAGGAATACAACACTTTGACTAATAGAGCCCAAATGCTGCACTAGAGACACGTTGCCTGCTTCTGGCGTTCCTACATTTTATGCCTGACAGAAAGAAAGAAAAAAAAGTCCTTTTATTCTAGGACAGTTACATTATGTAGGAGGCTGTTGAGTCTATTTGGAATTCAAACTGAACACAGTATAACATAAACAGTATGTCACTCCAGAGACTAATGGTTTTAAGGAGTCTAATTATTTAGATTTTTTCAAAGCCCAGGTGAAACTAAAATTTCTGATGCCTGAACTTTTGAGGAGGTTAACGTAAAATAATTATTTTGGTGCTCTTGACAAATCCTTAGTTAGTCATCTCTTTTTCACACTTGTGAAATTACTGTAGAAACCAGTACTAATTCCTGTTATAATGCTGCATATGGTTTCTACTGTGCAAAGACAAACTGTAGTAAGATGGATTCCATGATGCAATGCCTTTATTCTTTTTAACATGGCAATTTACTATATTTAGGGTCCACAGGATAGTTTGTGCTTGTTGAACAGGATGCATTAACATCATCCAGTTGCCTTTTGTTTTTTCTTATACACAACCAATACCATGGATAGCTTACAAATAGGAAGCAAATACGTACAACAGTTATTTTATATTCTGATATTACCACATTTAATTTTTTGCACATATTATGCTATTATTCAGTTTGCTATTTCATCTCCTAACAGTGCAGCTGCTGAGTAACTTCTTCTGCAATCAGAGGAATGATGCAGAGGACTGTTACAGCTGACACCTTTGCTGGGGTCACAGTTCACAAAGTCTTGGTCTGTATTCCTACTGCTGACACGCTTCAAGCTGCATCCCTTTACTATGCTATCCAGGCACTTGCAAAACCGTAAGAGGTTTTTGGTGGGACCCTGCAGGACGTACAGAAGTTAGGGTGTGGAAAATTCCCTTGGGACCTTCACGGGTTTGGCATACTGCGTGGCAGGGAGCCTTGCAGTGTATTACTGTTACTGCACCAACAGTTCTTCTGGACCAATTGGACGCCAATTCTCCACATATCCTTTGCAGCATGTATATGGTGCTTTATCCTTTTAGCTACTTGTAGAATAGGAGCTGGGCATCTGGGTGTGAAATGCTTATAAGATATCTATAAAATATTTATAAAAGATATGAAAGAAGAATTGAAAGTTAAGTGATGCTAGGTCTCTTTGTTAGTAAAATTATATTGGAAGGCTCCCTCTCCCTCTCTCCCTTCCTTTTCCCTCTGCCCCTTTCATCCAGCAGACTTGATGTGTATTTCTGAGGTTCTCAGCTGGCCAGGAATTTGGTATTTCGGTAGCCCCTGATTGCATCCATCTTCCTGATTAATTTCCTTCTTGAAATCCTTCAGGAGATCAATACAGATTGGTATTTTCTCCTAAAACTTGTCTTTCTCTTTAATCAGTGTATTTCTTAACTACAATGAAGATCCTTCTGTTCCTTCAGAGGCATAAATGTCTGTTTATTAGACACAGCATTACTTTCTGTATTGATTAAATGATTAACAATTCATCAACTGAATGAGAGGTAATGGTCTCCCCATATCTCCTCTTCAAGACTGAGGGCAGGATTCCAGATGCTTCATTGGAAGCAATAGGAGACGTTTCTGTTCATCATCTCTGCTTTCTCTTTCTTCCCTGTTCCCAGTGCCTAAGTTGGGATGGGTATGGTATGGACCAAGAACAGGTTCAGCTCGCTTAGGTAGTAAGTTTACTTAATGTAATAATAAATGCATGTAGTTTCTCATTGAGAGAGGATGTGATGATAATTAACTGCTTTGGGGTGACACTGCATTTAGAATGACTGACACCCTACATCTTCATTCGCAGTATACTATGGCACTGGGGTAAAGGCAAATAAAGGAGCAAGTGAAATATCTTGTGTTCTTCCCTATATTAGCTGTAATGTTGTTTGTTAAGCAGGCCAGAACTTGCTGCTTGAAAATCTAGAGTGGAAGAAACGCCTACTTATGAATTCTCTTATGAATGAAAAGTACTACTTTGCCCATGGCTGGTGTGCTCTTAAATTCCATCATAATCCCAGTAACGGGGAGGGATACGCAACAACCAGTAAGTCAAAGAAAGGCCGTATTAAAACATTGTACTTAATCTGCTTGTAAGATAAGAATTTAGTTTTCAAGTAACTATGGTTATTTAATTTGGTAAATGTAGCTGTATTTTTATTCATCTACATAAAAAGCTTTAAATATACTTTGCATTTCCCAGAATATGGGTGGCAGTACAGTATTTACATGTAATATTTAATCTGACCTGTATTTGCTGTAGCAGACTGCCCACTTTCTATACTATACGTTGATTGTATTGTAAGAAGGGGGCTGAAAAGAGGGGATGGATGATAAGTTTTACAAGAAGAGTATTGACATGTTGCTTCATGTCAGCAAAGCAGCTTGAGCGCACAGACATTGAGCATCACAACAGTAGCATTTTCTTCAAATTCATACTATTGTAGCTGAAAATAGAGATTGACCTAGCCTTGTTTTATTTTCTAAAGTCTGTCAAGTAATAACATGAATATATTTGCTGAAAAACTGGATGTGAATTCAAGCAGCCCCCAAGGATCTTCAGCTGGGGTTTTTTGTTTTATTTTGGTTTTTTTAAGATGATGGCAGTCTATTATTTTTAATTTTAGTGGAAGTGAGATCTTAGCTGATCTGAGAACTTTTGTACCCAGAAATTGCAATAAACTAGAATTCTTTTTCGTAGAGACTTCTTTCAATTGTTTTAAGTAAGAATCCTTATTTGAGTGTTTAAAATCCAGATTATAACTGTAGTATCGAGTTAGTAATAAATGATTGTTGTTCTGTTACATCTTTAGGTATTGTAACATGATTCATCATATATATTCAATGCGTATGTGACTTTCAGATGTTATATGATAAAAGAAAACACTCGGTGCTTGTTCTGATCTAGTTTTATGATCTGTTAGTGTACCAGGCTGGTACTCGGGAGACTTCAGTTACAGTCCCAGCTCTACCAGTGGCCTGTGCTGACCCTGAGCAAATTATTCACCATCTCCATCTGGGCTCTTGAGAAAGTGGTGCTGCTCTCCCTGATAAAATACTTTAAGTTTGACTGGTAAGTGCCACTGGAGGATGAGTTGCCGCTACTTATGAGCCAACGCACGCATTCCTGCCTTCTAGGATTAGTGCGTAGCGTAGCAAAGGTATTACCTCAAAAATGTACCTGGTTGTTTTTTTCTTTTATTTTGACTCCCAACATTGCAAAGTCAGTGACATGGCACTGGCATTAAGATGGATAAACAAAAGATTGGTAGGTTAAGCCTGTACTTGTCTAAATCATGACCGAAGTGGTGAATTGCTCTGTTATGCATCATCTAGATCATTCCTTCTCTCTTCTTGCCCACAATCATTTAATGAGCATTTATTTTGCTTGTAGCATTAGTAAGAGGGAGGGAGCAAAAAGGCTCAGACTTGCTTTCATTCATATTAATAACAATACTCCTTCGATGAGGACTGAATGATCCGTAGCCAGTTGGGTAAGGAAACACAGAAGTTTCGGCACCCTACCTCAATGGGCACAGTCTGTTGTACCGCCATTGCCTATGGGCGGGAATGCCAGCTGCTAGGTGGATGTACAAGTAGTACAGAAATGTGGATTCACACATTCCTCCACATCCTTGACCTATTTAAGCAACCTCCCTGGAATGTAAGTAGCTGGGCTGGGCTGTTGATGAGCAGATGCTTTTTCATCCTTCTGATACCGTGGATATCCACATTGGTTCCTTGCATGGTATATGATGTACCTGGGCAGATTTTACCTAGGTTGTAGCTACTACCTTGCAGTATAGCCTGTTCTTTATTAATTTCGGTATTTTTTTACAGCTATGTTTTAAATGAGCAGAGCATACTTTGATTAGGAGCAAGCTTGATTAGCTCTGCCCATTATGAAGCAATCAAATGCTTTTAATTACTTCCATGACTATATGTTTGTTTGATAATATTCTTTCAAACTGAGGCTTTTAATTGCTTCTTTAGTGGTTCATTTCTCTATAAATGTCTGTTGTATGAATCTCTCCGCTTCCTAATCTCCTTGTGCTTATATATAAATTTCTGAAGTGTGACTTCTCTGTAACTTGTATGTATGCCTAAGTCAGTATTTTTTTTCATAGCACCATCTTTTCCTATTATCTTTCCTTGACACAGGTTATGGAAGTATGTGCTGTAAAAACCATCTGCGAGACTGCAGCTAGCTTCTTTGTATCAGCTGTCCATTGAAGGTCCCTTGTCTAGCATATGCTGCTGCCAAAGCTCTGTCATGTTTTTCTTTCTGTCGTCCAGGGAAAACTCCCTTATGGAGGAACCCTCCTTTCTACCTTGGAAGCCAGTGACTGGCTTGTAAAAGTGACAGTCCTTATGAGTATTGCTAGGGGAAATAAACAAACAACAAAAAAACCAACAACATCTACTAAAAAGCTCTGCAATTTATCAGATGGTGTGAAACTGTGACCTTAGCTTTCTATTATTCCAGCCTTGGAGTCAACACAAAAGGTGCCACCAGGAAATGAGAACCTGACTGGCTGATTCCTACTGGTTTTTCACCGTGCTCAGTCAAGATCACTTATCACGTCACCATTTTGAAGGGACTGAGAACACAAATTCACCCAATCGAGAACTGCACAAAACAGATCGAATGTCTCCAGTCTTTTGAGCAGTCTTGCAGCGAGACAAGAGTGTAATGACGCACAATTGCTCCAATCTTGGAGTTAGATACCTCAGGGAAATTGGAATCACTCTGTGTCTGGGGTAGCTGTATCTTGAATGCTCAGCCAGTTTTGTGTAGTAAAAAGTATTAAATATAAAAGCCTCCCTGTTTTGTAGGAGAAAGTTACCGAAAATATGTGTTTATCAGATTTATTTTTTTTCAAACAACAGTCTAGTCTACTTGGGATAGACTCCCATTTTTTAACACAGGTACATTCTACTCTCTACATAAATTCATGTGCTTCCTCATTCCTGTGTGTCTTAAATAGCTGGGCATGGGCTAGATTGATGTTTCCATCCTGGGTGCACTGTTGGTGTTCACCTTCCTGAGAAGAGGTCTGAGATCTGCTATGTCCGTGCTACGTATTTGAGCACAGCCAATAAGATGCAGCCATATTCTGTTCCTCCCAGTAACAGCAAAGAAGTATTCCCATTTTCTTTGGTTTCCCTGCAGTGCACTCGTACAAAAATTATAGTTAATGAGAGAATGTTTTAGTGTGGGTTTTTTTGGGGTTTTTTGTTTTGGTTTTTTTTTTGGGGGGGAATGAAATGTGCTTTTGTGTTTTCTTGTAGATACTTGACTAAGAACTAAAATGAAAGATGAAAAAAACTATTTACAAGATCTCAAATATTAGTGCAAAGTCTTTCAGGCTTCACCTTACTCCCCTTTCAGAGTTGACCTATCAAGATTTAATTAAATGTGCAGCATTCAGAATTACTCTAGCACATTTGCAGTTTCCGTTATTCTCTGTAGATGCAGAAAGTTTCTACTGGAATTTCTCTTTGTGCTTGTTTTAGTCTACTGATGAAGTGACAAACAATACTTCATTTCTTTAAAATAGGACTATAACTACTGGTATTTGCCTAAAATGGTTCCAGATTAGTTGTTAAGAGTTTATTTTAAGTGATTCAGTCTCATCTGGGACTAATTCTGACCATGATACAGGAAAATTTCTGCTGTCAGTTGGTTGCACACTGATCCCATTTTGGAAGTAACAGCACAAATGCTGGGAGAAGGACCATTAAGTGTTCCTTCCACCATCATCAGGGACATACAGAAAACCAACCACAGCTAATGTTAAGGGGGCAGGGGGAAATGAACACTTCATTCCTATAGTGATACGCACTGTATAAAAATTCTGAATAGAAGGATACAGGCAAGACACACACCAGCTACAAAATTTGATTAATACAAGTGTTAAAAGGAAATCTGATAGCTAATACATTAATTTTCTACTTCTGTTGAAGGCACTCAAACTATTTTAGAAACTGAAGAGTTTGAGGTGCCAGATTAAGTTATAGAAGTATAAAGTACAAAAAACCAGTTTATCTTGGCAGTATCTCTCTCCCTTGCAAGGTGTAACACCTGTATAGGTTAGTAATTCAATAAAAAAAAATCATAGTTGCATGGTTTAGGTATCCTCAGTCACAAAAAGCATATGTGATTTGTGCATAAGCTATAGGGTATCATCATACTGTTGTGCTTAATCAACTTCCCTAAGAAGTGTGGTTAGTTCTGGAATATTTCAAATTTTTTTTTTATTGTCATTTTTTACCAACAGCTTCAGTTAGCTGTAACAGTGGTAGTAGCATAAGGAATGTGTAGAGATGGTGTCAAACATGAGTGCTGGAAAAAGAAGAGTAAAAAAGTAAAGCAGCAAGAAATATCCCTGTGTGGTGAAAGGATGGAAAGAGAAAAGAGTGAAAAAACAAGGACAGTTAAGGAGGCTAGGTGGGATACTGTTGAGGGTCAACACACTCTTAAAGCAAAAGAGAACAGTCAGTTAATTTCTTCTAGATTGGACAAAAATGGAATGCAAAATTGCCCTGAAAAACACTACTAAGCAGACAGAAAAGCACCTTTTTTTGTGGGAGAATGCTGCTTTTTACAAATTTCTCGGATAAAATGGAAATTTTTTTGAACTTGCGGAACTTTTCTACTTTGAGTTTTCCAGTTAGACATGATATTTGTTTTGGTAGAGTGTAAGAATAGTGAATGTGTTTGGTTTATGAAAATTTATTAGCATGGAGGAAATAAAGACAAAATAGTGCTTCTTGTGGCCGTAAGTAAGGACTTTTAGTGCTCTTGGAGCTAATTGAGTGTAAGCTCACTGACTCAAGGAGACTTGATGGCTTCCTTGAGACTGAGAGAGACGGAGCAAGTATTAATGGTGGATAAGTGCTCGCCTAACTGCACCTTGCCTAGGCTGCGTTGGATGGAGCTGGGAGAGGGAGGAAGAAGGCAGGTAAAATGCTGGCAGCAGCAAAACTGGCAATGAACACAAGGTATTAAATCATTACTGGGACTTGGAATATGATTAGGGAAAGTTAATGGAAAACTAAGCCACTGTGCCAAATGACTGTTGCTGGGTTAAAGGAGGCTAATTTGCAACACCGTAATGAAATTAGGCATGCTGCCTTCGTTTCTGACACTGAACAGTGTTAAAAAAAAAAAAGCTGTATGTGTTGTGCATTTGTGGACCCTCAACTTCTCTGCTGGATTTGAAGGCTGGAATGGTGCTGCCAAGCTTGAGTAACAGTGATTTCTGATGGGCTTTGGAAAGTAACTGGTGACAGACAAGTCTGTAAGATGGACACTGAATCCATCAGTCAAGGACTGCTCTTAAGGTGGAGGGATTATAAAGACATTTTCTTGTCTGTCCCATAGCTTTTAAACAGAAATAATTCCCAAGAGGTATCAACTCTTTTAGCAAAATTTAGAGGGGTGGACATTTCACAGCCTTCTTACGGAGTCTATTTAGGCTTAGACAGCAATTAGCTGACCATTAGAAAGTTTGTCCTAACGGGAGGTCTAAATCTGCCTGGCTGTGATTTAAGCCTACAGCTGGATGTTCTGTCCTGAGTGAAGTGGGAAGACATTTTATCTTTCTCCTTTTTGCAGGAAATGGTGTAATCTTATTGCATCTATGTCTCTTGTTCTTTAAACTAAGTGCTCCTTAGCAATAAGACTTTTTGAAATTTCTTGGGGACAGAGAGGGTGTTGTGTTTTGAGGTGGGGTTTTTGCTATCTGGAAACAGTGGGTGGAATTCAACTTACCTTTTGGTTATCTACAATTACAACCATCAGACTGTGATCTAGCATCTATTTTTATAGTCAGAGGAGAGAAATGGTCACTTCTAAAGTCAGTTGCTCGTAACCTAAAGCAGATACCTAAACTAAGCTGAAAGAACTATCCTCTGCATTTGTTTATTCCTTTCTGACTATAAAGGGAGCCTGAAGTGCAGATGTTGACATTATTCATTTGTTGATTCCTGCTCTTTACCACCTTTCAGTCCTAGCTACAAAACTCCCGAGGAGTATTTTAGCTCTGGTTTTTGGTTTTTTTTTTTTATAGCATGCATTAAATGAGTAATATTTTATATTGATTTCCCAATTTATATAATACTCTCCACATAAATAGCAGAAGTGACAAAAGCCAGCCTTTTCAACATGGGTCACTGGACTATCAAGAATTTAGTATTAATACAGAATATACTTTGTTGAAATACAATTAGTATTTGAATTCATCATATTTATGTGTCTGTTAAGACTACTTGTAACTAAAATTAGGTAATGGTCAGTGTACACAATTTCGTCTTATTACTGAGCTTGACCTAGTATATAATCTTCCTCAGATTTAAAGCTGCTGTAATTAACCGTAATTTCCCATCTTAAATAATAACAAAATGGTCAAAGTGTTTGAAACAGTGTAAATATTTCATTAAACTTGAGTGATTATTTCAGAGGAGTAACAGAAGTAGGTGTTGAAGTAGAATAACTCTTTTTCAGCTTCCCAAAAAGGTAAATCCCTTGACCCAATGCACAGTTTCTCTAACAAGTGAGTAATGTTTGTCTAAAACATTTCATCTTGTTAGTGTATGCGGATGCTTCTGGCTGGTGCTGTGTCCAGCGAGTTGTTTTGCCTGCTGGGTTATATGGCAAATGGGTGTGAGTCTCTTCAGAGAGACAGATTCAAGCTAACCAGATTTTGGGATGGGAATTACGGTTCAGCTGATGTTTGGTGATTGTTGCATCTTTCATTAAGGAAGTCCAGAAAGCAGGCATGAATTTTGCATGGCAAAGAACTGTGCGTTTTCAGAGAAACGTGGGTGAGATTTATGCATATGCGAGGTACGAGGCATAGAGAACATGCTGCTGTTTTTTCAGTCTCTGTGCAAAATGGGTATTGGAGCAAGAATGACAGCTAGACCAGATCATAGCTCAACAGGACCAGTGCCAGAAACTCAGTAAACTTCACGCAACTCTGTAATTTATCATATTTTTTTGCCTTTTCCAGGGAGGCTTTTTAGTTCTAACTGTGTCTTTACCCTACAGGCTATTGCCTAGGCAGCATTCCCACTCAGAAATTGGCACAAAAAATTACTTTGTGTCACAAGCATACCCTTTGCCTAATTTTATTTATATTCTCACTCAGATAGAATGTGTTTTAGACTGTATGTATATCTGTCACACCGAAGGTGGCATAGTATCATGTGCTATGGGGGGCTGATTCTCTCCTTCATTATATCAGCTCGTGTAAATAGAAAAAAATTGTGATTTTGGTCTCATACAGAGCCACTCGAGGCTTTCTAGTACATAGATATAAATGGTATTTCCTGCCTAAAGATGAAGGGCCTGCACCCTTGTGCTGATAAGGGACAGGAGGGTGGGGAGGAAGGAAGAGAGCGGCCAACATCTGGTGAGAATTCCTTCCAGCTGCTGGGGAGGTGGGAGGCAGGAGCTGCTCCAGCTGCCCCCCATGCCTTCTCACTCCATCACCTGAGGCCTCCTGGGGGAGGCAGGATGGCTTTCCAGGCAGAGCGGGCATTTTCTGACTGGGGTCGGCTCTGGTTGTGTCGCTCGGGGCCCCTCACAGCACTGGCATGGTGGGTTCCCGTAAGGGGGGCCATTACCAGTAAGATGGAGCTGGGCTGCACTTGGCCGAGCGATGCCATCCCAGCACTGCCTAAGGATGCCGGAGGAGACTGTCAGCTGGGACGTCGACCGTGCCGTGCTAGACGTGTGCAATTACAGCCTTCTCGCATGTAATTACTCTAGAAATAGATATTTAAGTACAGGTTTGCTATACATAACATAACGTTAAATACTAGCAATTAGCATAACTGCTTTCTATTTGTGGTATCTGGGGATACAGAATTGTATAGGTGACTGATTTGTTTTTTTTCTAGGTACAAAATATTCCTTTTAACAATCTCACATCTCTCTTGTCTCAGTGAAACGGGTTATTTTAATTTATAATACACTGCAATTATCAATAGCAGCAATTATGTAGGTAACACTAAGTTTACTTCATTAAATTAAAAATGCGTGTGGATTCAAGTCCTACAGTGAATTTTCATTGTGATTTAACTTGACATTTCAGACATTTCACTATTCAGTATCTTGCTTTCTACTTACTTATATTTAATATATATAACTTTGACGATCTACTGCTATCAAATAAACTGAATTAGCAAAAGGCTACATACTGTTCAAATAACTTTGCTTGATGACTAGGTCAAAACCTGTGGAAAATACCGTGGAAATGCTTAAATTCTCATTAAAATCTGTGTAATTTCTGGTTTACTCATTGTTTTGCACATTAATACAATCTAAAGCCATTATTAGGTAATTTCTTTGGCAATTTTCACAGTGGCAACATGGTTATCTATCTTTTATTCTGGAGATACTTCACTGTAAAACATAATTTATAAAAAGCTTCTTTATAAATAAAACCAGAAATATTAATTTTAAGCCCAGTTGAAGTACTAAGCAAAAAAATCGGAAGGTATTCAAGTAAATAGTATCTCTCAGGTTAAAAAATGCTATTCACGTGAACACTGTTCTCATCTTCCACATTAGTTTTTTCAAATGGAGGATTATATGTCTACCCTGGGAATTGAATAGTGGTATGAATGTTCCATTTCTTGAGTAGAAGAGGTTTGGACCAAGATACCTCAAATTAATCCGTACAGCCATCTATGACTGTCGCAGAGCTCTGCCAATGCAAGGGGTCTTCACTGGAGCCAAGCATAAAAAGACAAGTTTCTTTCTTTGGAGGGAGCAAGTTACTTTATTTGAAAAACCCTGGGAATACTTCTTAACGTATTGAACCTTCCTTTGAAGTCTTGTAGGATCTTGTATTTTAGCATGCTCAGCTTGTGGTACTTTAAAGAAGCAGCACACCAACAACTTCCATTTAGAACCTACATTTATTCCCATCTATGCTTGAGCACTTTCATCTAAACCTGATTCTCCCCTTCCCCCCCCCCCCGCTTTTTAAACAAGATTTAGTATACTGAGAAAATCAGATTTAATAGAAATTGCTTATTTAAAAACTGTTGAAGTGTTACAAGTTATAATGAGATGAAGGAGTATCAGCCTAGATGTTCCATTTTAATTTTGAATTGTTATGTTTTTCTGTCCATTCCTTAATAAGCCTGTACCTTTGACTCATGGTTTAGAAAACACTATTTTTGCATACCTTGGTGCATATATCTACCTTAGGTATTACATACAATTTTGATAATTACATTCCTTTACCAAATGTTTCAGTGCTTGTAATAGCATGAAAGTCACCAAATAGTAAAGTAACCTCTGGTGCAAAATACACAGACTATTTTAAAAAATAAATGTATTATTTCTTTAAAGCAATCTCTACGTCTTTGGAACTATAATCGTATTAAAGTAAAATCTTTGGAAGATGTTTTGGGTTTTCATGAGGTTAAGACCTGTATTAAACAAAATGCTGGTAGGAATTCAGTTCCTCATGCCATGGGGTGAGGGTTAGCCCAGAGAAGAAGCGTTTGGGGTGTGGGGAGGCCTCGGTATGCATTAGCAGCCACTTCTGGGTAGTGCCTCAAACTGCATTTGCCCGGGGAGCTGCATGTTTGCAACAGCCGGGGAACAGCTGCTCTCTTTGTGCGCTTTTGCAGCTCCCTTAACAAATGGCTGATTAGAAATTGAGCAAAAAACAGTATTCAGCACAAAACAGGAAGGTGTCTTGTGCTTCTGAAGTGTGCACATGATGTTGTGAGAGGAAGAGGAGATGCAATAGGAAGAAAACTTGTCTCCCGAAAGAGATGCGGCTTTTCAGAGCCACAGAAATCAGTCCTGCTTACATCATGGAAGGCTGGGCANTCAAAATGTGTAATTGCATGGCTCAGACAATGTTTTAGGGCCCACAGCTGTGAACTGCTATAATTAATATAAGTGTTCCTTAAAAATGTTGAATTCCTTCTGTTATGTGAAGATACTCTTCGGGATGAGCACGAGTAGTTTGACTTGGAGGTTTCTTGTGAGTTTTGGTGTAAGCAATGCACACCAAATTAATTAGTAGAGAGCTACCCTTGATCTTGTGGGTTGCTTCCAACCATTGTCCTAGGTACTCATCGTGTCCAGCTAGATTTCAGGGAAGCCATGGTGGCAGATGCCTCCAGCTGGTGTTGGTGAGTGGGAAGCAATTTGCATTTACAGGGAATAGGAGAGGATGGGGTCAGTGAAACAGCTGCTTGTGGCGTAGGGCTTCTCCCCATTAATCCACCTGGGCAACTGATACACCTTTTGGCAAGAGAAATAGCAGAAGGTATATCCTGGTTGAACGGAGAGGTGTGAAGAAAAGCACCCTTGCTTATAAATACTAGGGATTGCTCTCACACATTATCTGGTAACCTCACACCGTCACCTTTTCCTGTCAGTCTCCCATGGAACTGGCAACAATACTTGCCTTTATCATGGAGATGCTGTGATGACCACATTAAAAAGACCATTTAGAGTTGTTTAGAAATCTTTGGTGACCCTCAGGCCACAGGCCTGCAATTAGTGGAAGAGGTTTTTTTTCTTTGAAAACTGTTTAAATTATTGGCACTTCTGCTGTCATGCATAATCAATGGGGCTCCATTTGTGTTTCAGCTGGAGCTGCCTCTTGATGGGCAAGTAAAAGGCACCTTTTTTAAATATGGAATAAATTGTTGGCACCCGATGCTAATTCTGATTGAGCATTATTTAAAAATCCCCGGTGCTGTAATCCTGACCGTGACTGCTCAGACAACTCTTGTGGCACAAAAGCTATTGTAGAAAGTAGGGCAAGCTGGAGCAGGGTTTTGCAGCCCCTCTCTCCTGCCATTCCCTTCTGCATACAAGTCCTTCCTCAAAAGCCAGACCTCAGTAGGAACAGAGTCCAGGCTGTTTACAATGAGAGAAAACCTCAATTCAAACAGCTGTCAGGGAGCAGGTATTAATCATGCCAATATTCAGCAAGCCATGTCCGAGAGCTTTCTTGTTCCTTTGAGCTTAATATGGATAAAGCCAGTAGAGAAAGAGAAATTGGAAAAGGTGGCTTCTCTGATAAGAAAACCTACCATAAACTTTGAATTAGTGACAGCGTATACCAGATTTGTCTCTGGAGTGTTTCATTAGTATTGTGTACTGCCTCTGCTGCATGTTAGCTTTCTGCTGACATGTCACCTGAGATAACAACATCATCTATTTAACACGCCCAGGAAAGAAACAAATTAGTTTCCCACTGTCCCAAGAAAAATGTGAATACTCAATACATTCACAGTGTTTCCATGCTCACTGGAAATTGTTCTACATTTACGATTTACGTGTTTTTCTTAGTAAATTAAAAAATACTATTTTCTTATTTTTCCCCAAAATCATGTGGCAGATTGGATCATGGAGATAAATCTCATTCAGGAGGTGAAGCACCGTACAATAACATTATGGGACCAGCTGCTCTTTCTGTATAGTTTGCTACGTAGACTGCTTTTGCAGAGCCCCACAAAGACAAGACCAATTAGCTGATTAGGAAGTGCCAGAAACTAGAGAACACTTGAGTGACAACAGAAGTAAATGCAGTTCTCTGGTTATTTTGCTTAGTAATACCAATCTAAGGATTTCTAGGGAAATCACTGAGCAGTATATTGTGCCTAAAATTATGTTTATCCACCACCTTTTTTTTTTTTAAGCTTATTTAAGAGATCTTGGTAAAACTGCAATACTAAACAAGTACAAATTCTGCAGATGAGATGGCAGATTTTAATAAATGGAACAGCTGAGCATTGATCAAAGTCAATACTCAAGAGCTACATAAAAGAAGGCAAGCTCTAAAACTGAACATTTTAATAGTTTTAGAGTAACATGAGAGAGTTATTTTTGTCAAGTAATATCTCATTTAAATGTAAATTTGGGGTTCGGTTATCAAAGTGATTTTTTTAATCGTTCTACATTTCTTGGGATCTAGGATCAAAGTCATATATTGCATTTGCAAGCCAGCTATTCAAGATGGCTGGTGATGAGATGTGAATTACCTTGAAGGTAGCGTTCAGAGCAAAGAAACATGGAGTGAAAGTGGATTCTGGAGTGCTTTAAAAATACAATCTGTACTTTTCAGCTCTCAAATGAGCTCAGGAAAGCTATAATTTATCAGATTCTGTCTAGACTGGTGCAGAAAAGCCCAAGGGCGGGAGAGAAATTGGGAATGATGGTAGGTTTTGCACTTAGATGGTGTAAAAGCACAGCAGCGCATCCCATGACACCACTTGTGTTAATGGTCATAGAGCAGACCATATCTTGGGTAGAAGAAATGAAGCCAACTGAGTGTAAACAGAGGCATTTATAGCTCTCCCTTCACAGGCAGCATGGTGACTGCTGCGTAGCTGTTAGTTAATATGTATTCTTGAACCTTGCTATGGCAGAATGTCTTTCATTAAACTCGGCGCACGCATCCTAGAACTACATGAAGCTTTCTAGGATGGATGTCTCTGAAAGCCAAGTCCAAATGGTTTTTGCAAGTTTTGTGATAAAAGAGGGCGGGCAACATTTTATTCAGAGCAGGTTGAGTTGAAGGCACTGAGCTGTATTCTTTTATCCCTTAACACACATAAATCCTGTGTAACTTCGCTGCAGTCAGGAAGTACTGGAAAATAACTGTCATACTAATAATACAGGCGCAAGTTTGAATACCTGTTTGTTGCAGGGCAATATTGGAGACAGTATACTTGTGTGTAGTCAGCCAGGTAATTGTTTTCTGAATGAAGTTGTTTGTACATAGTTGTTTATTCTTTCTTTTGTATTTGTGTACAAATAGTGGATCTCTGATGTTGCTATTAATGTTGCCTTTCCTCATTTACATTATGCTAGGGTTGAAACAAGCTCTACCTATCACTACTGGTAATAGTATATTTTGTGAGCATCTATTTGTTTTTTTATATAGGTGGTTTATTGTGGATTTATTTAAAATAAAGTTTAAATAACTTATAAATAAAGGAATCAACTATTGCAATAGGCAACTGAATGTAAGGCGTGGGCTTGTTCTGGGAAGTGTACAGTTGACTTAAAAGAATGATGTCTAGTGATAGTATGTGAATTTGCAAACTAATTTTGGGAGCCATTTACAGCTCTCTCAGGTGCCTGGAGCTGTGAGCAGCACGCACTGGTAAATGCTGCAACGATATGGAACTGCGAACCATACGGGATGGGGAAGTGTACTGCTGTAATGGCCCAGACGCTGAGCGGGGGGCGATTAGCCAGGATGCTGTTCAGTCGACAGCTGTATTAGTAACTTAGCTTTGAAAATTCCTTTTCAAGCATGTCCTGCGATGGCTTTCCCAGCCAGTTCTTGGCTCTTCATTTGGTCCAATAAAGAGTCCTGACCTTATCATAAAACAAAGGGCTGCCAAGGTCTCACTGCCACTTATTCCTCCTTGCTCCTCAGTCATTTCTGTTCAGACAAATGAAAAGGTTACTGCTCTTCAAATATCCCTTCACAAGGGTCTATGATAATTGCACTGTCTAAATTCATGTATCTAGTTAGATTAGACTCTTTCTTTGCAAAAAGTAAATACTTGACTTTTGTCAGTTCTTACTTCCTTAGGAATAAATTGCACATGTGAGCCTGTTCTGGAAAGTGGCTGTTAATGAAAGAGCGGCACAGATATGCAGTGGTGTTACAAAAGCTCTTTCTTCCCTCTATTCATTCAGGCTGCATCAACTAAGTGCATCTTTTATACTATGTGTGAATAGTTAAGTAAAAAAAACAAAGCAAAATTATTATGTTTCTAAACAACTAGGAATGTATATATATTGAGAAGAGGATAAGTTATAGGTTTGTGATCTGAGAAGTTGAATTCTTCATGGCTGGTACTAGATCATCTTTTTCATATGTACTTCGCTTTATTTAAGGCAGAGTTGATATTCAGGTACGTGAAAATGTCAGTTACCAGTTCAATAAATAATAAAATGTAGTTGAAGTGGAAAGATCACAAATGTCTCAGGGGCATGTAATAGTGAATTCCTGAAAAAGTTAAATAGATTGTTTTCAGTAGCACATATAGTCTATGGAAAAGCAGTGTACAATTCTGTAAACAGATACAGCTACTCCTGAAAAACGCTAGTTGCTGTTTAAGGAATTTTGGAAATGTAAGATGGGTAGGGATCTCTTTGGTTGCCAGCTCCAGCTCCTTGCTGTTTCCAGTAGCACTTCATACTGCTCCACCTCATAAGCTTGTAGAGCACAGTGCAGCTAGCTGTTAGTCTGGGGAGGGGATGAGAGCTGCATCCATTTCTTCTACTCCGTGGCTGTGCCAGGTTCTCATTGTTCTAATGTTTAGACTTTTTTTATTTTTTTAATTTACAGCCTAACTTTATTCATGGCTGTCTTATATTCATTCTTTCTGGTGCCAGCTGTGGCCTCTAGACTGAATAATATTTTTTTTCTCCTTCACTGTTCAGTTCCCTGGCATATTTTCTCTCAGCTTGCGTTTCACCAGACCAGTTATACTTAAGAACTTTTAGTCTTTTTTTGTCAGATAGCTTTTCCATTTCTCTGATCATGTTGGCACCTCTTTTCTGCACCTCTTCCAATTTAAGCTTATAATTCTTTAACATGAGTGAACAGGATTCTATGGCATATTAGAGATGCCGATGATTAGATTTCCCCCACATCTTGTACAATAGCATCAGTATTTCCTTCTCCCCTGAAAAATCTTGTTTGATGCAGCTTAGAGTTGCATTGTCCATATAATGCTAACAACTCATACTTAAATCCTATGACTGATCCTTTTCCACCTCAGTCGTCTTCAACTGATGAACTTCTAGCTTACGGAAGAAATGTTTTTATTGGTCCTTAGGGGGATGGTCTTGCCATATATGTGATAGATTTTTATTTCGTTTATATTATTCGTGTTCTCAAGGTTATCAAGTTCTTTGCATATGGCTATCCTAATGCTCCTCAGTATCAATTATCTCCCCCAAAATGAATTATCATAAGATTTCACCAGTGTAGTACCGATACTTTGGCAAGGTCATTATGAAAATAACAAGATTTCTCCCAAGACTGATCATTGAGGAGCTCTCTTAATAGCTTCCCTCTAGCCTGAAACTTTTCAACATTAAGCACTTTCATTTTCCCTTCAGTTAGTTTCTTACTGACCTAATATTTCTGATATTAATCCTAATTTTCTGAAGACTGAGTAATGATTTCCCATGTGGCACCATATGAAAAATGCTTTTCTGAACTATAGATATGTGAGGTCTCTCGCATTCCCAATGTCTTACAAACCCAGAACCTCAAAGAAAGCTATTGCATTGATATGGTGTGATCTACCTTCTCATCCTCTCTTGATCTGCCTGTCTTTAAATATACTTTCTCTGAAAACTTCCTCTAAAAACATACACAATATTGAAAAGTGTATTGAAATCAGGCTTACTGACCATCTGTTGCTCAAATTGCTTTCTTCTCTCCTACTTTGCTGCTCTATGCTATTCTACTCTCTCCTGTGCCTGTAGGACAAGATACTGATCTTGCTATGTATGAAATACCCTGTTTTTGTTCTTTCAGAATTTGGGCTGGAGGTTGTCCTGTCACCCTCAGCTTAATCTTATCCAGCTTTTCTTCTGAGTTGTATAATTTACATAACTGATAATATCTAATTTTTACTCCTGTTATCCATCTTCATGCCTGCATTCAATATTTTCAGCATAATCTTAAATTCTGTACCATTTTTACTTCATTGTGATCCCTTTCTCTTTTTTCTTGTTTGTATTTTTTTCATATAGGTGAAAAATCTTACTGTTTGTACTTAAGTACAGAGTTTCTATCTTCACTATTTATCATAATCTACGTCAAACACCATGGGAACAAGACTAGTGTATTCATTGCTAATTCCACCCTGTGTATATGTATATACGTATATAGTAAGAACAAATATTTTGGACTAATAAAATATATTTAAATCAAACAGGAGGACCCTCTAGGTTTTTGTCTCTATATCCATACACAAAACTTTGAAGTAACTTTTTACTTATAATACGCTTCATATAGATAGGGTTAGGCAGATATTCAAAGGAGCAGCGTAATTTTTTTGCTCAGGTTTTAACCTAGCCTAACATGCACAAATAAAATTAAAGAATAGGTTTAAAACTTCATCTGTGTTAAACGAAAGCATTGGCCTCTCTTTTGTGTGTTAAGTCAAGTTAGTGTTGAGATTAAGGAGGGTTTAGGGAGACTGGAAGGAGGAAATGGAAAATGCCAGTCAGATGGTGACTGGGAGACTGTCCCCCAAGGACAAGCGGAATGTCTGAAACCAGTAAGGAAGAAATGAAGCACTCTGGAATGAAAACTTAAAAGTTGAACACAGAGAGGAAAAGAAAAAGGCAATGAGGAAGGCCATCGCTAGGCAGGCACGGACAGTACAGAGGAAGTGTGAGCCAGGCAGGTCATGGGGTTTAGGAATTTCAGTGGTCGAGAACTGAGTTCTCTGTGATGAGAAGAGAGGTGACTGAAATTTCCCACTTAAAGCAGTGTGAAAAGATAAGGGGAGAAAAGGAAGAGGAAGAAGATTTTGAGCCTGGAGGAGAAATACGTGTGTTCGCTGGAGGCAACCATAGCTTCAGTGATACAGTGAAATAGAAGACTAATCTAAAGTAATACAGTGTTCTAATACATTGTAATAATTTGTTGAGCTGAGAGCAGAAAGTGACGGTGTATGATTCTGGCCATGTTTGGGTTAAGTAAAAAAGGTTGAAAGAAAAAAAAAGTGAGAGGTCAAAGTTTAATTTTTATTTAGTTTTTTATTTGTTTACCCACCAAAAACATTAGGGTAACTTCTGCTAACTTTCTTGACCTCCTTTGTCTGTATGATATGATTATTAATGGGGGTCTTTTTTGCCTTTCGGAAGGAGTACAGTATTTTTCAAGCTTATGAATAATTCAGGTATGCCATAATGTGTTGCATTACTTTCCAGATGCTGGGTCACTAATGTAATTCAGCTTGCTGTTTCAAAAAAGACTAGTTTAATTCTGATAGAATTCAGTACTAAAAAGAATTCCAGCTCCTTTTGCATGGATTTTGATAATAGATGCTGCAATCATAGTATTAGAATTCTTCAGTATATTAATTTAGTAATACAGAGCAAAGCCCAGAACTGCTTATCTCAAGAGATCATAGGGTTTCTTTTGACATTTCCTTTTTTTTTTTTAATTGACGTATTTTCTATTAATTAATGGTATGTAAAGCAACATGGTCTTGATTTATTTGCAACCTGGTGTCAGAAGCGAGATATTGATGATACCAATAACAACATACCAAACTCTGGGGAGCAGTGTCGTTTAATTACACCTGCATGGCCAAGAAAGGGATCATGAAAGTGTCATGGGTCATTTGGGTTGCTGAGGGCTTGTGTGCATGAGCATGTGTGTGCATGCATTTGCCAAATTTCTGTTGAATAACACCTACTAGAAGATGGCACGGTACGGGCATATGTTTTAGAAGAGATGTGGCCAAGCTTTCACAAAGCTCTGCTGGCTCCTCGTTGTGGCTGGAAATCTGGTGTAATTTAGAACAGTCCTTAACTCGCTCAGGACTGCAATCCATTGCTGTGCCTCTTCATCCCCTTGGAAGTACCAGCTCATTCCTCCAGGCAAGGGGGAAGGAACTGTGAGAGACATACAGCTACTGGGCAGTTACCTGAGGTGAGTCACTTCTGTGCCTTCTTGAGTGGTAGAAAAGAGTTCAGTAAGTTTTAATGAAACTGAGAGTCTAATTTTACAGACAGTGCCAAACATCAACATTTGGGAAATAAATGGATGAAAACTTTAAAACAGAAGAAACAGAAGCTTAACTCTTGTGCTTGTTGGAGCACCTGATGAAGCTCCCACAAACTTCTGGGACTGCTCTAACACCTCATCAAGAAATGTAGATCCGTCACATGGGGTGCTCAGTGTATGTAATGGCAAAGACACCACTGGCACAGGAGTCCAGTTTAAGACAAGAGTCAGCAGATGGATATAACAGTGACAGGGGGTACAAGTCCCAGAAAATCAATTTTAAAGAATGGATTAGGTCAGTTTTGGTCATAGCCAGAGTTAAACCGCTCATCTCTGCAGCATTTGTGCTTAGTAGGGTTTAGGCAGGTTATTAGTACTACTGACTGCTTTAGTAAGTGCTATTCTCTGCAGACACTATGGGTTGAGTCTCTGATGTTATAGACAGGAGCTACTGTTTTGCTTTTTGAAATTTTGGTGGCCTCTGAGCTATTGGGAGGACTCAGGAAATGTGGCTCCATTCCTTGTACACTTTGGTTTTGTTCTCAGCTATTTCTTTCTCAGAAGTTTCATTTGTAACAAAAAATAACTAATGAAGACTTGGCAACAAAAAATAACTGGTGAAGGCTGTGAAATATGGTGTCACAACCTCTGTTATTAGTGAACTTCTAAAATTATTTTTATTAGGAGAGTGTATTCTCTGTAAGCAGTCTGTTGCTTTCATGATTTTCAGTATTTAAAGAATCCTTCTAAGGGTTAATTAAGCTATACGGGGGGAAAAAACCTTGCACAACAAATAAGTTCCCAAGGGAACTTAGGGGTCTATATGGGACTCTTAGGCAAATCTGTCCTCTCATAAGTCCATTGAGATACTAGGTTTAGGTGAAAGGGATGAAGATGCTCAGCTGACTAGATTTTCAACTGTATCAGTAGTTAAGTCAGTGCTAAGGAATTATATAGATGTTTAAGTGATTCAAAGGAATAGGATAAAAATATTCTTTTATCTCAATGGCATGCCAGTTTAATGAGCAATATTGAGAATGCTTGTAAAGAAACGGCATCTAATGAAATAAATTCTCTTTGCACAGCTTTAACAATGTAATTAAAACATAAATGCTATTTATGGAAAAAACTGTTGTTAAATCCAATTACAATAGCTTGTTTGATTATGTTCTTTCATTGAAAGACAATAAAGGCTGGTATTCAATTTTCCTATTTTCAACTAAAATGCTGTTGAACTTTCATACATGGTCATTTTGCTCTTTCTCTCCTTCCATCTATATATTTCACTTTTAAATTAAGAGCTTTTTTTCTTTTTTTTAAGAAATAATTGGGTCCTTTTTAATTACTGTCAGCAGTTTTGTTAGAGTAAAGCTTACTCTAGTTTCAGTCACGGCTCCATGAAAGCTTGCACTATTACCTGCTGCAAAAAGCTTTTGTGGCAGCACCCTGCCCTCTTCTCCAGCACAACTCGTTGGACATCCGTGTCCTCTGCCACGTAAATGAAGGTTGAACATCCTGCCCCAGGATGTTCAAGTCTTTTAATACTAGTTTTGTTCTGAGCATGGGTTTCAAAGACTACACAAACCCGTGGAGAAGTAGTGATGGACATAAGTATATCCAAGACAACAGATGGACCTTAAGTTATAATTCTTATTTTCATGAGTTGAATGGCATATATTAGAATAGCCATAACAGAAGGGTTCGATATTTTCAAATGGATACATTTAAAAATAAGCTCTGCACAAACATGACAGCATGACTAGATAATATGTCACTGCTATGCTGTTTTGTTTGTTTGTTTTTCTACTGCCTTGGTAATTATTGTGGTGAGATGATCTCCTTATTTACTGGCATTCTGTAGGATCACACCAGTAATTCACCTAAAATGACTGTCTACAGTCTTATAGGGTCTTATTGCTGAGGTTGTTTGAATGCTAATGTAGGTCATAATTAATCAATAGTGATTGTGGAAAACATAAAGCATTTATATGATCTTCATAGCTGACACGTAAATTCTCTACAAGAGACAGCCTGAAATAGTAGCAGAGCTTGGCCTTGCATCTCTTTGTTCTAGGCTCGTCCCATTTGATGTGCTAGCGTGCATGCCTTAAAATAGCCTCTGAGGTGAGTTGTTCGGATGTGTCATTTGAACTGAATATAGTTTTGCGTGCTCCTGTAGTATAAAAAAGAACAGAATACCAAAAGCAATTCTAAGAGGCATACAGCAAAAATTGAAATATTACTCTTTTCTGCTTATCTTCCAGAAACAGTATTTTAATGTATCAATGAATATTATTTCTTGAAATACCATTTTGAGGAGTTAATTAGGAAAAAGCTGCATGTGCTTATTGAAAGATTCACGTTTTGCTTCCTTTCCAGGTATAAAATAGTCTTTTTCTTAAGCTTCCCCCAGTGTTAAGAATGAGAATATTTTTTTCTCAGCTGTTCTTTATGTTTTGTCTTTACAGCTTCATTCAGATAATAGTTTATAGCTTACACTCTCTGTTCTAACGTTCTTACTGAACTGTCTTTGCTGGATAGTGATTATAGTAGATTTTCCACCAGAAATGGGACTGGTACTTATATGTGGTGATTTCCATAAGTAACTGGGTACTTTGTCCTGACTCTTCAATGCCAATATGTCAGTAGCATGTTTAAACTCTTTAGTTTATTGCTATAATGTTTTTCTTTCTTTTGACTGCATATTTGCACAGTTCCCAGCGCACTGAGACTCTGATCTTAATGGAACCTCGGGATTCAGCTGTAGAAGAATGAGTGTTAATTACCTGGGGAAAATGTGGCAGAGCAGGATCTGGGATCCCATAAATGCACATAAGATGAAGTAACCAATTCCTTCCTCTCTCTCCTCCTCCTCCTCCCAAAAATCAACCCACCAGCAATTAAAGGAATGGTTAAAAAAGATTCATTTAGGTCCTTAATTTCTTAAATGAACATGTGAAATCAGGTGGTTAGGAAGTTCATTAGTGTCGTTTTATGTCAGCAATGACATAAATCTACAATACTGTGACTATAAAAAATGATCTTCTATATGGTTCATTTGTAACTCTTAATTAAGAGTGAGCCAAAAACTGAAATCACATGAAGATGAGGGAAAAACTTGGTATATCGTAAACAGTATATAGTAATATATTGCATAAAGGTAGTATTCTAAAACTGTATATATGCCAGGAAGAGTAACGTTGCAATTACAGAACCTGGTGATGAAGCTGATTCTGCTACCTAAGATGGTATTTTTGTCAAAAGATAGAGCTAATAGATTTTTTTGTACTCTTGATTTTAAGGTTTTCTATATGGCTTTGAATGTTACATTTTTACGGTTGCCTTTTGGAAAAAGAGATTTCTGATTGACATTATTTAGGATATTGTTAAGAAGTATTTGGAGGTGACCAAAGCTAAAGGGAAACATACAGTAGGTTTTACTGAAGTGACTAAGCATAATAGGTGCCTGACTCCCATGAAAGTTCATGGAAATAAGGTGCTTACTCATTTAAATGCTTTTATAAACTCCATTAGGTGCTCTTGTGCATCTAAATACCTCATCCACTGGTCTAAACAAAGTGCATGCACCAGCAACATTTACAGTGATGGAAGTCAGGTATGCTCTGACTCAAATCAGTGTGCTCTGTTCATTTATGCCTCAGTCTGAAAATATTCTAGCTGTAATCTGTTTGGCTGCCAGCTGACCAAAAAAAAATTCAACTGAAAAATTATATTTCAAGAGGACTAATACGTGTATTTTGAAGATGGGGAGACAAAAAGTAAAATTACTTCCACATGACACAAAGCTATTAGAGGTCTGATAAATCTGGATTAGTTTCATCTATAACAATGGCTGATATTAAATCCTTAGCCAAAAAATAGATAATTGGAATCACACAATACACAGCTTTTCAGTTTGGCATCACTTTCATAATACAATAAAACTTACCATTTGTAAGCTTGTCTGGTTTTCAGAAAAAGACCGAGAACAATTTGATCTGTCCGGATACATCAGACAATATGGTGCAGGTGGTTTAAAAACAAAACAGTTAATCAAACAAAACTTTACTTAAACTACCTGATGATTCATCATCCAGTCTATGCACACTGTCAATTGTGCCTCTCTGAGCAATTATTTATAGAATATTTAAATAGCCTGGACAGCATGTGCAACTGCTGAGAATGCTATTGTATTATGAATTACTTCTTCAATTTGTTTCAGTTCAATATAGACTGACAACATTGCAGTGAGTCAGCCTTCTGTTTTCTTAAATGTAATGCAATATACAATTTATCCTGGAAATTAAGTTTTGCCTCAAATACTATTTTGTCCATGTTATAATATTCCTGAAGTAAACTTTGAAATGGTGTGAAAATCAGAATTATTTATTGAATCGTCTTTCCACTTATTTTTACATGTGTATTATCACAAACTTTAGAAGTTGCATTTATATCAATAAGGGCCTGTCGTGGTTTAACCCCAGCCAGAAACTAAGCACCACGCAGCTGCTCACTCACTTTCCCCCCCACCCCCACCCAGTGGGATGGGGGAGGAAATCAGGAAAAGAAGTAAAACTCATGGGTTGAGATAAGAACGGTTTAATAGAACAGAAAAGAAGAAACTAATAATGATAATAATAACACTAATGAAATGACAACAGTAATAATAAAAGGTTTGGAATGTACAAGTGATGCACAACGCAATTGCTCACCACCCGCTGACTGACGCCCCGTTAGTCCCCGAGCAGCGATCTCC
>VYZV01027196.1:0-31295 GCA_013401275.1 Pandion haliaetus | reverse complement strand
ACAACTGAAAACATCAGTGTGTTATCAACATTCTTCTCATACCTAGCTCAAAAACATAGCACTGTACCAGCTACTAGGAAGACAATTAACTATCCCAGCTGAAACCAGGACAGCGCCACTATTAAGCTCTTACTTGCATGACTCCTATTCAAGCACAGAATTGCTCAGAAACACCAACAGAGAATATGACAGAGTAGTTCCTTACTGGGCTGGATGCTAGTTGAATTTTTTAGAGAAATTGAAGAAATGTATAGAGTAGAAGGAAGCTGAGAGATGTCAAATACACCAAGAATGAGATCATCAAGAACTGGACAAGCTTTGACAGGCTGTAAATTAAGGGGAAGAAGTTGGAGAAAGTAGAAAGAGAAGGAAAAAAAAAAAAAAAAACAAGAGAGGGAAAAGGCTGGTGATACAGTTATGGACATGAGGGGTTTATAGAGTTTATAACATACCACCCTGGAGCAGAGACAGCTAAGTAATTTTTCTTGTGCTGGAATTTGGAGAGTGGAACATCAAGGGGATGGAAATGAGATTGGTGGCAGCGGAGGTGACATCTAGTTTAAGGACCGTGACCTCAACAGCTACATCTAGACTGCATGACTAGTGCTTTCGGGGATCCTGGTTGCCTGTTCATCAGTGTGCCTGGAAATGAGGGTGGAAATGATAGGAGAAAGAAGATGGGGAGAGATCATTGTGTGCAGCTAGATCTCATCCTGGCAAACCGAGACACCAACTGTGATGCCTATCTATATTGGGTCTAGCTGGGGTAACTAACTTTCTTCATTGCAGCTCGTATGGTGCTGATGTAGGTGAGTGACTAACACACCAATATTTTAGCTGTTGCTGAACAGTGCTTGTACAGCATCAGGGCCTTCTCTTGCTCTGACCCCAGCAAGTAGGCTGGGGGTGGGCAAGAGTTTGGGAGGGGACACAGCCAGGACAGCTGACCCAAATCGACCACAGGGGTATTCTGTACCTTATAATGTCATGCTCAGCAATAAAAACTGGGGGGAGTAGTCTTTCCAAGGTAGTTGTTGCTTAGAGGCTATGTGACCCTTGGGTGGGAGGTAGGGACTGATTGCCTTTGCTTCACTTGTGTATGCTTTCTCCCTTTTTCTTCACTTACCTTTATCTCAACCTATGAGTTTTTCTTGATTTTGTGCTTCAAATTCTCTCCTCCCTGCGGGGAAGTGGAGTGAGTGAGTGAGTGGCTGGTGAGTGCTTAGTTTTTGGCCAGGGTCAACCCACCACATATCTGAAACTTGAGAGTCCTTCTGAATCGCACTCTTTAGAGATAGCCAAAAAGCTGCCAACTGGAAATGAAGTGGTAATGTTGGTTTATCTAGTTAAAATAAAAATCTTTGAGAATTTGAAAACAAAAGAAAAAAAGAATAATATTGATACAAATGTCTAATAAACTGATTATGTGAATGGCCATTTGGGTTTTTTTGAAGTTTTTGTGGTACTGTGTTATTACTTCTCTGATAAGGTCTTCCTCATAGTCTGTTGGAGGTTCTCAGGAAACACTTGCGTTTATGACATGTTACTTCACATCTTTTAAGTCTGATCACCTAATATTGACAAACCTCAGGACATCCTTAGAAAACTAAGTAGACTTTTCATGTGTTTTTAATGGAATTTTTTTGGTATTGTTGAAGTAACGGCTTGAAGGCTTATGGAGCCATTGGTCATGACATTTTGCTCATCACCTGGGGACTATATCAATGAGTATGAACTTACTTTTGGTACTGAACTAATCAAGCAATAGTAACTTTGTATCTGGTTATTTTCTTCACTTTCTGTTTTGAGTCTTGAGAGAAATAAAAGTGTCTACAATAAGGTCATTCCGGTATTTCAAAATGTCTAGTTAAGGTGAAAACTAAAAGACTATAAAACTGTATTTCACCTACACCCACACAGAGGCAATACGGACTAGTTTCCTTTCCTATTAGGTGTTTTATAGTCATTTCCTTATAGTTAAGAAAGAAGTACTTCAAAGACAAATGAAAATAATTAAAAATGGTATCTTTATCACATCCTGGCTAGTCTGGAATGACGAATTGGATGTTAAATGCATTAATGTTAATTAATCTATATGCATGTAATATATATGAAAGTTAAAAATAGAAGAGGCAGATTGAAAAAATATGTGGGCCTTTCACTCTTTCCTCTGCCAAGGCAGAATTAACTGTGCTATTTGTTTGTCTGAACTAATTTTAAAATCTCCTGTGTGTTGTAATTTATATCATTCCTGTTGAAAACCTGGTTTCGCTGTTGTGAGTTGGCTATGATGTTCCCATGTTTTCCTGTTTCTAAATAAGTGCAACTGTAAAAAATAGTGATCTAACCTGTGTTGCCGGATTGGGCAATAGGAACTCCAAGCTTAAAATGCAAAGCACTCCCACTCTTAAACGACTCTTTGTTGTAACTTACTATGATTTGACTGCTTTATGTGTGCATCTATTCATTGCTTGAGTGTGGAGCTTTAGTATATGTTCTGACAAGGAAGCTTCCTGGATAGTGGATAAAAAAGAAGTGATGATGAACTTTTCATTCGTTCTAAATGCGAACACCAATTTTCAAGGGAGCTAATTAAAATCTTTATCTGATCCCTAGCTGTGAGAGAGCTCTGCCTGGATGCACGTGATATGTTCATGCATTTTGAGATTTCTATGTGATTGTATTTTTTTCTTCCCTGGTTTTATGGCCGCAGCATTTTTTTTATGTTCATAAGTCTTTGCCAGAGGAAATGGCAACCTTCCCTTTAAATTTTGCAGTTGGGAAGCAATGCTTTGCAAGTGGATTTTTTTTTTCCTTTGTGTATGTGAGAAGAATGGTAAATCCACTCATCAAAGCTGTTTTTAGGGGAAAATGCTTCTTTCCAACCTAATTGGCTAATAAACTGTTTTGAAGAGAGTCCAACCTGAGATAACGTACAGGATCTCAGTAAAATGTGAACTCCTGTTGTCAAAGCTTTATGAAGATTGTTTTGTCATCTTAAAAGGATATGCTGATTTTTCTAGGTACAGAGTGGCACATTGTACATCAGCTGGATGTTGGCAAAGAACATAAACCTCTTAATTTGGCATTACAAGTTGTCAGCTGGTCACATCGGTTGACTTTAATAATTGCTCATTGAGCAAATGCACAGATCTGGAAGACAGAATCTCAAAAACTTACCCTTTCTTTGTCAGCTTGTTAGTTCTATGTTTTGGGTTATTTTCACTTGTAGCATGAAAAAAAAATAGTTTGGTTTCCTTCTGCAGTGAGTTCTATACCATCAGATTGATCTTGTGTTTGATGCCTTCCATAAATTGAAGGTCACACTCATAGTTAAAGCTTGAAATTGTTCCTTAGTAGCAAGTAAATGAGTTGATCAGTATGGAATTGGGTTGGTAAGAGAGGTCAGAATGAGTTTGAGGATAGGACTTGGCACAATATAAGGAAATCATATAAAATTGATGTGTTCACTCTGTAGTGAACTATTGATTCTTACTTTTTATTGCATGCTTCAGCGTTCATGTGGAAGAAAAAAGTTTATAGCAAAGCAAGATACCTGTCACAGTCTGCTTTTGCTATAGTAGAAAAATTAATGATCTCAGATGTAGCTAAAGCCAAAGAATGTTACTAAATAACACTTCACCTAAGTGAAGTGGAAGTAGGAGGGTAATAGTTGTATATAATTTTTCACAAAGATGGGTAAGATAGGATGGTATTAGAAATAGTTTTTTCGGCTTCTGTCCATTAAGTTACAAGACGAGGAGCGATGCTTTTGCCAGTGCAAACTAAAGTGTGTATTTGCATATATTTATTGCTTGCTGCTTTTGATTAGAAAGTAGAGAAAGGGACCAGAATGTCCTTCCTTAAATTAGGAAGGTGTGTAACCTTAATAGATGAACAAGAATTTCAGTTCAAATTCTCCTGGGGAAAACTATCCCCAAAGGGAAAGTAAAAAAAATCCTACTGAGACCAGAGAGACTAGAAAATACGTATGAGCTTGAGTAGTGACGTGTGAGGACAGGCCCATTTTCTTGAAGGGTAACAACTCAAAAGATACTGGCCATATGTCATCAAGGTCAGTTTTTTAATAAATATCTAGCTATGTGCTACCATATGGATACCTAAAACAATATACAGGAAAGGAACAAATCTGTCTCCATTGCAATTACCAGATCAGACAGTTACAAGTCTCTATGTTCACATGACTCTCTACTGCAGTCACTTTATGTTCTGCACTTGCTTTTCCAGGTAAGAAGTGTAGCTCCTCCTAGTTTTTAGACCATCCTGTTGGATTCTGTGTTTACATTTCTCTGCTTTATACTAGCATATGCTATGTAAGGATAGAAAATTGTTCTAAAATTTATTATTATTATTACCTTTTTCTTTCACCATTCTGAGTAGCAGGAGAGGTAGGCATGTTGAAATGGTCTTCTTGCAGATTTTAATTCCAAAGTACTTACAGAATAACTGTTCGGAAGGTTCAAATGCATATCACTTGTAGTATAGTATGAAACTTTCTCAGACGTGTTTTTTGAGTGATGTATTTTTCTAGATGACTAAGTACTTGTACTCTAGGTGCAGTTGCACTACTGCTAATGTAACAATGATCATGGACATACCAAGTTTAAGCCATACAAATTTGTTCAGTAGAAATGGACTCACATGCAATACTAAGGATCAGTGGGTGATGCAGGTGTGTCATGTGGTGTTTTTGACTAATTCCTGGAATACGAAGTCATCCGTTTCCTTGCCTTTGCTTAGGCAAAAGTATAGGTCAAATTCAGAGCATCTCTCATTAGAATGGAAGAATGGTCCCAAGAATTCAGACCAGGGATTCTTACAGCCTGGGGCCGACAGAGTCCAGCATCCTGTCTCCCACAAGCCATAGCAGGTTTCCAGAGAAGACAGGAATAAAGTGAGAATATATCTCACGTTTCTCAAAAATTCTCAACCTCTGACTGGTTTCAGCTCAAGGGATTTCCTGAACCTGGTGTGGTTTCTCTAACTCTCAGTGAGTCTCTCTTCCAAGTTCTTGTTCAGTTTCCCCGTGCAACTTTTAAAAAATTCTGTTGTACCCCTTAATATTTTTCTGTGACTTTCATAGATCTTCTGCCTGTTGGACAAAGACCCACCTTCTTTTGTTTGTTTTGCACTTTGCTTCTACTGGCTTCCTTTATGGTTGCTAGTTTTCCTATATACAACAATATACCGAACCTAAAATGATACAGAAGTACAGTTTGAGGCCTCTGTTTTGATACAAATTATTGCAGAAGATCACAGAAACTCAGCTTTACAACTGAATTTATTGACAAACAGCTTTACAGAAAGAGAATATAATTTTTACAGCAGTGACAAGATAGAAATTGTCAGTTGATACTTTTCCTCACAAAATTCTATTGCATACCTGGTCTGTATGGACATTGTACAATAAAATGCAGTGAGATCAATAACCCCATGTTTTTGTTAGTACTGTGATAGGTACGCATATTTAACACGCATTATGTAGAAAGCTACAAGGATAGTGATATAAGCTGGATTTTGGGAATAGTTTGAGTAGTGGCCAAGGTTTAAGAAGGAAGGTCAGAGGGAGACCTGATACAAGTAATAGAGGCTGGAATGATGTCTGTGTATTGCAATTCTCATTTAAAGTAATTTATCATGTAACAAACACTTTATGGTATTTCCTGAGTTGAAGCTTAAAAAATGTGCTGCAGTATAATTAAGAATCATTTTCAGTAAAATAAATATATCATCCAAATCTCTACATATGTCACCCGATAAAAATTTAAGTCAAAGCTGACTGAAAGATCTTGCTGGTCTATACATGCCATGTTTTCAGAGACTCCTGTGGTTGTTGCAGAGTGGAGATAACTTTAATATGCTTCAGACTGAAAGAAATGAGTTTTGTTTAGTACAGGAGATAAAAATACAGTCAGAAGTCAGTGAAAAAATAATAAAGAAATATCATTACTGTCTTCCAGAAGTAAAAGAAGTACTGCGTTTTGGGGGTTTTGGTTCTTTTTTTTCTGAATAGTGATGCTCCATGAAATTATTCAGTATCTTTCTATGATTCTAAAAATTCTGAACTTTAAAAAAGGGAAACCAGTGTACACAGTGTAGAGGTACATCCTGAAAACTAGCTGAAGGGATCAAAGAATTTTGCATCTTAGAACTCTACTGTCTGTGTTGGTAATAAAAATATTCTGCACTACTGAATTGCACTGTGAGCACTAAATAATAGGAGTATGTAATAGTCAAAGTTGTGGTAGGTGGGCTACAGCTGTAGCATTAGCATCAACAGTAGAACAGGCTATTATACTTACCAACATGTGCAGATAAATTAATTAAAGTTTTCTTCTGAACATTGGTTAAAATTACTTTGTTGACAAGATGACCTTATATTGCGATCACAGCTAGTTTCTCTGCTTTCTTTCAAAAACATCAAATAAAGTTTTCTAGTGAAAAAAAAAAAATCTCAGCTGTCAGAAAATATACATCCAAAGACATTTTATCCCAATCATTTGTGGTACAGAAGGCAGCAGGATGACATTTGTAAAGTTGCTCAGATTGATACTTTTTTCTTTCTGAATCTGCTTGTTCTTTACAACATAACTGCAGGCAATCCCCTAAGTTTGTAGATGTAAATAGCTACTGTCAGTATGTGTTGCATGCAGAGCAGAATTGCACCTTCAGCCAGGAAATACCTCTTGAGGAGAAGCTGCCTGGTAAAACCCTCATTTTAGCTCAAATTATAGAAATGAACAGTTAATCTTTCCTGTGGACAAATTTCTTTTCCCAGAAAGCAATGAGAGCAAACTGATTTTATCTTCATCTTCCTGTGTTTCTGCTAGCATCCTTCATAAGTTGGTCATTGACCTTTCTTGGTAAGAAAACTTTTTCCTATCATCTTTTAATACCTGCTACCTTCTTTTTCTCTCTCCTTCTGTGTTTTCCCCCAAATGTTCATACTGCTGGGGAGGTGTCTAAGAACCAGAGTCTTAGTACAGAAAAACTAGTTAATTAAAAATATACCACTAGATTAAGTATCTTTTTATGCAATTAAAAAANCCCCCCCCCCCCCGCCCCCCATTTTGTTTGTATTTTGCATCTCTATGGAAGACACATAAAGGTTTTCCACAGACACTATTAGTATTCTGGCAAGCTCTCACTTGTGATCCATAGACCATCAAAGTGCTGACAGATGCAGTATTATACAGAAATGCAAAGATTATATTTGTGTTTCTGTATGTATCCTGCAAAAACCCAAAACATTCAGATCTCTCCTTGCTACTCTGTTCCAGCACGCTCAAGCCATCTGCTTGGGTTTTTTCCTGCTGCATTTGGTCTCGTTAGTCATGTTCACATGTATTTCAGGCTGCTTAATTTCATTACACGAAGTATCATGCACTGTTCATCCAATAAGTGAGAGAGGTTCATTGTGCTCCCCAAGAGACTTGTAAAAACAAGTTTTAAATCTCTAAGAAAACCTGAAAATTCTTGTTGAAACATGGATCACGTTTCACTGTTACCTTTATTAACATACTAAAACTTACTTCATTGATTGAGTTATCTGTCTTTTCCTGACTCCCAAAGGCTAACTGCTGTCTCCTCAGAAATACTTGCTTCTAACTAGGATTTTTTAACACAATTAAGCTCTCGACACAAAACTAAGTTTCATATTTGAAAGTTTCCTGCCTACTAGTTCTCCTGCCTACTAGTGAGGTTGCTAGTTCTGAACAGAATGTGCTTGTGGCCATCCCTGTGAATATCTACGAGAATCAGCAAAATCATAAGCCTTTTTAAAAGCGTCAGAATTCACAGAGGAAAGAGAGATCTGTTAATGCCAGAGATGTAAAATCTCCATTTAAGGTCATTGCTGAGTGTGCTCAAGTTTCTCAAAACTCCTAAGGTGGACTATGATAGACTTGTGGCATTCCCATTACACAAGTATACTTGTGTTGCAAGACAAAAATGGTAGAAAAAGAGTTTCTGTCATGGCTCTTGATAACTCCTCTGTGTGATGGGAAGGAACCAGCCCCAGCAATGAGAGCTGGGATACTGCTGGGACCCCAGTGGTCAGAAGGGTGCCAGTATGGGAGAAAAACGGTCAGCGTTGGGCTCAGGAGGGAGTGACCGAGGCTTGATGGGCAAAGGCAATGGATTAACAGTCAACCTGGAAAATGGGAAGGGACATAAAAATTGGACATGGAGTGGGAAACTGGGACTGACCAGACAAAGAGTGAGAATTGGCAGGGGACTCTAGGGAAGATGGATTTAATAAGGAATTGGATATCCGGGCAGCAGATGTAGAGCTGCCAACATAACTGCCATTAGCATCAGCCAGTAATCCTAGCTGGAGAGAATTGGGAATGGTCGAGAAATGAGCCAGAAAGGCAGGAAAATGGAATTCAGTGGGAACTGTGCTTGGGTATATAGGAACATACAGTATATACTATGTGCTCTAAAGAAAAGAAGGGGGGGAAAATGAGGATCCATTATTGGGTGTAAAAAATTAGTGGATTTCTTTATTTTGAAAATGTCACCATGAAAATCAATTTTAGTTTAAGAATGTACTCTGTATGGTATATAAATTACAGAGCATTCACAGAATAGGAGGGGTGGACCCTTTAAATTCCTTAAAAAAAGCCAACCTAGGCACTGGATAAGCATGGCTCCCCACAAAAAAAATATGTGACTCAGAGACTGTCATAAAGCCTCAGAAAGAGGCTTGCCATCGCAGCGATGTTCTTTTATTAATGTTGTGGTTTGCATCTAATGAGTTTAATTTTACTTTGTTGTTTTGATAAATAAATATATTCTATCCAGACAGCCACAAGGTACAAAATAATTGTTGACTGTGAAAGCCGGAACATTTTTAACCAGCTTTTCCTGATATTTATTTCATTAAAACCCTAGGTCCTGGAGTCATTTAAAGGATTTAGCCTTTCTTTTCTTTTCTGATGGAAAAGGCATATTGTGTAGTGGTGTAAATCCTTGTTGCCCCATGACTTTGGTGACTGTAAATTCAATGAAATGCTCCTTGCTGATAAGGGCTTTATTCCCTAAAAAAGTAGAAGGCAAATTCTAGATATCCACATTTATAGAAAATTCCATCGTTTTTACTGTTGTGGTTATTAATATTGATTTCTTAGTACTTCAGTGAAAAATTGGAGCTTCCAAACTATTTAAAATACTTTTAATGAACTTTTGAATTATGCAATGCCTTTGTTGTTTAAAAAAATGTCTGTATTTCTAAGAATTTATCCTGGTTTTGCTGACCGGCAAAATGAAATAATGATGGTATTTCTTACTAAGGAAAATAATCAAAAGCGCTACATGGAAGATATGGGGGCTGAGGACAGCTTTTATGGTGTATGACTAAGGTATTGGGCAAGGATCCAAGACATTTAAGGCTGAGAAGGTTCCCTAAACCAGACTCCTTGTGTGACATTCAGCATATTGTTTAATTTTGTATACCTCAGCTTCCATCTGTACAAAAAATATGTTGATATTGCTTTACCCCTATCCTTTGCCTGTCTCAGGGATTTGATTTATAAAAATCTTAAAGATCTCTATAGTATAATCTGAATAGTTCTATGAAGTTTTTTGAGTCTAAAGGTTGAATTGATTTATGTCTCTTTTGCCCCTTAATGCAAACTGCTTTGAAATTTTCTGGTTGTTAATGGAAGTTAAAAAATGTGCAGGTATAAATCCATGTCTTTTTTGTATCAAATGAGTTCACTGAGCATGCTAAGTTAAGGAACCTTTGTGGGATACAGTGGTAGGAAAACACGATGTGTGAGATCACTGCAATTCACCGTACTTGGCTCACTGATGAGATCTACAGAATACGTAATATTGGAGCACATTAAGAAAACAGTCCAAATGAGTCCATGATGGAGAAAACTTGTTCATGGGTTGGTTTTTTTTTTCCATGTATTTTAACAATCTGATTAACTACCATCATAATAACTTCTGGCAATCAGCAGCTGAAGGGCACTGAACAAACCAAGTGTAATTAAAGGAGTTTTTAAGCAGCATTTGTTTGTGGGCAAAGATGGAAAATACAGCTGCATAGGTACTGTCAAGTGTTTACATGGAATGTCTTTCTCTTAAAAGGGAGAAAAGAGACTTTTTTCTGAGCTCTGAAGAAACTAGAAACTGATTGATAGAGCCTTCATTCAAGATTTCCCTGTGAAAAGAAAACTGCGTTGGTGCCAATCATATAAGGTATTGTAAACAAACATGGATTCTCTTATCTTCCATACCCTGTTAAATGCTTTAATGCATGGTTATTTCTGAGAAACAGAAAAGGGGTAGTAAATAATGTAAAGAAATAGCTTTTTCTGATGTAAAGTCTATTAGATTAGTGAACATGCAATTTTGTGGTAATAAATCATTTCAAACTGACATTAAAAGTGGAAAAAAACCTAGTTTATATGCATTTGTTGGCTGTTCAGATAGTCGTTGTATTCTTTGCGTTTTCTCACCATCAACTTGGGTTTTATCAAATCCCAAGCTGTCATGGTTCATCATCCATAGATGATCTTGAGCAGCCTTGCGTCAGAAAAAAATATGCTGTGGCATCTGCCATTGAACAGCGCTATACAGATCACTTCTGAGTAAGGTTTGTCTTTGATTTATACATTCAGTAGTGTGTGTTCTTATATTTTTACCTGTATCTTAATTAATGGAAGCTGCATATACTAAGTTACTGTGATTTTTCAAGTTGTAGATATAATGCCTGCTGTGCCTTTTTAGTTAATGAGTTCCATTTGAGTTAATGCTTGTATGCCTCGATCTCCATCAGGCAGTCACATTGCTTCTGTAGTCATTTCATAAACTCCTGTACCAGTGATGTAGACAGCACATTGAAATTAGGAGCTGTGATTATAGTATCAGTGTTGCATTCTAGATCCTATATTTAGACTTTTATGATTTTAGGAGCCAGAAATGAAATTTATGTCACGACTGTATTAATAGAGAGCAATAATATCCAGATATAGATATATTTACTAAGGAAGTCTTTATTTTCTGTAAGCTAATTATATTGGTAAGAGACTACTATTCTTTTTTGAAAGACAATTAGTAAAAATGCACAGTGCTTATAGATACTAGTAAATAAAAGTCCTCTTCATTCCTCTAATTTACATCTCTGTTTAACTATTGTTGCAAGGGGAAAAGGAATATATATATTTTTAGGGTTGTTCTAAGGTCATTTCACTGCTATTCTGTTTTGGTGATAAAAGTATTTGGAAATTAATTTATTATACTGCTTTATCTGAAAATACTTGTTTCAGCAATCAACAGTGAAAATTTATTACTACACATTTTAGCTTTGTTTCAGTACTTCTTGACTTGATGACTATTTGAAATTAGTCAAAGCAGCTGTTTTTGGGAAATTGCATGGATATTTTCCTGAATATGTTAAATCTGAGTAGCACTGCTTGCTATAGACTAAATAGACTGTCTTCACCCAGTCGCTTTGATGTTTTCTCCAGGGATGAGGAGAATAAGAGAAACAATCTTGTTCCATTAAGATTCCATATAATTGCCAGGCTTGATGCAATTTCAGTGCAACATTACGCTAAACCCACTCCTTTTAGTAGAGGAAAAGAGTTTCTGTATAGTCTGAAGATATTTACAGGACTTATGTTTGCATGTCACAGTTCCCATACCAATTAATTGTTTATACTTGCAAGGGCTTCAAGGCTTCATTTGGGTTAGAGCTTTTTATACTTTTTCTGTTTGTGCAGATGTTTCGCAGAGAACTTGTGGAAGTGGAGATCATTCACAGGTCAAATGAAAAGCAACAACATATAAAGACAATGAAATGTGAGGGCACTTCTCAATGAAAGTTCACAAAATAAGTGAAAAGCCACGTGAACGTGCAAAGTGATATGTCTTCTAAGTAAATTGTCCCCAAATAAAATATCTCCCCTGGAAAGAATAATACTATTGCTTTGTATTGTAGAGCAGATTTTCGTGAGACTAATTCTCAATGTGTGACTTTAGCAGTGGCTGTCATTTTGCCGAAAGCCTACCTTTTATTTTCAGTAATAAAACACAGTACAGCTCTGTGCCGAATGTAGAAAAAGGGGGGAGAGAGAGATTGAAAAAATATTTTATTTTCAAATTCCCCTGCATCTGTTCCTGTTCCACCAAAACTTGCAAATGAATTTTGATTGAAGTAGTAGTGTGTTCATCACAGTGATAAAATTAATTTCCATCTCTGTTCACTATCATGCATGTCTCAGTTACAGACAGTTTCTTCTGAGAATATGAAATACTGTCTATGAATGCGTCTGGGAGACAGTCACTAATGTTATAACTCAAACTAATTTAAACGAAGGCAAATGTTTTGGGATCTGAAAGTTGAATTTCCATTTGCACAATAGCTTCAAGGACTTGCATGCACATTTGACTGTCTCGTGCCGTGAGGTGGATTGCTACTAAAGAGATTATCCACATATACCCATACAATAAGGTTCCCAGGAATGTGAGGTAATGTCTGTGAGGCAAATATGAAGTGGAAAAGCAAATTAAGGCAAAAATAGAATAAATCCATGAGAATTTAAAAAAATCTACACCGGGAACTTAAGGATGCAAGAAAACCCGAGGATCTGATGCACAAATCTGAAATAGAAATGCTTCTTAATCTGTCACCCAAGTCATAGAATTTGTTTGGTAGGTCACTCAGTGTTGCTGATGTCTATATAATATGTTACACACTGGGTTAAAGGGGATACTGTAATAAACAGAGCCAGTAGGAAATATCTTCTGAGACTTTGAGTATTAGGAAGTGCTTACTCAAACACAAAATAATTGCAGATGGTTAAGTGTTACAAGGAGTCTTCCTATCTAAAAAATCCATTAAATTGGTAAAAATACTCCTTTAAGTGTTTTAGGTGCAATTTACCTTTAATACTACTTTCCATTTAGAAATATTTATGGTGTGTTGATTTTAGTGTTATTTTTTGCTTGTATTTGATGATAGTAACAAGGATGAAAGCAGTTCTCCTATTACAGGAACTATTACTTCCACTGTAGTTGCTCTGGACGTTCTAGAAATGCAGAGTGGTGCTTAGGTCAGCACTGAGGGAATCTCCACAGAGCACAGAGGAAAGCTATAAATAGTACAGGTCCAGAATCAGGAGGCCCCAGAGCAACCAGTCTCAGTGGTCTGACCTCATTTAATTCAAAAAACCATGCCAGCTGATAGCAAAACTCTCATGAGTTCTCTCACCTTTTCTTGCCTTAGCAGTATTTTGTTTCTAGCCCATTTATGAAAACAAGAAGAAATCCTGGAATCCCCATTTCATTCTCATACTTGTAAAACTCCATTAACGGTGATGGAGCATGTAGGACTACAGATAAATTCCATTTCAGTCAGTGAGTTTGGCTAGTGGAGAAAACTGGTGATTAATTTTAGGATTTATACTTAGCATACCTCAGTAAAAGAAAGCATCTTACAAACCAATGTTACATATCTCCCCACAAGGTAGAGGATGTTACCTATGTTTTCTCTAAATTGGTTGAGAAAAATAATGCTTTCCCAACTTACTCCAGTTATTTTTTTTGTCTTTTAAATAATTTTAGTATGTTTCTATATTTTCTGGTCAGCAAAGTCCTATCTACTGGAAAGATGTTCACATATTCTCATGGGACTGTTCAAGAATCAAGGACTAAGGCGTTGTTGCAATGAACACCAAAATTACAGGTGAATGGTGTTGCCACAGGTTGCAGACTTGTCTCAGAACAAAAACTGATAGACTGTAAACCTGTCTCTGAAAATATAAATATTTGCAGGATTTCTTTTTTTTTTTTCCTTTATTTTTTGACCTCCTTTGTTCTGAACTAACACTTCATTCTTATTTTGGGAGCCAACATTCCACCGAGAAATTAAAATCCCTAGGCTGGAGATGGGTATATGTTGCCTCCTTTAATCATTTCCATCATAAAAGTAAACCATTAAGCAACAGTGAAAATTAAATTTTACATAGATCTGTGGTGCATGCATCCATTAAAAAATAGGGAGAACAATAAAAGCAAAAATCACTTTAATTTGTTGAAATTTATTAAACTGTGTATAACCTCCTTATCTGAAAGTAACTTCATCTATCTTACACTGGCAACATAGGCTGCAATGAGATTTCTGGATTTTGGCGATTGAGGATGAATGAGACATACCAAAGGCTTTTTTGGGGAAAATAAAATTTCACAAAGTAATACAGTCAAGTGCAGGTCTTACTCTCCCTATAAGAAAGATAATAAAATTGCTGATGCAAAAAAGGCTTCTTTCTTCCTACAGCGCTGTATTTATTGTGTTACAGTCTAAACCAGCAGCAATTATACATAAGCTGTTAAATGAAATGAGAACAATCAAACAGTTGGCTCACTGAGCCAGAGGTGGTACTTGGAGTCCTTGCTGTTTTCTCCCAGTCAATCTCAGCATCAGTGATGGTCAGAAAATAGACGGTCATTCTCCTGCATATGTTTATGTGGNGGGGGGGGGTTGCACGGGACGACAACGTGGCTTTTCTTGCTTTTTTGGCAGGCAAAAAAGAAAGTAAAACCACTTGGGAAAAAATTAGATTTACAAGGAAAGTATGCACCTACAAGTGCACACCATACCTGGGAAGAGTATTGTGTTTTTTAACTGGCTGGGTAAAAGGCCCACCAGATGACTACAGGATGAAGCCAAGAAGCTGACAAAATTCAAAACAGTTTTGAATTTATATGGCAGTGAGAATTGTAACAGTACATTCTTGCAAGATATTAGGGGGAAGAAAAAAAACCCACGTGTAGAGCAAAATAAATGGATAAGTGGGTAGGATATTCTTTCATGGAGTGAATTACGTTCCAGATAACTACTGCAGGAGGTCATACACTTTTTTTTAAAATAATTGATGTTGTCATTTGTCAGAAAGAGGATACAAGATTAGGTAGACGATATATGTAGTTTGGTTCAGAAAGTCCTCTGGTTCTGTCACAGGTTTGGTCAGGTAATGTAGAAAAAAATTTGTGACAAATTGGCTCAAAAAAACCCAACAGGATATTTGTGACCATCTTTGCTTCTGAATAAATCAGGATAGACAGTTTAAGAAATGCCAGTGTAAAGTTAGTGGAAGAGCTGTGATCCAAGTCTAATAAGGATAGTTATTTTCTGAGGTACATTGGAATCATGTCTGAAACAGTCCAAGGGGTGTAGTTTCCTGAGAGCATAAAACCACATCTTTGCTGGAAGTGATGATCTTATGCTCCCTTTTTGTTCCAGCACTAAAAGTTAACAGAGTAGTTTTCAGCCAGGTAAGCCTTATTGCTGCCACACAAGGAATAGTGCAGTGATGTGCATGCGGGAAGTAGGGCAGGATCTCTTCTCTTTTGGCAGCAGCGAAGCCTTAAATAAGTTTAAGCAGCTTCTGAAATCAGAACTTTGAGCCTTCACAGAGGTGGCTGGGGGCAGTGGGTGCTGACACCACAATTTACTTTCTAGGTAGCAAGTACTGCTCACCTCACGATCAGTAAGTGTGCTTAGCATTGTAATGAGGAGTGAACTTCAGTCACTTTCGTGTAATCGGACTACTCAAATTAGTAGGTCCCCACCCAGCTGCTCTCTCACTCAAGCTTCTCAACAGGACAGGGGAAGAAACAGGGCTCAACTTCTCTCCTTCATTCCCAACTCTTGTGGTCCCTGCACTGAGCAGTGCAGAGGGGTGGGGGATGAGGGTTGTGGTCAGTTCATAACAGTTGGTCTCTGTCATTCCCTTCTCCTCACACTTTTCCCCTTCTCCAGCGTGGGCTCTCCGTGGGCTGCAGCTCTTTCAGGGCGTATCCACCTGCAGTGGTGTGGGGTCCTCCACAGGCTGCAGGGGACAACCTGTGTCACCATGGTCTCCTTCATGGGCTGCAGGGAAAACTCTGCTCCAGCCCCTGGAACACCTCTTCCCACAGTGGAAGTGGGCATGGTGCTGTTGGGTTGACAATTGGACTCGATGATCTTAAAGGTCTTTTCCAACCTAAACGATTCTATGATTCCCCCTCCTTCTTCTCTCACTTTGGTGCTTACGGGGCTGTTTCTCGAACTTTTTTCCCTCACTCCTCACTGCCGAGGAGTGTTTTTGCCCCATGTTAAATACAGTTTCCCAGAGGTGCTGCCATCTTGTCTGAGGGGCTCAGCCATCTTGTCTGAGGGGCTCAGCTGTGCCCTGCAGAGGGTTGGTTGGAGCCAGCTGGAACTGGCTGTGTCTGGCACAGGGCAGCCCTGGCTGTTCTTCACAGAGGCCCCTGCAGCTCCCTCATTGCCCACACCTGGGCTCCTGTGTCCCACACACCAAGTTGCCTCTCAAACAGTTAAGCAGCCAGTGAAAGCAAAGGTCATTTTCTCAGGATAGTCTTGAAAACTTGAGGGTATTTTCCTAACCTGATCCCACAGACCCCTGTTTTCCAGTAGGAGACCAATGCTGATCGCACAGGAGCTCTTCCTTCTAAATGCCTCTGTAAGTATAAACAGGATAAAGCCCGATATGTATTTTAAGGATTTTTTTTTTTTTTTTCCCCCAGTGGGGCTGTGCTTATGGTAGATACAAAGTTGTTTTCTATGTTATGTTTTTGTATTTATCCATTACTGATATTAAGTATGTCTGAAAACTTGTGCTAGAAATGCAAACTAGTAGGGTTGGGTTTTTTTTGCCACACTACAATTTCAAGCCCATCTCTCATGCAATGCAGCAAGTTCATTGTGCAGATTATGGTGTGACAGAATTTTGCCTGTGAGCTTTCATACGTGGCATTGAGAAGAAAAAAAAAAAATTACTTTACTTCCTCTAAAATATTAAAAAGTATTTGCCTTCCATATCACTTTGAATCCAAAATTTTATGTCCTGCATGTGTAAAACGTAGAAAAGAGAAATTGGTACCAGAGAACAGGCAAGCCCTGGACTCTGGCAGGCTCTCAGCTGGCAGGTGGGAGGTAGACAGCCAGGTCTCCAGTTTGAGTGAGGCAGATCTGCCGTATCCCTTCTGGTGGCCACCTCTGCTTTTGGGGCTGCCTGTTCTCTGGACCGTTGGTTAGGACACTATGCTGAGAGAAATTAATCCTCTGCTGTTCTCCCACTATTTCTTTCCTAAACTGGGTGAATACCAATTCCCGCATTGTTATTTTTAACTTCTGTCTTTCAGTGTCAGAAAGGAGGTGGCCCAACCAGAGTGATACATTGTCCTTCACAGCATGACAAACCGGTTGGAACTGTTGGCACAAACAACTGGTTTATTTTATTCTCACATTAAAAAAAAATGTGATATGAAACCTTGTATATTTTTAAAATACAAATTCTTATCTGTGTCTGACAGATCTCATCACTATGAGAGGTCCAAAATTTGTAGTTCTCTCTAAAATTTAATTATCTGGCACTTCCCAACAGCAGCTTGTCTACCACTGACATCTAGAATTTAATTTTGTTCAAACATCTTTTGTGTGTATGTCTCCTTGATATTGATAACAGTGGCTTGTGGTAATGCTTATCTCCTTTTGATTCTGAAAATGTAATAAAGAAGGAAAATTCAAAGTAATAGCTATGTGCATTAGTTAGGCAGACATCCATCAAGTCTTTGCATCAGACTTAGCTTTAAGAAACAGAGATCATAAAAGCAGCTTTAGCATGGCAAACATGCCCACAAAACCAAATAAATCATTGTCCAAACAAGGAATGAACCAAGACACGTATTTCTTATTCACTCCCGAGTTTCTTTGTTCCCTTTTCCAGCTAGTTTTCTGAACAAATTGTAAATTACTAATTGCCATGGTTCTCTCTCTTCATAGCTACCATAATTGGACTCTTCAAGGTATGTGAGGCTTGGGTCCATTCCCCAAATTCTAGGGGATGTGGTGGGGATAGGAAGTCAAGGCAAAGAGGGAAAATAGTCTTAATAATCTGTTGTTTACAGATAAAAGTAGCCAGCTGGAAAAAAGTGTAGAATTGCAAACTTGTAGAACTTGATCTCATCCGTGAAAGAAATCTGTCACTAAAGAACTACGGATATAAATACAAGCAACTGTAGACATAACTCTTGGTTTGTATGTTCCAATTTAAATGACTGAAAATACTGGGTATTTATATGTAGAACATGTTTATATACATGACTCTGGTCTGTACTTGTGGATAATGAAATGGACAATAAATACATCCTGGTGTACTTACATGTACATATTGGGGTAAGATGCAAATATATCATGGAACAATAGGAAATTTTGATGGGTTTTATGTTCCAGTATATGCAGAGTTTTACTTGTACAATGTTTGTTTTGCAAGACACAATATCTTTTTTTTTTTTTTTTTAACATATATCTCTTGATTTTACAGTGCTGTATGTGCACAATGATCCTGTTATGGGGCTTTGACTTTGTAACTCTGGTCTGTGCAGCTGGATTCAGTGCTGACTGAAGAAACCTGTGTGTTTCATTGGCAGGGTATCTGATGAGAACAGTGGCAATCTGCTTTATATTGTGGGAAAACCAAAAGTATTTTTGGCTTTCTGATAGGCTGTCAATAGGCTTTGATAGAAGCAATAAACAAGTTTAAGCTATGCTGTCTGCCACAGAAGAGTCTGCACAGAGTGGCCTGCTTCTCAGGAGAAGCAGAGATAGAAACCAGGATTTCCTGAGCTCATCATATGATTGTTTAAAAGCTTGTATGAAAGAAAAAGCAAGGTGGGTACAGCTGTGTGAAAACCATACCCCTGATGATCAGAGCACAGGTCAGGAAGATTTATACTCACTGATCAGGAGGATTATATATTTTCCCTAGGCAGAGGAAGCTCATATTGAGTAGCTAAAGCTGTTCGCATTGCAGTTCCCAGACCAGGTCCTGCCTGTGTGGTGGCTTCCAAGTCGATTATTATGGTATCATCAACAGGGAACCTCCTGACCAAAGCACACAAAGCTGTGCAGCTAGAACTAAAATAAAAAGCTCCAAAACAAACAACCATTGCTCCTCACATACCCCGGACAATGTCCAAGAGAGGACGTCATGCACACTGCTCAGTGCCTTTTTTTAATGTATGTGTGTTTAAGAGAGGATGGACAGGAGGATTAGTTATGGCAAGCGTCAGCACAGCCAGCAGGTGGGACAATCAAGGACATCTGGTATATTGGCTTTTGTAAGTAAGGGTTAAAGTGTACTGGAATCGTACTGAAAAAAGTTAGAGACAAAGCAGGTGGAGGCAGGAGAGAGAGCTTCCATCTTGTCACGCCATTCCATCTCTGTGTTAGGAACAGATGGCTGCAGTGAAACGGGATTCCTTTCCATTCTGTAACCCTGAATGCCATTTAAAAGAAAAAAACTGTAGTTTTTGTGGAGATAAATTACACACATAGAGGTAGAGAATGCAGCTCTACTTTTCTGGGACAGAAGAATAGGTACGTGACAGCACGCGGACATCCTTAGAATATGTGATTGGTTTTGGCAGGGAAGATGCAAGCTAGCTTTAGTGTATTTTGTGAAAGACAGCTGTTACTGCTTTTATTTGACAGCAAAAGTCTAACCTGCATCAGTTAGAATTTCCTTCTACTGCAGCAAATGACAGTTAAATAAGATTGACAAATTGTTTCAGCACAAACTAGTTTTATGTGAAGGGTGTTGGCTGCAAAATTTCATTCCACTGCTGCAAAACTGTATGCAATTCATATATGGGGGTAGGCCTGACATATCTGTAAGCTCAAAATCATTTTGTAAATAAATGGTTGTTTACAGCACAGAAATGTACAGATTTAAAAAAATATTTTTTTCAATCTCTCTCTACTGCTGTGCATTCTGCTCCTTCTTTTTCCACTAGCCACCACATGATTATTTCTAGATTAATCTATTCCCCGTATGTGCTGCTGAAAGAGAGAGATTCAGATAATGCTACAGTGAACAGTGTTTTAAAATGTGCATTTTATTTTCATTTACAAACAACATGGAAGGTGACCAACCTTGCAAGTCTCTGTCCTGTGTTCTTGTTTGGAAAATGTTATATAATAAATGTAAGAAATATATATTCATCCTTGCAGCTGTATGTGTATAATGCAGGCTCATGCTTATGGCTGCTCATGCGTGTTCTTGAGCAGCAGGAGAAAGTCGGATAGATAATGCTAACCTGCCAGTTACTCGGTCAGTTTGGTGTCTGAGTCAGCTGCTTCCATTATAAATCAATACATTGTTAGAAAATAGGAAGGACATGAAAGACATAATTGTCAGTTGGGTAACTTTTACATTAACTTTCCCATCCTGCTCTTCTACATGTCTGTGTAAGACTTTACTTGCTATTGTCTATTAGCAACCTGCAATTTGGTGACATCATTTGAAAACCTCTTTTCATGTTCTGTTGACAATGACATAGGATATACTATTAATCCAGCTTTTGGGAAAAAAAAAAGTTGAGATCAAAAGTTAACAGTGGCATGGTAACAGCGGCATAGAGGCGTGTAAGCGTTAAGGCCACGTTCTGCCACTTCTCAAAGGATCACTTTCTCCTGGTTGGCTGGTGGCAGCAGAACTCAGCAGCCCTTCCTGGGCTTTAATACCACATTTTGAGAAATACAGGTGCATGGTGGGGGATCTTCTACATAACTTGTGTCTGGGGGTATTCTTTTGAAATTGTAAATTCCCTGATCGGGTATTTCTTAGATTACAAACTCTTTACAGGGAGGGAGGATGTTTTACTTGTGTAAGTAATTTCCCGTGAAATGCAGGAGTTCCTTTTCGGATACGGGTTAGCAGTGGTTGAATTGTGTTTTACATAGGCAACAGAGCCAGCCCTTCTGATCTAGCCTGAGGTTTACAGATGAGGTTATGTGTCTACAAATTAGTAGCATGAAAGCATCCAAAATAAGTTTTCTTAATCAAATCCAGGTGTTGTATACAGATCTTGTGAAAGGATGACAACTTGAAACATACATTGTATTGTATCCCGCCTGAGAATTGTTGAGCCAACTTTTGCATGTTTGGTTACGTTGATTTTAGTGGAACAATTCGTGGGTTAAGATGCTAGCCAAACACAGTAGTCACCGTCAGCAACTAATGAACTCAGTGCTTGGCTAGGACTGGAGATAAATTTGAATCTAGTTAAAATTACAACATGATGTTCATTAGCTTCAGCAAGGGTAATTTCTGAGATAAAGTGTTGCCATCACCCAACGTATTAAGTAAGCAGTTGGACTAAGCAGGTGGTGGGCAGAGATCAATGACTTTCCATTAAACAATAGGTAGTTTCTCAGTAGGAAATTACTCGCATTCCCAAAAAGGGTCGCATACAGAATTTCTTACGCTGCTTTATAGTTGTGAGAAATCTGCTGGTCAAGTATGTATGCTCTAGAAACATGAAGAGGCAGAAAACCTTACAGACATTTTGAAGTGTGATCTTATTTATTCTGGTATAGCTCAAGGCTTCGTTGTGCTTGATGCTGCATGCACATAAGGTCTCAGCTTTACACTGAAGTTTACCACTAACTTACTCGTATGATGAATATTTCCCAGTACTACAGCAAAACTGTACTGTTCTAAAATAACACCCTTACCTATGATATTAATTCTATAGAAGATTGACTTCATTGTATACATATGTCTGCTTACATAGGATTTTGTGGGAAAAAAGTTGTAATGGATAAGGATGCAGATACGGATACGTTACTCAGCCTTTTTAATTACATCTTGTATAAAACCCTTTATATAATTTGAGGACAAAAATCCATTATCTTTGCTTTTCATTTAGCCACATCATGGCCTATTTCAGTTTGAAAGCAGAAGTGTCAATGTTGGGAGTTGTTTTCCAATTTAGTTGATTCAAGTTTAACATGCTGTATTTTTTTGTTACATACCTCAAGCTTAATTCAGCAGTTCCTGAAGTTGTTCTTCCACTAATATGCAACATAACAGTAGATTGAAGTGAGATGACTTGAGGAGGGATGGGTTAGTGTCTTGACCCTCTGATAGGTGGTATCTTCCCTGAGAACGTCATGTCCAACCTGCTCATTTGACTTAGCCTGTCTTTGGTTTGCCACAATGCATTGGTGTTAAAAACGCTTGGCACTTCAGGAACTGGCCCTTTGAGCACATCAGTTGTCCTTGCCTGGAGGGTAGGAAAAACTATTTGAAGAGCAGGGCAGAGGACTGGAGGTGATTATACTGTCTGCCATTCAGTTGTTCTATCTAGCTGTCACAAGTATATGGAACTGGATAAGACTTCCTGAATTTTTAAACACAGATGGTTGTTTATGTCTGTAAACATTCCTGTCTTGATTTCATAGTATCTTGCACCTACCCAACATGATAATTTACTTACAGAAGACAGCAAAACTGGTATGACATAATGGGATATGAATGAGGGGTAGGAAAAAATAGGTAATTAATAATAGATAAATAATAGATCATTATTCTTCCCTGAGGTTTTTACAGATATATATGATAGATATAGATGGGTTTAGATGGCGCCTTTACATGTTGACACTGCTTTCTGTCAACCAATTTTTAGTCTGCTTCACATGTAGATACTAATGAAAAAAAATGTAATTGTGCATTGCTATGGGAGTGGTTTTTAGTATTAAAAAGGAAATAATTTTTAACCATGTTAAGATGACATAATTTTTTTCTTTCATGATGAGAAGCTTACTTGTTAGATTTTTTTTTTTTTTTACTGTTTCAGTGTTTTGTTTTTTTAACCAAAGTGGGGGTGGGTTGGGGGGAGGGTGAGACTTTCATTCCATTTAAAAAATGTAAGAATGTTTAATTTGTGTGGATTAAGATGAAAGATAGGGTTAACCAACAGGTTTGCATTAGAAAATGTCAAGGTTTTGTAATTTTTCTTAAAGTATATCTTCTCCTTTAATGATCTATATAATCAAAGAATTTACATTTTTAGGGTGCAGGGCACAGCAGAAATTTTCCAAATTATTATTTTATAAATCTAGTATATATGGTTTCTCTTATGCTACAAAAATGCTTAATTAAAACCACTTTAAAGTAATTTTACTCTAGATGCAAATTTTGGAAAAAATTTATTGATTCAATTTTGTAAGGGAATAAAACATGTCAGAGCAGTGTCCCCATAGGTTAGGTAGAGTAGTAAATTAAAGTTCGTCATGCCATATGCTTTCTACTCATTATTACAGTTTACCTTTATGAATAACTTTGTCTTACAGGTATAGTTTTGGAGACGAACAGAAAATTTCTAGCTTCAACATAAAAGATTGAGTATGCTGTATCTAACCCTCAAAGGCTAATTTCTGTCTATGCCTATTTGTGAAAGTAAGCTTAGAATTACTTTTTTTTCAGTAACTTCTTTGTTTGCTGATCTTGAAACTATGTGGCTCTTGAGCATCAACTTAAAAATTCAGGTGAATATACTGTAAACAATCTGATTCTGTATTTATTGAGTTGCCCTGAACTCTTGCCTCCAGCTGATTCAATTTATATTCCATGTCAACATTAGCAGTTCATGCAGTATAGCCTTGCTAAACACTGTTTATTTGATGATTACATTGTCTTTGCTGCTAAATTCTTATAGGAGACTCAGAAGAATGTCTTGTCCTCTGCCCATCCTTACAAACCTGAGGAAAGGAGTAACAGTAATTTAAAATTCTTTCTAAACCATTAATTTGTTTGTTAAAATTGTGTTTATGTGTCTGTGTATATGTATTGAATACTTCTATAGTTGCATTTTTTTCTGTTTGCAGAAAAGGGGTGTGGGGGGGTGTGTGTGTGTGTATATATACCAATAGAGATGTTTCCATTTGTTCATGTATGTATGTGTATATATATGTGTAGGCATGTGGCAACCTTTAGCAGTCTCGTGATTATGTAGGGATAAATTTGGTTTACAAGATTGCAGAGATCATTGCTGAGATTATATTAGAACTTTTCTATATTGTGACCACAGCCATAATGTATCTCATGCCATATATATATAGAGTCAATAATACAGAAAACAAGTGGTTCTTCATTTTTGTAGTAGATTTCAAAACAAGTTCAGCAACAGGAGTATCCACTTTAGGTAAGTGTGAAATAAAAATACATCATTTTATAGGAGCTCACTTTTCTCTTGGATAGGCTTCACAACATTAAATAGATAGTGGTAGGCTATCTAATATGGTGCTAGCTTTCAACATACATTGAATTTTAGAGTGTGTAAACATTAAACTTACCTTTTTAAAGTTTGAAGTGAAGAGGTGCCTGCATCCAGTCTAGCTATTAAGCAGCCCCTCAATTTATGTTTAAGAAAAAAGTAAATATGAAATATGAATCCAGTACTGTGTAGCTAATTAAGATGCCTTCAAAGTAAAAAATATTTCATCTTTTTTTTTACTTTTTAACATTGTCGTTTTGTTTGTGGTGGAATGAGAATTGTTCACATGTTTATGGGCAGAAAGCTCAGTAACATTTTCAGTGAGTGGGGAGCAAGAAAGAGCCAGTATTGTCTTGCATCTACTGAGAGTTCCAGCCTCTAAAAATACTTTACAGGTAGGGATAACTTTTTATATACTGCATGGGGCCATTCATAATGTTTTGGCAGAAGACTATAACCCAGTATGAAATAACAATAGCGGACAAAATATATGAAAAGGTTTGTGGATACAGAAGTATTAGATAGTGTTAACTAATCCACAGATAACAACAGATCCCTAGTAGTATCAACTGTCACAGTTGTACCTCACTCACTTTTAGAAGTGTTTTTTCTTAATTTCTATCTCTAGCTGATGATATTTCTTACTAGCAGTGCTTCTCACAGGAATGTATTTCTAATCTGATTTTTTTCCTTCTCATTTATATTAATAATCTTACTTAATGATCTGAACTTAAAACCGAGTTTGTCTTTCTTCACTTTTCCTCTTGTGTGTTCTTTTCCTTTAACTGTTGGTAGTTAATTTTTAATTTGAGGTACCAACACCTCTGTCTTTGTTAATGTCTGGCAGCTTTTGTTGTGTTATTAAAGATAAAACTCTGTCTGAAGAGACAGCTTTTCAAATCCCCTACAAGGTTTTTGTCTGTATAGACAGAATTTCTGGCTGGCTTTTCTCATTGTATGGTAAACTCTTATTCACCTTCCTTACCTCTGGGTATTTGTGAAGTACTAGATACACTCCAGAACAAGCAGATGTAAAAAAGTCCATCAATTACTTCAGGCTAACGTTAGAAGATTGCTTGCTATTAGTACAATTGGAATAGTCTTCTAATACAAGCAAAAAAGCTTATGCGGGAGCATTATTAGCTTAGAAATGGAATATCATATTGATAATGCCTAGAGACTGGGCTCCAATTGCATCAGCCCAGTTGGTGCCTTCCAGATATCATGTATTTATAGTCACATGGGATACAAATCAAACCAGTCTCTGATTTAGGGTCTTGCAGCCAAACAGAATGCACTTAGAAGTCTGTGGGAAATGCTTTTATTACAAAATTACCTGATTTGTTTCATTACTCTATGGTATTGAGGTGGAAAGATTAATTTAGCTACTGTGAGTTAGAGTTTGTGATTCCATGACATGGATTTTTTTAGAAATTATATGAATATGATTATGTTGGGTCTAATAAAGATCATAATCAGAGCAACTTGAAAGAAGTTACAAAATGAAGCACAGAAAGAGAAATGATGATTTTGATAAGACTGTTGAATGTGTAAGAAACAAGACCTGAGGAGTAGATCAGGTGAGCGGGAGTCGAGGAGAAGGCAAGATTATGACTTCCAAGAAAGAAAGAAGTTTGACTATGGACAGTATTTTTCACTTTGAAAAGAAAAAGTGCTGTTTGTTTGTTTGATTTAAGTGAAGAGCGAGACTTAATAAATGTCCTGAGACACAGCAGAAACTTTTCTATTAATGAGGAATAGATGAGCCAGTACATGGGTGTGGTGGGTTAACCCTGGCTGGATGCCAGGTGCCCACCAAAGCCGTTCTACCACTCTCCCCTTCAGCTGGACAGGGGAGAGAAAATAAAACAAAGGGCTCCCGGGTTGAGATAAGGACAAGGAGAGATCACTTAACCAATTACTGTCACGGGCAAAACAGACTCAACTTGGGGAAAAATGAACTTAATTTATTGCCAATCAACTAGAGTAGGGTAATGAGAAGTAAAATCAAATCCCACAACACCTTCCCTCCACCCCTCCCTTCTTCATGGGTGCAACTTCACTCTGGGATTCTCTACCTAACCCCCCACAGCAGCACAGGGGGATGGGGAATGGGGGTTACGGTCAGTTCATCACACGTTGTTTCTGCTGCTTCACCCTCCTCAGGGGAAGGACTCATCACACTCATCCCCTGCTCCAGCATGGGGTCCCTCCCATGGGAGACAGTCCTCCACGAACTTCTCCAACGTGGATCCTTCCCACGGGCTGCAGTTCTTCATGAACTGCTCCAGTGTGGGTCCCTTCCATGGGCTGCAGTCCTTCAGGAGCAAACTGCTCCAGCGTGGGCTTCCCACGGGGTCACAAGTCCTGCCAGAAAACCTGCTCCAGCATGGGCTCCTCTCTGCAGAGATCCACAGGTCCTGCCAGGAGCCTGCTCTAGTGTGGGCTTTCCACGGGGTCCCAGTCTTCTTCGGGCATCCACCCGCTCTGGTGTGGGGTCCTCCCCGGGCTGCAGGTGGATATCTGCTCCACTGTGGACCTCCCTGGGCTGCAGGGGGACAGCCTGCCTCACCATGGTCTTCCCCAGAGGCTGCAGGGGAATCTCTGCTCTGGCGCCTGGAGCACCTCCTCCCCCTCCTTCTTCACTGACCTTGGTGTCTGCAGGGCTGTTTCTCTTACATGTTCTCTCTCCTCTCTCCTCTCTGCCATTAGTGAGCCCCACAACTTTTTTTTCCTTCTTTAATATGTTATCACAGAGGCTCTACCACTATCACTGATGGGCTCGGCTTTGGCCAGCGGCGGGTCCGCCTTAGATCCGGCTGGTATTGGCTCTGTCAGACAAAGGGGAAGCTTCTAGCAACTTTTCATCAGAAGCCACCCCTGCAAACCCCACCCTGCTACCAAAACCTTGCCACAGAAACCCAATACAGTGGGAAAGGACTTGGAGAAGTGAACGTTTTTCTGGACTAGCCATAGTAAGTTTGAGCTGCTAACAGGCCATTTAGAGTAATGCATTGGAAAGGATATCAAACATGCAGAACAGGGAACTGTCTGGTTGTGAAAAAGAGATGAGTCATTGACTCGCAAATTGTAGCTGAATCCACATAATATTCACCAGAGGTAAGATTAAAAGGTAGGAGAGTCCAGTACAATAGAGAAAAGAAACTATAAGGCAAAAGCTGGATGAGTGAAAACTAAACTACAGGACCACAGAGTGTGAAATGATGTTAAGAAAAGGAGTGTAAACAGTAATATGAAAGGCTGTAGAGGTGTTAGGATGGCAGGATTTAAGACTTGGCTAAGAATTGATCAGTGTAGTGGAAAAAATCTGTGAGGAAAGAGGAGGACACGCATTTTATAAGGAGGCTGTAAAACTGCTTAAAAATGCTTCAGAAAGGTAAGGTATGAACATAGTGTTGTGAGATGAACAGTACAATGTCAGATGGAGTTGAAGATCCCTTCGTTTAGAATGTATATGGACCAGGAAGCAGAATCAGAGATTATCAATAAACTGGATGGAGTAGGAGCAATGGAGTCAGTGTAAGTACAGTAGCGTGATGAGCAACAAGTCGTAAGGCAAGAGGAAGATGCTTTAATCAGTAGACACAAAAAGAAATGAAAGAAAAGCCAAAGGAGGGAAGAAGTAAGTGTAATCTGATTTTCTTTCAATTAAAAGCCTGAGATCCTGAAAAGGTTGCAAGAAGAGATGGTATGGTAACAGGCCCTGCTTTTCAGTGTTCAGCCATGAAAAGAAAGTTTTGAAATACCAAACAACTATTGTGTGATTAAAGATTCAGGCATGTAATGTTCTGCTCAACCAACCAATCACTCTGACTACATTTTAGCACACGTGGAAGTTGAGGAGCAATACAGATTCACCAACTCCATCCAGTTGCCTTTGGACAGATGCAGCCAGTGTACCAGCTAGCAAATAGCTATACTGAATATTTAAGCGGCTGTGAATTCTCTTACCAGTCTTTTCACTGCCTTTTTATGTTCCATTGCTTCTTGTGTGACATAGAGAAGTAGCATCTCCCTTTTGTCTGGTATATTACTTCCTTGTCCATCTTCCTATCCTTATTTTTCATTCTGCTGCATTTATAATCTGTACAGTACTATTTCAAGTTCACTGGTACCTCCTGTGATCATTTTATTCTTCTTTCAAATACTGAAGAGATTCAGAACTCTTGAAGGCTTTCATCATAAAATAACTTTTTAATCTCCAGATAAGCTCTCTGGCTCCTCCCTGTTAAAGAATTTGAATGTCCTTGACTTTAGTGTCCTGAGCTGCTAATGACATCTCAAGACTGGTGTATAAGATACATCTATATCTTGCATTTTTGAGTTGTTTAGCCTTTTTTTTTGTATTACCAGCTCTGCTCTAAAAATACAAATTCCACCATCTTATTTTAGATTCTGGTAACCAGCTATTTCTATTTTCCTTGCCTCAACAGCAGCGTTTTCTGACTAACTCAAGTAGCAAAATCAATTCCTAGTCAAAGCCATCCATTTCTACCAATGGGTAGAGCATTGTGACAGCTGACAGGGCAAAAGCTAGCAAAAACTAACTAGGTTATGCTTACAGCATGAGCTTTAAACATCAATTACTGAACATTTTAATACTTGAATTTATTATTATCTGCTAAATGAATATGCCTTCTGGAGAAGTTTGTCTTGAGAGAAAGAAAGGTTTTGAGCATGGAGGAAAGTAGCCTGTATATGTCAACGGCTGAACAGTTCAATTTGTCAAAAATTGTTTCCTTTGCAATATGAGTAATTTTTGAAAAAATACTGGCCTGTAGCTTGCTGTCAGAAATTTTTGTTGTGAGTTCTTCAGATTTCCCTTTAATAAATGCCGTTATACCTTTCTGTCTTGTAGTTATTTCAAATCACACATTCCTCCTCCTTGCAGAATAAGCAAGTTTCTTCCATTAAGTTTGATCCTTTCCTGAATCTTGTCTATTAGAAGATTGCCTTGGTCACATTTTTTTCCCATTGAAAAGTTAAATGGCTAAGTCATTTTTATCTGCTTTGTGTTAAGGAAAGCGCGAGCTCAGAGACTAAGCCTTTAAAATCATATATACAGGTATTGCAAAGATTAAAACCCAGAGAAGTTAGATACAGCCTCTGACACGAGGATTTTGTTTAATGGAACCATTATTTCTCTTGATTTATAAATAATCCCCTTGCTTATGCACCCTAAGACCATAGTAGCCTTTTCAAACAGCTGTTATGCATGAGACTGTACAGATGACCACTATTGCTTTTTGCCATGTTACCTGAAATGTTTTATACAGGTCTGTGTTGGTCTTGGTTTACTTTCAGCAAATGTGCAACACTTCCAATCTTAAATTTCATGCTACTGTCATCTGTCCATATTCCTATTCTGCTTAGTCTTCCTCACTCTGGCAATATTTTCTTCATGACATTCTTTTTATTTACGAATTATATTCACAAAGTTTATTTAATGAATTTTAGCCAATTTTTAATGTATTAATATGAATGATAAATAAAAATGTTACATTACATAAGAGTATTATAAACCCAAGGCTGTGCTAAGGAAGGGGTTTATCAGCTGATAACTTTATGTGGTTTATGGGAAACTAATTTGAACAAGAGGAATAGCATTTTTAATATTTTTTTCATTTTGTAATACTTAGGATATTTTAATAAAACCACATAAATAAAATCAGGAAATGTTAAATTTTTCCTTCAACATATTAGCTACTCTTCAAGTATTGTTGTTACTGTTACTGCACAAGTTTGACTGGCGGCAGTGTCAAAGTCATTTAGTGCATATCATCAAGCACCTCTGTACAAGGTGATAATCCTATACATTACTGATACTAAGGGAGACTTGTAATGGGATTAAAAGCGTGGTGTTGGGCTTTGGTTTTGGGGTTTAGATTTGTTTGGGGTTTGGTTTGGTTTGGCTTTTTTGTTTGTTGTTGTTGTTTGACAAACATATGTCTGTCCCTTAAATAGCATCTGACTATTTTTTACACTGTTTATAATTACAATGCTGTGCAAAATGGCTGTTCTATTGAATATAATTTGTGATACATGAGGGTAACTTCTACAGTAAATATGTAGGTTTTTCAAAATCAGTCAATTAAATATTAACCAACAACAGCAGTGACAGAAACATGGGCTTGTGACTGACTCATACGTTTAAAGTAGAAAATACATTTCTAAAATTAATGAGTATTTGAGTAGGTGCCAAACTTGTTGGCTAATAACTTTCTTTTACTTTTTTACTAATTCCACTGAGGAAAAACAAAACCACTGAATGACTTTCCTTTCTCAGAAATAAAAAATGTAAAAAAAAAACCTTATGCAACTTCTCCCTTACTCTGTTCAGAAAATTTCCTTCCCCTTTGTAATACATCTCTGCCTTTTCACTTGTCTCTGCTCTCCTCTACAACTAGTGTCATGTTCCTATGAGCTTCTAAATTCCTGAGCTAAACTGTTTCTTCCTGCTCCCCTAAATAGCTTTCACGTGTTCCCTTGCATTTTGGCTTTTAGTACTTCTATTTATAAACTAATCTTAAGGCCCTAGAGAAGAACTTCCTCATTTGTTCTTTGAAATGCTCAAGTTTGATTGAAATACAGTCTATTAAAATTACCCTTTTGCTGCTTTCTTCTGGTGAAAGAATTGGAAGCTCACCAAACTTGCTCAGTATTCCCAGACAAAGTTTGACTGCACTGTGGTTGCAGTCAAGTGCCCTAATACATAAAGCAGTTTTAAAGTGTTTGATGATTGTCAGTTCTATATAAAGTAAGCTTTAATGTCAAAGACATGCTTTTCCCCAATTTCCTGTTTTTTAAGTACTGGTATGCTGCTCTACAACCAAAAAAGACCCAGCACAGGCAGAATGCTGTAGTTGAAGTCAAAGTCAAAGTATTTTGAATTAGCAGGTTTCATTGAACTTTATTCAGGTTCATTCAGTTATTTCTGATATTCTTGGAATTCTTGGAATTGATTCTTGTAGAGTAAAATCATTCAAATTTACCCTAAAAATAAGATCTGATGTGGAGCTTGTAGACATCTTGAAAGAAAAATTTTGAATTTTCTGTATGCTTAGAGACTCACAATATATATTTAATCTTTTTTAAAAAAAGTTTTGGGTATCCATAATAAAAATCTTCCTTTGTAGCTCAAACTAAACTGAATTTCCATTCCCTCCATTTCAAAA
>VYZV01027193.1:56264-80505 GCA_013401275.1 Pandion haliaetus | reverse complement strand
GCATGTTCTCACTCCTCTCTCCGGCTGCAATGGCTGCCGTGCAGTTGTTGTTTTTTACCCCACTTCTTAAATATATTATCCCAGAAGTGTTATCACCATCACTGATGGGCTTGGCCTTGGCCAGTGGCAGGCCTGTCTTGGAGCTCTGTCGGACAGGGGGGGTGAGCTTCTAGCAGCTTCTCACAGAAACCAACCCTGCAGCACCCCCCCTACCAAAACCTTGCCACAGAAATCCAATACCTCAAAACCAGCTTCTGTTCTGTTTTCCACGGATTTATAAATGCATATATATGTTCCATAGGCAAAGGCAAAAAATCCAGTGTTCACTTATGGAGGAAACCGGATCATCAGTTTAGAACAATTTAATTCCTCACAGGCCTTCCTGGTATCAGAGGGACTTCCTTGGAGGTCGGATGATGTTTCCCAGTGGCATTAGGTACTGCCCCAATAGATATACACCACCATCTAGAGTCTCTTTCCTTCCCAGCTCTCTTTAAACTAGATTTCATGATGCATGGTAGCAGCTGGGGATAACTGGAAGAGGACTACAAGTCTGCCTTTCAAATGGTCTGGTTCCACTGAGGCAAGGGCCATGCTATTTGATTGCTGAAGGAAAACCATGAGGCTGTGGGATTCCTTCTTCCCACAACTGTGGTTGTCCATGATCTCAACATCTTGATTTTTAATTACTAGATTACCAGGACTCTTCATGATGTTTTTTTTCTTGTTGTGCAACTGATGAAGAAACCTACACGTATCCAGCCATGTAAAGGTGAGGAGATCCTGATGTCTTATGGGAGGCAGTGGTGAGGCCTCGTTTGGAGTTCCCTGTGCAAATCTGGGCACACAAATGGGCAAAGGAAGATGAATGTGAGTTGGAACAGGAGTAAGGAGCTTGATTTATGGGGGAAGCCTAAAAGAGCACAAAATTATTTTTGTGAGGGAAAACAGCTCCTCACTCTAAGCACATTGAGGTAGTATGAAACCAGTACAGAAGTGTGGGACCAGCACATTAACACCACAGCACAAGAACAGGTAGAAAACACCGTGCCTGAAGCTGAAGGACTGCAAGACTACTGCTGTCTTCATCCAGCCTTTCCAAAAGGGACCATGACTTGTGCGGGTAAAGGGGGAGTCTGGCACAGAGACAGCTGGTGTTGGAACCTGCGTCTCCAGGAGCGGGGCACTGAGCAACCTGGTCTAGTGGAAGGTGTCCCTGCCCATGGCAGGGGGGTTGGAACTAGATGATATTTAAGGTCCCTTCCAACCCAAACCATCCTATGACTCTATGCCTTGGCAGCTCCATCTTACCATACCCCGCACTGCTGAGAGGCACTGGCTGTAGCCTTGAGCAGAGATCTGGAGGATTAGTCAGGATTTTTTCCTTTATAAGCCATGGCTCCAGAGAGCTGAAATTTAGAAGCGCTGGCGATAAACGTGTTGAACCTCCCAGCTGCAGATATTTGCTAGACAAGAGCCAAGAAAAAGGGGATGAGTGAGATCATAAGCAAAGGAATCCTGTTGTGAGAAGAAAGATGCTGTCATATCCCATTTATTGTTACATGCTTATTCTTGTTAACGTGTTTCCATTGCCTTCAGAGATCAAAGTAATCGTTACAGGGACTGGAGCAGAAAAATGCTTAGCCAGACCTCATCTATATGCTACTGTTACGGCCATGCTTGTGTGGCAAAGTCACGTCTGCACATAAGTGGCTTTTTAGCAATGTATTTTGGGAAAATACATCTAGGTAGCTTTCTCATATTGCTTCAGTGAGAAAGTGAGAAAGAAAATTGTGTGTACCCAGAGAATGAGTGAACGGAGAAGCAGCACTCAGGGAGGCCCTGTGACAGGCTCCCAGCCAGTTTTGTGAAAGCATTATGGGCTATTCAAGTTTTTCTGAAAGTGAAAAATCTCAGCCAACCATATTATATTTCCATGACGCCTGCTAGGCTACATAGAAGCAAGTTACAACCTAGCCCAGTAGAGAGCACCCAAGCTAGGCAGGATGATTCATTATTAGCTGCCATATTTACTCGTATAAACCATGTTGTGCATGAACTTAAACTCTCTAGGTCCTACTCTCTGTCAGGCAAATTGGGTGCCTTATTGTTTGTGGATATGGACAGGGACATCTGTCAAACTTCAGCCTTCACAATTCACAGACCTGTTCTAATATTTGAGTCTTCTTCAGTGAACAAAAGCTCTTCTTCTGGAGGGAGAGGGCCAGCAGACATTTTGTCAGGTTAATTAAATCCAACAGTGCTGCCAGTGTCAGAAATTACAAAAGAACCAGACTTGTGTAAGCCTAGGGAATCAGTGAAGTATTTTATGGCTTATACAAACCTTTGTAAGAAAAAAAAAAAAAATCAAAGCAGGCGGCCAAAATGTCTAATTCAAAGAACTTTTTCCAGCTCAATCTTTCTAGCAACTTGGCTGTGAATCTGATGGATATTCTTCTCTGCAGCAAAGTTGTGCTAAATGTAATAAAATAAGACAGTATTTAGGAGCAGACTGAGGAAACTTCATGGAAAACCACTTGAAAGTTCACAGTCTTTTTGATGAGATGATGCTTAATATACTTCATGATGCTACTGTTAAGTAGCAAAATCCTTTACTGTCCTGAGGCCAAACTTGCTTTAATAAAGGAGAGAGAAGAGGCAAAAGATGTTGAGCCATGTCTCTCTTGTCAGCCTATTTAATTAACATTGAATATTAACTAAAATGTTAAGTAATCCTCTCTAGTAAATGATATGGAAATGAGTATGCTTCAGCTAGACAAAATTCATTGTCATACATGAATATATTCATATGACCTGGTAATGCTCTAGTGGCTCCATGTTTTCAAGCTTCTTTCCTTTCTTTTTCTATTCATACTGACAAAACCCTATTCCTGAACATCAAGCCTGGGTTCATCATTGTAATAGCTCTAATCCTAATAAATGTCACCCCATGTTAAAGATAGGTATTTTTTCAATAAATTCTCTTGCTTTGATTGAGCTTTCCCTTTGTCATATATATTTAAAAAAATCATCTTGAGCAATATTTTGAAAATATACCTTTGTTAGTTTCAACCCAAAAATCTCAGATTACAGGTGTTCTAAGTTTTGAGTTGTAGCTAAATGTTCCAGTCATGAATTATATTTATACACTTTTGTTAGGCACAGAGACCAACTCGTAAAAACCTTTCTTAGACTTTTGTCATACATGAAAAAGTGTCAATATTTTATTTGTGGTCAAATAAATTTGTATTTAACTTTCCTGCTCTCTTAGAAACAAATTAATTTAATTCACAAAATTTTATTTCTTGGGTAAACACTCAGAAGTAATCCGTAATGAGCTATTGTTTAGATTTTTGGAGCTGAAGCTGGACGTCCTCAATTTATCCAGCACCTGTTTCTATATCTTAATTGCCAAATACTATTAAACTTTGTCAATTCAATGATATTGGGTCATTTTGGAGGGAGAGTGGTGTGATTTTCTTTTAGTTTTCATTGAAAAACAGTGGGCATATTAACCTGAGATGAATCGCTAATGTTGATATTCATCCATGCTTTAATGTCCATGACCAGAGACAAGGAACTTGCAAGTCTGCTTGGTTTTGATGCAAATTGCATGTTCTCAGAAGTGCTTGAGAGGAGGAGTTTGTTCCAGAAAATATTCATGTTACCTCTTTTCTTCAGGTGTCTTGTTTTTTAATGTTTGTAAAAGAAACAAGAATGCCATTTTGTGGGATAGACATGGGGATTCAAAAAATTGTAATGTCTACATTTGTTATAAATGGCATTTTTGTCCAATTATTCCTGGAGACTTTAGGGAGGATGTTATGAGGGGAAGCACTGGAAATCACACAGAATGACAAAACTATGAAAGCTAGATGTAGTATGGGGCTACCTTTATGTATTCTGTTGTGGAATTTCACAGCAAAACACAGAGAAGTGACTGCAGCTACAACAGGGCAGAAAGAAAGATGTCAAGCATGGAAAATCCAAGCTCTTTTTGAGCTGAATGTAGGAAAATAATAGAAAAGGTAAGCAAAACCTTTAAAAATCACAGTCATAACAACATGTTCTTCAAACAGGAATGATTTAATCAGAATCTTCTGGAAATCCCTACAAGACTCCTTGGCAGAGAGGGAGAAACTTTTTACAGCTATTCCATACAACATGCAGGTGTGGAAATGTTTTATTGTCCTGCCTTATACCTACCCTTTCTCCATTCAGAACCGTGTGGTAATGGGCTCCTTAAGTCTTGGCTCCATATAGGTGAAAAAGAGATATATAAATAGATACTTGAAATCCAGATCACTGGAAATCACTTGCATCCATGGCCATAGCATCTAAAGCCCTGTATTACATTTTCAGCATAAATACAGTAGTTCCAGGGCAGAAGTTAACTCAGTGTAGGTGTGTGTCTTTCAGAATGATCAGCAATAACTGCCCAGCTCATAGGTCAAAAAGAGCATTTGGCACTGCAGTGTTACAGCCATGCCTTTGACCAAATTGAGCTCCATTCAGTTGGGTGTGTATGTTGACAGCATATGTTGCCAACTCCTGAAAAAGTTTCAAGTGCCTTTATCTCTCTGTCAGTTCAGCAAGAAATAAAAAAGTGCTCAGATCTTTGCAAGAGAAACCCTTGGCAGACCAATTAAATTAACTCTCTGCCTGGATGCAAGTATTACAGGCTATTGAAAATGTTTGCTGCAATTTCTTTTTTATTGCATAAAAATTGATGAATTTCCAAAAGTCATTATGTTCATCAAAAACAACCTGTTCTAATTAGACATACTTCACTTCAAGAATAGTTGATGTTCATTTGTTTCTGGTGCCATCTGCTTTTACTGCTACAATAGGTATTTCTGGGAAATTGAATATGGTAATGCTCTTTTTTTACCTCTTGTGTAACAAGAGTTTATTTTAACATGTGACCAAAATAAAGAAGAAAAAAAAAAGCAAGAAAAATTTTATCTAGCTTTCAGTGATAAGCTGCTACTCTAAGCAGTTTGAACTTGGTTTGTATTTCATTTCTCAAATATCTGGTAGCAGTCAAAGGCCTATGAAAAATGTCAAGTTATCCATTTTTATTACTTCTAGAGGGTAAAGGCTCTACTGTCTGTGTACACTGTCAGCTTTCCTCTTTAGACCGATGAGGATCAAATGGCCCTTATGAGAATGCAATTTAAGAGCGAAACTCTTCTTGTCTGCTTCCACTTGAATACATATTCAAGCTGTTTCAGCTGAACACCAAAAATTTTATTGTAAACTTTAATTTGGGTTTTTAAATAGGGAATCTGTATTTGTCCTTTTTATTTAAAGGTTTTGTAATGAAGTGGCACAGCCTATTCAGTACAGCTGAACTGTACTAACTTCCTGTAGCTGAGGTCGTCAGAAGAATAATCTAACCCTTAAATATTATCATTTTCATTTTGCTCTCTGAGTAGATTTTGTGCTATCTTCTCAAATGAGAGTGAGCTCTTTTGAATCTTCATGGCCAGGTTATTTTCCAAGTTTTTATCATCATTGTCATTCTTGTGCCAAAAAGAAAACAAGGGCAAAATGTCACTGGCTTAATTTACTGTAGTGTTAAAAGTTATGATCAATAATAGAAAAGAGGGCAGATTGATTATTTTGGAAACAGTTTCCTGTATTCTAATGGACAAGTTGAATAATGCAAACTAAATAACTGTCTATGAAAGCCCAAATAGCACTGGCACACTTCCTGTCTGTGGCACGGCAAAATTCTTATATATGAAAATTAACTTAGGAGTCAGTTGGCAGACACTATGTTGAGATAAACTACAGCTTAGTTCAGCCAGGCCCAAGGACTTGGTGTCACAGATGAGTGATTTAGGATCCTTAAAGAATCTGTAAAAGCGCAACTTAACAGAGTTTGATGGCAAGGTTCACTCTATTATTTATTGCATGGGAGAAACACAAAAAGTAAAATAGCATTAGAATCGATTTTCCATTATTTGCACAGAGATCAGAGTTGCAAAAGGGTAAAAGAGAACCACCTGTTGTGTCATAAGGTCCAGAATGGACACCCTTGCTTTCTAAACTTCTGATGGAGCTTAGGAACGGCTAGGTCCAATCTTAGTCTCGGACCTGGTCAACGATTTATATCTAAGAGACTCAAAGGGTAAGGAAAACCTCCCGTTGAGTCACAAGGTTCAGAATGCACCCTCTTTCTTTCTAAAATCCTTCTCAGAGAGGAATCTAGGTGTGGCTGGATCCAGGCTTAGCCTCAGACTTGGTCAACAGTTTATGTCTAAAAGATTTTATGTGCAATCAATCCTGTATATCACTTAGGATTTCAAAGTTTAGCATGCTATTAATCACTTAGCAATTGGTCCAGGCATCCAGTGTTAGTTTGCTCTGAAGTTCGAGCCCTTGGTTTCCCAAAACAGACTCTCAGGCATTGAGTCTTATAAAAATAAATAATTTAATAGAATTGTACAGCAGCAGGATCAGCTCGAGCTTGGTGCCCTGGATGGGGGCGTGCAGGGGGGAGAAGGAGAGGAAGGAAGGACCTGAACAAAGAAATCCCTGGGCAATTATACCCTTACAGACTCTTCACCTGCCCCTCACGTATTCTTCAGTCTCTCTTTGCATGTCTTCCTGACACCCTTTGGTCCAATAGTGATTCTGGCCTGACACCTTCTGACTCCTTATTGGATTCCTTCACTGTCTCCAGACAGGCCATTTGTTATCTTGTCGAGTTGCAGGTGCTGTTGATGGTTGTAGCCTTGAAGCCTCCTTATCTCCTGATTTACGTTGGCTCTGGAGGGTCCTGTTTTGACTAAGTAGTTACACATTCAGTAAATCTAAGTGAGAGTTTACAGCTTGTGGCCTAAGGCTTCAGCAAATCTAGCTACTCATGCCAAATAAGTGAAGCTAAGCAAGAAAAATCACACTATGTTATAACTTTCAGTCATTCATTATATTTAAAACTTAATTATTTAAGCTAAACGACTAATACCTCTTAACATTAAGAGGCATCCCCGCTCAAGGGGAATGTTGCCTGGCGTGCAGTCCAGTTGCTACCAGGGAGAACTCAGATTGGGCTCATCCAACAATCTGTCATTGGTAAATGTCTTGCTGCTAGAGATCACCACCATGCAGCTACACTGCCTAACCGGGAGAGCTCAGACAAGGCTCACTTAGGCTGTCATATTTATGGGATAGAGTGGTTGGCTTGTAGTCAGATTGCATACAATGGGAGAGGTATGCCTAAGACTCCTTGTACCCACAACTTTCACTGTGTCATTCTGCTCCTTTGTGGGTTTCCTAGAGGAGTCCTTGGCCTGGCTATGGCTCAGGCCCTTACTTCTTTGGAGCCAGTACCAAACTGCTGCTGGTTTGGTTAAGGGTGGTTGAGTGCATTCGTCACACTTGGAAAAATAGCTTCTCAATCCTTCAGGTCAATGGGTGCAGAAAATATCACCAGATGGTAATTGTTGACTAACAGCCCAATCTGGTGTCCTCTAAAGTCAAAATAGCCCATATAGCCAGTCAGGGTACATATGTACCTGTTGGAAATTACCTTGCTGCAGTTCATAGGAGCTGCATGCTTCTATTGCAGGAGTCACATTCACTTTTAGAGCTAGCATTAGGTACCAAAAGACTAAAAGTCACAGACAAATAAACTAGTCCTTCATTTTCTCGTGAAGGAATTCCTCACGGGTCTCCATCAAGATGGTCTATCTAATCAATGGGGTTGATGACTTGGTGTTAATTGTACCCTGCTGAAAATAAATGGAGGATACCACTACACAGGGTCCCTGAACTCCCAGCTAGCATTGGGTGTTTGTCAGCAATTCCATAAACTTCTGAAATACTATACTTCTGTTAACTTTATCTGTCTGACAATGAACATTTAAATATACATATCTCAAAACCTGATGACTACAGAATGAAAATAATATGTAAGGACCATCTTTCTTCCCCTTAGTAACAGCCAAAAAAAAAAAAAAATCATTATTTGAAAAGATGAAAATATACATAGCAGTGCCAAACATCAGGTTCTTTCTTTGCTCAAAGACCCATTAAAGTTCAATATATGATAGTTACTTTACTACATTAATGAATTCCTTTGAGGAATGTACTTTCATCTCTCATAATAAATGCAGTCATTTAAATCTTTGAGTTTAGGGGGGGGGTTCATTCATCACAGTATGTTTATAAAAAAGATCTTGGGATGTTCTATAGCATTAGAGGTTTAGCTTTATTAGGCTCTGAAAAATGGAAGCCAAAATTGCCCATCAGTTTTTTTCAAATACCATGTAGTCATTGAAATCTATGCTTAAACACATAAATGGCTTGGTTTCAAAGATGATTCCAGTAGACATCCGTGGCACCATGTTTTAATATTTAATCACTTTTACTTAGATTACCAGAAATGCAATTAGCAGTCTTACCTACAGATTAGTTTTGGAAACATTGCCCAAGCTGTTTCAAGAGCTTTGCCTGCACTATGCATATGACTGTGTCTGATTTCTGCAAATCACTTTCTGCAGATCATGGTATCTTATCTTTCTCTAAACCACCCCATGATTTAAAATAATTAGAGCTAAACTCTTAGTTCTCAGTTAGAACCTGAAATTGTATAGGTTTTGAAATCTCTGCAACTTCTCTCTCTAATTTTTGAGAGCTAGAACCAAGGTTTAGAGCAGCTGTGTTCTGTTCTGAAGGAATCGCTGTGATTTGCACTTTTTCTTTTTTTTCCCTCAAAGAAATACATTTTCTATGGTTTTGGTGCAAACTTGGCTCCCTTCTGTCTATAAGGAAGTCACGTGCAGACTCTTTGATGTTCAGGTATATTCTGGTTTTAGCTTGAATTCATCTAGCTTTAAATCTAGCCATACAGCATTTCAAATTAAGAAGATTTTTCAAGCCAATTTAGACTGCCCCACCTAAAAGTAAGCCCCTGATCCTGTACTGATATCTCCATGAATACTGGAGCCCAACTTTAAACCAAATAAGTTCTTTGAAAGTTTTAGGAAATCTTTAAAGGTGGGGTTTTTTTTTTTCACAAACCCTATACAATTTTGTCTTCTTTATGCCTTCATGCCCTCTACTGGATGTGAGTGCTCTTGTCCAGACATCTGGTACTGGGGCTGAATCCAATGACATGTACTGAGCTGCTGTCTGCTCCAGGGTTAGGATCCTCTCATTCCCTATGCCATTGCATCTTCATTTTGGAAAGCACCACCTTTCCATCTCTCGCTCCTCCTCACCACGGGAGCAGAGCTGGTTTTTTTTTTTTTTTTTCAGCAAATAGTGGCAAGACAATTTTGTTCTTCTGGTTGGTAGAACAAGGTTTAGCAAGCTCAGGTTGCAAATGAATTCCTCTTGCTGTCAGCTGCTGCCAAATCTTTTTATCTTTCAAACAAAGATTGCAGCAACTCAGGACTTACACAGTCAGTTATATCCCATTTCTGACTCTTTCTGTACTTCATCTTTTCTCTCTGGTAGTCAATCTTGGCAGTGATGGGATTTACTAATGCAGGTGAACATGCTTTGCAATCTTTTCCTAGAGTGTCTGACTTTTTAGTGCAAATATTCTTAACAACATCCTGAAATCCTCCCTGACTCTTCCATCAATTTCAACTTCTGACACAGATATTTATTAAAAGTAATTACATTAGTGTGTAGAGAAGAAAGGTGTTGAACATATGCATGTGATCAAAAATTACATGTCTTCATCCAAGGAAGATCTTGTCACTCAGAGGTTGAATTGTTTCAAGGGAATTTAATTTAATTTTTCCATACCTCAGTTTCACAGCTATAAAACGGGAATGCAGTATCAAATCCTTGCTTTGTCTAAGCCACTGTTTGTCTATTATATATGTTTGTATATCTAGAAGCTGCCTTCATACCAATTCTTTTCCTGAACCTAGAACAATATATCAGGATTCCCATATTCTTTTGATGTTGAGCTTCATAAACATAAAACCAAATACATGATTGGATATTCTGGAGTCATTCAAAATAGAATCTCTGCCAGTGAAAGAAAAAATATAAGGCCATAAAGCCAGAGCCTTTCAGCTGAATTACAATTATTGATAAAATGCCAAAGTGCATCCTTCTGTTTCGGGAAATAGAGGTTCTCAATAGTCATCCTTTTAGTGGCTCATACTGCTCATGAAATTCAGAGCTAATTATTACAAAACATAAGTTTTTTTCCCAGGTTCTGGGCTGCCTCATGAGGAGGAGAAGCTGAATGGGTAGCTAAAGGACATGTTGTATTAGTATTAATAAGGATGATGTACTGTGCTAAAACCTAAGAATCTCAGTCATGGATCAGGACACATTTGTACTAAGTAATCTCAAAAATTGAAAGGTAACAAGTTCCATCTGCTACGTGGATGTGTGTGTTCCTGAGCTGTTTTATGAAAGGCCCCCCTGAACACCTCAAGGGTGCTGGAGTTTGTCAAGGTGCAATGAAGGTTCAGCATGAACTCCCAGAGCTGTGCTGAACATTGCGGGAAGCGCTCGGTGATTCAGGGCATGCAGGAGCCTGCAATGATGATATTTGTGCAGATTACAACCAGCATTGTTAATTATTGCCTGGCAAGGTAGTGCTGCTAGAACAAGCCAAGGGAGGTTTCTGGCTTGGACTACCTGTTTGAATTTGGCATTGGATGATATTAACCAGCTTTCTCTGCTGAAGTTTGCAAATAGGGTTTTTTGTTTGGTTTTAGTTTTTTTTTTTTTTTTCTTTTTTTTTCCTCTCTGCCCTCTTTCATACCTAAAACTTTACTTTCATCTCCATGTTAATTTAACTGCTAGCAGTTTCCTGCATCAAGAGTGTTTTTAATCTTCTCAAAAGTGTTGCATAATTTGTGAAACTTTGCAAAAGACCATGTTATTTTTAATAGCTTCTGTTAAACACAGAGGGCAACAGTATCATAATTTTTCTCACCTTGTAGTAAAACATTACAATAAAAATTCATTGGAATAAATTTGTTATAACCTAGTGAGGAATCCACCAGTCAGACTTACTGTCTGTAACATGTATGTTGGTAGGTTTACTTTCAGGTTAGGTTTTTTATTCAAAGGTGAGTGGGTGGTTCTGATATCTGTAGGCACCTGAGGAAATCATGATTCAAATTAAGAATAAACACAGTCTGATTTCCTAGGAAAAAATATCACAGAGGTTTCAGGATCAGACCACAAAGGAGACAGGCATTCATTTACCAAGTCTTTACTGTTCAGCTCCACTGCCATCTCTCCGCATCGATTTTCTTTCACAATAACATACTTCTCATCATTGACAAGTCAATTCCAAATAGCAAATCCTCCTTTCCAAGTGTTCAGCCTGTGTTCCTCTTGGGCTTCAGAAATGCCTGGTCTGGTTTGATATGAGGAACTCAGAGTTTCTCCCTGACAGACCTGTCTGATTTGCTGATTATCTGGCATGCTTTCTCAATTGCCAAGACAAAAATTAACTCCCCATTTTGACATACCTGATGAAATAAATGTGGGTTAAAATTCAATGAATTAGCTCTCAGCTTTCCCATTTCAAGGTCAGTCATGAAAATACTGTTTTTCCTGCACTGCCAATCACAGTGTAAATCCTTCCAAATTTTTTAGGCTAGGTTTTTCAATTCCATATCCAAAGAAAATTACAAAAATGCAAAAAATAATAAAGATGCAGTTTATGTCAGGTGGGAAATTTTTAAATGCTTTTTTCTGAAGAGCTCTCCCAAATCTGGAATATTAAAATAATAATATCCAAATTTTGGATGTGGAAGAGGTTTTGCTTTTAAATGTATTTCTATTTAAATAGGACTGTTGGCAAACAAGCTATGTGTTTCTGGTGATCATTTTTACTCCTGAGTTTTTCATATAAATGTGGCTGCAGTTCAGGAAACCTCTAAAGCATGTCTCTACTGGATCTGAGCATAATGTAATAGCTGCGATGGATCTTGAGATGTCCATTTAATTTCAGCATGTGCTTAGATGTAGAATTGTTTCATTTTCTTGACCTACAGCTCCTGTTTGCAGTCTCCAGGCTAGCTCTGTGTACAGCCACACCTGAGCCACCAGTGTCTGAAACAGATGTGGATTGCTGAATAATTCACTCCCACCCTAGCACACCTGTTTTTAGGACATACAGCTTTCAAATCTGAAGGAGAAAGATGGTGTGATGTATTTTGGTTAAATAAGGACTCCAGATTGGGTCCTTAAAGTGTATTTTGTGACTAGAGAGTCATGAGAACGCAGAATTGCCTATTTCCCCAGGTGTATTCAGGACTATCCTCGGATTAAATCACCATGTGGCTTCAGATGGGCATATATCAGAAAGATGGGTAGGGAATGAGGGTAAGACTGCCCAGATATCCCTTTTTTAATCAAAAGCTCTGGTTTCTTATAGTGTGAAAAAGCAGTGCAGTGCTTCTCTCGGCAAACCTGTGAGAGCCTTCTCATGAACACACTCCTTCTTTGCTAACACAGCGAGAGCTTCTCTTCCCATTCCCTTCCCTTTTACCCCGTAAACTCAGAGAGGCTTGTCTCAGCATCATTGGGGAAGACCAGTAAGAAGCAGCAGGGCTTGGTGCTGGTGGCTGGGGGAAGAGCTATCTGCTTCACACACCATTCAACTGGGGTGTTGTCAGGGGCTTTCACAGGTGCAACACTGACCCTGGTAGGGTGGTCACGGACCGTTATGGGCATTTTCTTTCCACTGGACAAGCTGCGGTCTTCAGTAGCTAGGACAATTTGGGTAAATGTTTCCACATCCCGAATATTTAAGTTGGATTTTCAGTGTTGGAAAGTGATTGTCACACTGAAAGCCCCTGATGACTGTCATTAGGGGACTTTTGAATGAAAAGACCATCTCCGACCTAAGCCTTGTTAAAGGCTGGAAATGCCAAGCGCTCTTTCCAGCTAGAGAGAGCGAGCAATCAAGGCCCATTCTGTAGAAAAAACAGCTGTGGATTGCAAGAGTGGGTCAGAGTTAAAAGCTGGATCTTCACAAACGAAGCTTTTATTGTTCAGAATGGGCAAGAAGCAATCACGCAGGGCCTGATCAACCAAGCTGCTCAGCAACTAGTGTCAGAGGACAGGTCATGGCCGCTTGTTTGCTTTACCCAACATAGTTGCAGTCATAAGATGTGTGAGAACACCCTCAGTTGTTCAACTGAGAGATCAAGTGGTGGTTGCAGTGGGCTGGAAGCTGGTAGAGCACTTGGTAATGCAGCTGGGAGGATGCATGGCAGGTGGGAGGATGGGTCTCCTGGTATCAAACGTTCTGGAGCGCCTTGGGGTTTTTAGGATAGGATTTTAGTTCCTACTGTGTTCGAGGACAGAGAACTTTGTGAAAGGGAGAGAATTGCTTAAACTTACACGGCATTGACTCTCAATTTAGATAGAGAAATGCCACAATACTGTATGTGTTTTGAGAACTCAAAAGTTATTAGTACAACTATACAATGGGAAAAAAAAAATCCCAATTTGCCTGAAGATGGCAGTGCCTTAAAAGCAGGAATTAATTTTAAAATACCCTTAGGTTTAGGAAAATTCATCCCAAGCAAGCAAGCAGGACTAAGATATTCTGGCAATGATTTATGGCCACAGAACACTTGCTCTTTGGTTAAAATCAGGGAAAAAAGCAGAGTTTCTCAATTTCCTATAGCAGTTACAGGAAGGTGTGACTTGCTCATTTGTCATAATTTAGCCCTGACTAATGGAGAGAACCATGGCATTGCAGAGATTTACACAAGAAATATTAAAATTGGTCTGGATAAAAGTGTGAATGGTAATGTTCATGTGCGAGAGCTCCAGAAGAAACAATACAGCGGGTTTAAAAGGTTGGTATGTATTGATAAACCTTGCTCTCTGTGTCGCATACCAGTGACACTGCCCAGACAATTTTGATGCACACGTCTTGGTGCTTGTGAATACATGCATACAAAAGGAGCGTGATAACTGAGTTTGAATTAAACTAAATATTGCCTTCACTTTCATAACATTTTGTAGTGAATTTTATTATATCAGTTTCCTACAGCACATAACAAATTAGCAAGTTGTGGTTTAAAACAAAGTAGGTGTTTTGCTCCTATATAGATTTTTTTGTGTGTTAACAGTTAAATCCTGTTTGACCAGGCATCAATAGCATTAGCTTTTCTGGGGTCAGATTATTTTATCTTTTCCCTTCATCTTTCCTATAAACTCCATCCCGGATCTGGAAAACCTTCATGAAAAAAATTAATCAAAATTGGTTTAATCTCTAGGAAAAAAGTTCTGTCTGGCTCTAGTGCAAAATGTGACGAAAATCAAACCCCACTTCTCACTGCTTTGCTTTTCCAAATAGAAATCATTCATTATCCATGCCAGTGGAAAAGATTTCTGATGGCAATCTGGAGCTGTCTGACGAAGCAAAACAGAAGACCATTGCTTCACACTATCGTGGCTGGAGACATCTGAGAAGCCAACTTTCACCTCAGGTAGCCCCATGGAGCCAGCAGCAAAGTGACTTTCACAGGAGCATCTGCCAAAGGTTTATCATTGCTGAAGGCCAAAGGTGAGAGCCCTGACTATATTCCCCAGGCATCTGTATTTATTTCAGAAGAAATGGGGATTCACTACCTTCAAACTCTGAAAGGTCAGAAGGCAGTTTCACCGGAGCAAGCAGCATGAATGCTACAAGAATAAAGAAATTTGGTGAGAACACGTTTAATTCCCTGCCTCCTGCAAGTTAGAGGAAAATGTGGCACGCTATTTTCTTGAATACGCCACAGGAGGTTACGAGAATCAGTTAACATAAATGAAACAAAATAGTACAACTTTGGAGGTATCTGCTGTAGGCATAGCAGGAACAAATAGATATTAAAGAATTGCTGGCATGACTTAAGATCTGCTAGTGAGCTGACTGATGGCGATCAGTCTGCACCAGTGGGCACCAGAGCCCTCCATCAGGGGAAAAAACCTGGATATTCTGAAAGTGTTGACAGAGCCAGCAATGAAACAAGCATGAATAACAAAATAATACTGTCAGCAGGTGACTTTCATTTCAGGCAGGCTAAAAAGGAGACTGGAAGCAAATTAGGATGGGAACACTTCTTTTCAGAAGCCATTTTCCCCCTCAGTTAATCTTTTTCAAACTACCACTGATATAAAAATATCTCTGTGTATGGTGGAAGTGAGAGAAGTGCTTTTAGCCTAGAACCACAGCTTGCAGCAATATTTGACTCTAATAGAGCAGGGGAATTGTATGAAAAGCTGAGAAAGCTGCGGCAAACTGTTCTTACCTGGCAGAGAACTGAGGAAAGTGGATCTTTCAAAACATATTCCTTCTGCTGGGTTATGAGGGAATCACAGACCCTTAATGAGCTGGAAGGACTCTATGAATATGAGCTAAAGTACTCTGGATATTTAAAGATCTAGCAGAGCTGATGAAATGAAATGTCACAGAGAGAGCTTCATGCCTTCCTTCTTCAGCCCTAAAGGTTTATTGCACACAAAGGCACGGACTGTAGCTCTCCATGATGAGTGGTAGTGTGCTGAAAGACAAAACCACATCCTGGAAAATTAAAAAGTCCCAGAGGCAGACAGTCAGAAGAAAATTGAATCAGATAGCAGTGGCTGAGAGGGGATGTTTGTTAAATACAAAAGCCTTCCAGAGATATTCGCTGTGCCCTGGAGGAGTAGCCATACGTGGGTTAAGCACATGAGCTACACATGTGACAACTGGCCACTTCACTGAGATGAAACTTTTACTATGTTCAGTGGAAGGTCCTCTGGACAATTAGCTTCAAAATTAGTTCTAGTTAATCACGGACTTGGTTCTTTCTAGACAAATTGGTGCACTGACCCACGTATTTCCATCAGTGAACACTTGCCAATCTTGGTACGTCATTGAATAATAACCACAAAAATTGTTGTAAGAGCACTACACCTTTACAATACCTTTGATAGCAAATATTTACTAAACCAAATCTAGTCTAAGTAAAAAGTGAACTCCCCGTGACCCAGCCACACACTGGAGAACTCCAGGTAACCTACTAATCTACATCTAAAGCTATATGGCTTTGAAGATTTCTTTTGAAAAAAATTGTAATACTGTCTCTTGTTCTCCTAATACATCCATGCTGAGTGCTTTTGGTTCCTTCAGAAAAGCAGGAAGCACAGGGATAACTTATACCCATATTTATGCAAGCTGGAAAGTTTACTGTACCAGGGTGAGGGCTCCGGGGTTCTGCGCAGTGCAGTGCGTGCAGAGAAAGCTACATTTAGGATTTCATCTTTTTTCCCTCTGAATTTCTTACTGATGTCTCTGTATTTACCATAAACAAACATTTTCTCACTACAGTACCTAATCCCCAAATAGGGTGCCCTTTGCAGTCAGCAGTCTTCATGCCACTGTTTTGAGGACCAGATCAAAAGGAACTTGCTTCCTGCTGCAATAATTGCAGAATTTCAGCCACAGAACCACTGCAGACCATACACTGTGCAATGCTTAAGGTGAACGTCTGATTTAAACCCCATCTGCAGTGAGTTACTGTTAATGCTTTGCCATAGAGTGTTTTCGTACGGTGTCTGGTCACCTCCCCTCTTTCACTACTACAGACCCAGACAGCTTGGTATGCACATTTTTGCCTTACACCACTCTCCACGGCTGAGCTCACAAACCATGTCCAGGAAGGAGGGATACAAACCCCAAAGCAGAGGCACACTCGCAATGCAGAGTGCAGGAAACAGCTGCTATAAAAACGGGCAGCTGAAGTCAATAGGAACCCACCTGTGCCAAAGAGCATGCAGAATGGGAATATAAAGAGCTCTTCAGCAGGTATTGCTCTTATCTCAAAGATATGGTTTACGCTGAAAAAGTTCTTAGCTATATTTATTTGTCTATTTGGTGTTTTGGGTTTTTTTTCTTCCAATCAGAACATTTTAGGGTTGGTTTGTTTGCTTTGGTTTGTTTTTTTTTTTTAATACGTTCTTTTGAATAGCCTTAGTACTATAATTTTGAAACCAGCACAATAGTACACCATCCTGCTTCCTTTAAGACTCTGTCTAACAATACAACTTTGATGCAGTAGTAGAAAAAATGTAAGTTCATTTTAATTCCATATATACATAATCTGAAAGCAACAGGAATGGTATTTGGGTTTTTTTCTACTGAGCTCTGTATGTGTTAAAAAAAATAACCTTTTCCTATATTAAAAAAAAATAACCTCAGTGGCTTTAATATTGTGTATGTTGATGCTAGCTTAAAAAATACTGCCTTTCTGCAACTCCTCTCACAGAATCTTGTGAATTTTCTGGGGGAAAGAAAGTTCTCAAGGGCAAAGGGAATTAAATTTTATAAGCTAGTTATTAATTTTTAAATCTTGTATTTGTGACTTGTGTAAGAACTGAACAGAAAAAAGGAAATATTTTCTTTTTTTCTTCATATAAATCCGGTGTACTTGTGAAGAAATAAGCTCATGCTGCTTTTCCTCATACTCTTCACCTCAACACTTCTATCCCCTGCACCCACGATTTTCTATTTTCTTCAAATCAAGAAATTCTGACTTATCCTGTAACTTCTGGTTTGCTCATTATGTGTACCGGTGTCAGATGATACCAAATGTGATTTAAGTCTGCAGCGCTTGCAACTGGTAAGATCAGAAGATGTGGAACAAAATGGGGAAAAGCTAAAGTGAAAACCTGAGCTTGGTCAATGATGAATGAAACTCTTCTATGAATCCTAAGGAATAGAAAGCAGTGGAAAACTTAATTTTCTACTTGGAAAACTAGCCCTAGTTAACTTTTTTTTTTTTTTAAATTATTTCTGTTTCTCTGCATGGTTTTTCCTTGGAGTAAATTTAATATGTGGTTGTGGATGCTTCGCATTTCCAGGGTTTCAAGGGTTTGAGTAAATTTAACCTTAACTGGTCTGTGTGTATGTTTAAAGTTCTTGAGATACAATATCTGTGTGACTGTTACTATTTAATGTGTGCTGAAAACCTCAGTTTCTACTGAGTATGATGAGAATATTGGAAACTTGTGAGGTGAGGTTGGTGACAGATTTGTCTGAGATTAATATGACCAGGAAATATTGTGCTGCACTGCACATCTTTTTATGAGTGGGCTTGGTGATCCCTTTTAGAAATGGGCAAAGAGGTGTATGATTTGGTTGGAGAATACTTGTTCTGGTTATAAAATTGAAAAAAAAACCCACAAACTTCTTGGGAAAGAAACCACTGGCAGTCTCAAATCTTTGGTCATATTGGTACATGTACCTATGAAGAGATTCTTTCTGAAATATATGCTATGTCAATCAATTTATCATTGCTTATGTATGGATTGCCTGTGTGCACCCACCCTTGAAGGTGTGCCTTAGTCACAGAATGTTTTTAGTGTCAGGGGTGATTGGACAGCCCATCTCTTCCCATAAGATATTGTGAAGTTCTCTCCATCAACCTACAGACAGCAGATTTATGCCTTATTCTGTGGCTTCTGTGTCGGGTGCATAAGATCCCAACGCAGAGTGTTGTGTCCTGAGCTACCTCTTTTATATGTCTCACTAACCTGCTCTCATCCACAAACTGGGAGGTTAATAGAATATCCCTGCTTGCTTCTGTAGTCCTTGAATGCTCGGGAGGAGTTGGATTCTTCCCGATGCTTGCTCTGGGATGCTGCATCCTCTTTCTGAAAGGTAATCTGCTCTGCCCCTCTATGGTAGAGCATTTTTGAGCAGAATGCATGGTGACATCTGTACACAGGAGGGATCAGAGCCTGAAGCTTGTTGTTTCTGTGTGATAAACCATTTTTGTTTAATCAATGTTTGCTGGCAATGGCTAGTGAGACTATTGTATACAGCTGAGGTCTGCGGTGGCATGTTAAATAAGAGATTGGAAAGTGAAGTAAATATTTTTAATTAGTAGTTGATGACTGAGAGCTGCAGCAGCCTGAGCAAGTTTGTGTACAATGAAAGAGATAGTAAGTGCCTAGTGAAAATGTAGTGGCACCAATGTTATAAACTGCCTCAAGTCTCCTCTTTCTAGTGTCAGGGGATTATTCTGAACAGTAAAATACCATGTTTGTTGGTCCTAGATGTCTTCCTAATGCTTCAGCTCAGTGGGACTACCGGGGACTTAGATTCAAAATTCTACCCCACAGTTGTTGTTGTTTTGGCTTTTGTTGTGGTGTTTGTGGAGGTTTGTGGGGGTTTCTTTTTGTGGGTTTTTTACTCCTGGACATATGCTTTCTGCACTTTCTTTGCCACTGCACTTTTTACTGTATAGGGATGGGGAGAAACAGTCATAGGTAATATATTCATCAGTCTTCACTCACCCTGGGCTTTCTGTAGCTTAAAAAAATTATGAAAACCCATAGGAGATTTGTGATGGACATACCCACAGCTGCACACAGTGTGGGCACAGCGTCATCACTTTTTCTGACAGGGAGGTAGAGGGAGACTGCCACTTGTCATTGTGGGAAGACTCTGCTGCTGTCCCTTGAGGGATCCCTCCCCTTTAGGAGGGGGACCAGTGTCTGGGAGAGGATATCTGAGGATATCTGTGCTGTTCCTGACAAAGGCCACTCAGCTAGGCAAATAAATATCTGGTCTTCAGCTGCCACACTCTGTTATGTGCCCAAGAGTATGTCTGTTTCTTTTGGATGTACCAGTTGGTGTAATAAAAGTTATTGCGTTTTCCTACAAACTTTGCTTGCTTTAGAATTCTAAGGACATGTGAAGAGGATAATAATAATAATAATAAAAAAAAAGTTGGCTCCTTATGTCTTTATCAATGCACATCTTCAGGCACTAGACCAAGAAACCCAGCCTCTTGCTTTACTCTTGATATGCCTGTTTGAATAGAAATTACTGTAATTAAAACTAGATTTCAACATATCAACATGTGGAAGTGTTTGTGTACCCTCTAAATGAGTGTTGCTGGAAGAACACAGACATTACAGGATGCTGAGATATCTCCCCTTCACTAGGCAAAGGAAAATATTAAGGAACTGAAAATAAATGGAAAACTAGATCTGTAAAACTATCTTAAAAGGGGGAAATCTTAAAGTAAAATGAAACCATTGTACTGAAATACAAACAATTCAGCTTAATGGGGACAGCCTTATTTGATTAAAAAAAAAAAGCCAAGCCCTGTTATTTATTCTTGCATATGCTATTATGGTAGCACTGTGTGTCTTTACCTTGAGTGCAGGCAAAGTAATGGAGCTGAGAAACTGGCCAGGTCCAGAGAATTGCTGTGTTCACTTCAGTGGAAATATGTGACTTTATAACTGCTGTAGATTTGGATATGAAGAATCAATATGTAGCTGAATAGTGCTATGGCAGGGGGAATAGGCAGAGATCCCAACCTCTTGCAAAGAGTCCTTGAGCCATCAGCCAGCTCAGGCTGGTCAGAAAGGGGCTCATGGTTAATGGCTTTAATTTGCTTTAACTTTTCTTTCTTCTTTTCTCTACTCTTTCTGGATTTTTTTTCTACGACTCTCAAAATTGACCCTATGATTTCACACCCTATTGGCTGGTCCCAGCTCTTCCGTGTGTCTCTTACCTTATACAAAACCATAGGCTCAGGGACTTGTATGAAAATTATACCATCTGAGTAGAGCTCACAGCATCTTGGACACCAAAATCCTGAATCCTGGCTGTGGCAGCCAGGAATAATTATTGCAGAAAATGTAATAATATAGCTATTACATAGCTGTTTTGATTCTAATCAAAATATTAGCACAGATAACAGAAGAAATGAAAAAAATGAAGGAGAAATGGGCTGAGAGAACACAAAGTTGGCTTCCATCATTGGACTTAGCAGCTAACATATTTTATTAGAAACAAAATAAAGTTAAAGCTGTCTAATATTATGTGTGCTACTCATGATTGGGCATAAGGATTCCTCTGGTGTAAGGCCAAGTATCGGTTAGAGGAGCATACAATCAGCTCCGCTCTTAATGGTCTGGCTAGAGTCACTGGCACAGGAGAGCTGTGGAGCTCCATACCTGAAAGGCAGCAGATGATGGCTGGATTAGCCATTACTTGGAAGGAGAATAAAATAACACAATTGACCTACAAAAAGGATCCATTCTGTTTTCACTTTGCATTCCCTTTTGGAAGGGCAAAACTCACCATGTTGACATCCTGGGTGTGACTTTAAAAAAAATTTTAAAAGTAACTTTTTAGAAGGTAGTTTACAAATGTAAAACTAACACTGACTGTTGCACCAAGCTTTTTATTGTGCCTTACAGAGCTGTTTTATCAACAGAAGTATCTGAAATCTTTGTAATGGCAAATAGACCAGTTTAGGTAAAATACTGGAATGAAGGATGGAAAACAAATGCTCCATGCCCATATGTATCTGCTTCCCTTCATCTACTTTTGAGCCCGCCTACTGATTCAGCAGACATTCTCACCAGTTTCCTTCTCTTGCTGATCTTCAGTATTGTCCTACCGTCATTTCCATTTCCTTTCTCACTGGAAAGTTTCTCTCCTGTGCATGCTATCTAATCCAGCCATTGGCCAGGCTACTTAATAGGAGGGCAATGCCAGTCTGAGGCCACCTGATCTCATGGTGTGGTGCCTCAGATGTGAACCAATTTATCAACTGAGCCACTGCTGGCAGCTACCTAATTCTCATCAGTCACCTCTGAGATGAATATACAGGATATCAATACTTAAAGAGGAGATTTTGGATGCAATACAATGGAATTACACAATTTACCTTGCCACAGTTATGCAGAGCACATGGCTGCAATGCTTGCGCTGCATTGCATGGAAAAAGCTCAACTTGCATGCCTTTTCTGTTGAGAATTGTCTAATGTAATGATGGTGGAACCCAAGGGCCGCCTGGGTCCAAGGCACAGGAAGACTGTGTGTCTGTGTGACATGGGATGGAGTCACCCCATTGTCCTGCCAGTGTCTTTAGGGCATGTCAGAGACACCTGAGAATGCAGTATAGGAACTGCAGATCTGTGTCCTTGCTCTGCCACTGGAATGCCATGGCACCTTAAGCAACTGCTGCTTCTGCTGGACACTGAAAATAGAGCAACCTTAATAACACTCTAATGGTTTTAAAGTGCAAGCAATATGAAGGATTTTGCTATGTACGTTCTAAGCAGAATAAACTGAAAACCTGTGAGAACCCAAGTTACACTTTGATATCTTCATAAATAATGGCCTGGGTTGCTCTTTCTTAACACAAAACAAAAAATAAGGGCAAAGCAAAGTGGCTTATGTTTTATGTTAAGGGGAAAGGTCTGACTTGGGCCACTGTATTTCAGTTGTCCTGTGAAAATGATGTCCTCAGCCAAGCTGAAGGATCGCAGAAATGCGATGTTACAGCTCAGTGTCACTGTCAGAAGTACATTTGAGAAAGAATGACCAGGATGTTTGCTTAATGGATAGTATTAAGCACACGAGAGAATAAGTACATTTACCGCATGATAAATTTTACACCTTTACAAGAAATAAACAGAAAAGCTTTATTGTTACATATTCCTTTTGCAGCAGATATTGCTTGCCAATAGAGCAGGTTTAAGCAGCACTGGCTGTGACTCGTATCAGATTCCCACAAGCCCTCCAGGTAACCCTTGTATAGAGCAAGTGATGGCACCTCTGCAAATCTTACACCCAAGCTGAGAACCAACAAAATGAGGAGTGGACAGTAAAAACGCATGTTTGATTTGCCTCTTAACCTGGGAACTCTGTAGCAGAGGTGCTTGGTGGAATATGAAAATGGAACAAGTTGGTGGTGGTGGGGAAACAAACAGTTCTTCATGACTTACATAAACCTCTTCCACAGTGTTTGTCATGGAAAGTTATTCAGAATGCAGAGGGGAAAATATTGTTCTTCTAGCCATGCTAAACAGATTAAATTTTGGGGCATGAAAATTCAGACCAAACACTTTAGCCTCTTAAATGAAGCTGTGCTAACATGATTTTTTGGAGTCTAGGGGTTTGTATACCATCTGTCCAGCCATTATCAACGGGCAGTGTTCCTACATGTATCAAGAAAGAACTGAGTATTAAAGCATGAGATTTAGCCTGAGTAATCCTATTTGAACTTCTTTTGAAGTTTTATTGTTCAATTCACATGCATAAGTTTGGGGAAACTTCAGGGTTTTAACATCCACACAAACTAAAGCAATCCTGAAAAAGATGCAGAGTTTGTTTACAGCTCTACATCTAATCTTCTTAACAGATAGCTCAGAAAAGTAGATTTCTTCAGTGGTTTTCTGGGTTTAATGAGTTTTCTTTTCCTTGCTACAAGGTCCATTGCTGTAGATGTTGTGGATGCTCAATAGACCATATAAAAGTCATGGTCTAGTTAGGATAACTGCATTTGAAAATGTTGGCACAAGTGGCAGGATCAAGGGCACATGGGCGCAGATTTCCAAGCACTTTGCCTCCTTCTTTCATGATAGAGAATCCTTCCCCTCTTGAAATAAAATAAAAATTAATTGTTTGTATCCAAACTATGCATATCCTTTCTGTTTCCAGCCAAGTTTTGGTCAATGTTTTTCATTGGCTATTTTTTATCTAAACCATTTTACCCTGCCTTATTCTTCTCCATTTTGATGTAAAATATTTCTTCCATCCTTTTTCACCATGTCAAAAACTCTTATTTAGCTTTCAGCCAAGTACTTTGTCTGCTGTTGTCTCATAACCATCTCTATAGTTAAAACACTGTACTCTTCTATTACCCAAGTTCTTCAATTGCCTTTCCAATCTTGTCTTCTTCCACATCAGCTCTTCTCTAAACTCAGTATTAATTTTCTAAATCTCAGGTATTTATCACTAGAGCTCTAAATGGACAAGCTTTAATTCCACCCGCTGCTGCTTTCCTCAATTAAATTTCATTTTCAGTGATGAAGAGGAAAGATGCCAAGTTTTATGGTAATTCATGTCAACTACTAATTTGAACCTGTCAGTATAGCACCACACATTGACATAGATGTACCTCTGGGAAAATCTTTGTCTGCTTATGAGCTGAAGACAAGACATGACAAACAATAATGAAATGCATACTGTTGTCAAGCGCAGTCATGGAAGATCATCTGTTAATTGTTTCCTTCCAGTACCTTCTGGAGAGCATTTTATTTTTTGCCAGATATAACAACTAATTCTAACTGGCTGCTGGATGGAAACAACATCTTGATAACTGTACAGAAAGACCCTGATTAGAACATTTAATATTCAGATATCAATATATTAAGGACAACCATGTGAATGGAAAGTGCAATGAAGTATATAAAAAAAAAAAAAAGGCAAACTTGTTTTCTATTC
>VYZV01027193.1:18457-56254 GCA_013401275.1 Pandion haliaetus | reverse complement strand
ACATTGTTTTCTATTCTGGTTTTTGACCTCTTCAACTGGCCAAAAGGTTCCTTATATTAACTTTCCAATAACATTGCCTAAGATAGCCATGAGCTGTGGTAGGCCATGTAGGCAGGCAAGACAAAAAGAAGGGAATGTCAGGCTTGCTTTTCTTCACTGCTTAAGTGCTTCTCCTGAGTATAATGGCAATCGTCAACTGTGGGAGTTGGTCCAGCAAATATGAATGTTCAGTGCAGCTATAGAGGAAAAGTTATAAAATACCTGACTGTACCAAGAGCTGCAAGATAGGTTTCCTTTTCAATGCAAAGAATAGTAGCAAAAGAAAAGCCCCAAACCATTGCAGCACAAAGTTTTTCATCTGCCTTTATTATTTTCCATGGGGAAGACATTAAAAATCCAAATGGTCCTTGTCAAAGGGTTACAAAATGACGGCGCAAGAGCCCCAGGCACCGCTATGTGAATGGTTATTCAAACACAGACTGATACAATGAGATGGGGCTTTTTGTTTTAAGCATTTGTCTTTTTGCTGTAGGTAGGTGTGTGCTGTTGGACTTCATTCACGCTTTGCTTTATGTGACAGGCAGGTTGTAATGAATTGCATTGGTACCTAAGAACTGAAACTCTCACTTTGTTTAAAGAGAAAGCCCATCATCATTAACAAGAGCTATATCTCGGAGAAAATGAGCCATAGAAATACATTTTCTGATGAGAAGCAATCAAACAATATTCTGAAAATCTCCAAGGTGGTTATGAGCGCTGTGTACGAAACATTCCATTTGGCTTGTTTGGTGCTGTTCAAAAAGGGAAAAGCTCTTTGTCGGAGATTCCAAGTGATCCAGACAAATGTGCCTTCCTCTGAAAAGCATGTTTTACTTCATAATGACCAGGGGCAAGTAGATGCATTAATTAGCCACTGGAATGGCTTCACTGCCACAGTCGGAGCATATTGGAAGGGAAATCTTCCAAATGCAATTAAAATATCAAAGTTACTTAGAGTGAGTTTATAGCTTTCCAGAGCCAAGTTACTAAGGGACAGCAGCAATGGGATATGAATAAACTTTACTGTGTTGCATCTAAATTGGGGAATGTGGCTGTTTGAAGCAGAGGAGGGCAGTGAGGAGCACAGGCTAGTAAGACACTGGTAGCTAAATCAGAGAAAGCAGTTTTACATGAACTTTGAAAAATGTCTGCGATGGCATCCTTCTCATGGGGCTACCTGAGAGTGAAGCAAAGGCCAGAGGCAACCCTTGTGCCCCCACCTCCCAACATTTGCATGGGGCACTGATGCCCATAAGTCAGGGAGGGGATGTTTATTAATCTGTTCTGTCTCCCTGGAAAAGTGTGGTTATACTATGGAGGAAACACTGCTTCTTATCTATTTTAAATTGTAGAAGTAGTTAAGATTACAGAACCATGCACTGCTAAAACCGCTTTACTGTAGAACTCCTTCTCCCCCTGCCATGAGGTGTGAACACCGGGTTGGAGATGAGCTGGAATCTCTGAAGTCCAGAACAGAATTTTCCCAAAGTAAAAGAGCCATCACAGGAAAATCTGTGATACCTAGAGAATAAACAAATGTCCTGGTTTCAGCTGGGATAGAGTTGTCTTCCTAGTAGCTGGTACAGTGCTATATTTTTGAGCTAGGTATGAGAAGAATGTTGATAACACACTGATGTTTTCAGTTGTTGCTAAGTAATGTTCTGTCTAAAGTCAAGGGTTTTCAGCCTCTGATGCCCAGCCAGCAAGAAAGCTGCAGGGGCACAAGAAGCTGGAAGGGAACACAGTCAGGGCAGCTGACCCAAAGTGACCAACGGAGTATTCCATACCATATGACGTTTTAGGAACTGAGACGGGCACGTGGCGGCTCGGGGTCTTCCGGGTGCGTCGGTCGGCGGGTGGTGAGCAATTGCGTTGTGCATCACTTGTATATTCCAACCCTTTTATTATTACTGTTATCATTTCATTAGTGTTATCATTATCATTATTAGTTTCTTCTTTTCTGTTCTATTAAACCATTCTTATCTCAACCCACGAGTTTTAGTTCTTTTCCCAATTTTCTCCCCCATCCACTGGGGGTGGGGGGAAGTGAGTGAGTGGCTGCGTGGTGCTTAGTTGCTGGCTGGGGTTAAACCACGACAACAAACTAAAGCCCTAATCGCACATCTTAAAAGATGACTTTTTAAAAAATGGATGCCTGCAGGAGATTCAGGAGAGACTAAAAGCTTTAACTTTGCCATTAAACCCTACTCTGGCTGCCCCTCTTTATTTATTTTTTCTGGATAAAGAATCAAGTAACTTACATTTCCTATGAACAATACTTTAGACACATCCATCAGTTTATTGGCTTTGATGGATTTAAACGAAATAAAAAAAGAAACAAAGAAAAAACCAGAAACCCTATTCAGAATGAGCCTACAACCACCTGTGGGTTATTTTTGTGTGTGTTGCTAATGATTCCACTTATGTAGTAGTCCAAAATATCTCCTTGCAGAGGTGTGTGTATGTGTCTGAGGACTGTGAAGGTGGTGAACAACTTCTTTGGCACAAGATGCTATGCAAGCATGAAGATAAAATATGGCTCTGGTTTATATCACATATTGGATCCGTTGCATGTTGCAGCTATAAAGCAACTCGTGCATTCTTTTGCTATCAATTTTAACAAGTAAATAAGTTATGAAATAACTGTATTTACAGTTCTGACTCTGTGTACACCAGGTTATAAAATCCCTCAGCAGAGCACTTCTATACTTGCTTGTGTCAATTTTGGCTTCCATCAGACTTCAGCATGTTTAAATTCAACATATGCTGAAAATCTTCTCTGTCAGGAATTAAACTGTTAATGATCAATGACTGCTGATTAAAACACAGCTTCCCCCTTGTCTTGATACTTCTATGACTCTCTACCTCAGGTTTAATACCTTTGTACACTGTTGCTTTGTGAAAGAACAAACTGCTGTTTTCATTCTCTTGAATAGAAGTGAAAAAGAATATTTTAAATAAGCAAAGATACAAGTTAAAAATATTCCTTTAAAATAAATAAAATACCTTTTTAATCCTGAAAGAAAATTATCTTCGTATGTCCTTTGCACTCTGTGTGGTAGTCAAGAACCAATTGCATCTGACTTTTGCTTCCAATTACTATCTGATATTGGATAAACACCACTACAGCTACACCTGATGCTTATTAGCACCAGTGAAGGCTGAAACTTGGTTTGTTTATGTATTTATTGCTTAATTACAGTGACTCCACACATTCATTTGAAAATAAAATTATGCATACACTTTATTGGTTAAAGGGCAGAAACCTAATTGAAGGCAGTAAAATGAGATCTGCAGCAAGTGGTGCTGGGAGTCAGGCAAGAAAGGCATATTTTGCTAACAATGCTATTTTGGCCATATTTTATCTTTGCTGTTGCCCACAAAGACAGATGTTGTGAACAGGAGACGGTGTTACGAGGTCAGCTGCTTTGGGATTATCAGTGAGCTGGTTTTAAGGTAATGGAAAGGGGCAACATTTGAAAAGGAGAAAAACAAATAGGAGAAATTACATCCTGGTAAAACAGGAGTCCATGATCAGGTGCCAGGAAACTGCTTGTATGGAGTTAAGTTTAAATCTTTTCAGACTAAGAAAGTGGGAAACCTTGACAGTGGTAAGTATGCTCCATCCTTTCATAAAATATAGTACAGCTCTCTGTTCTCCCCATCCATGTTTTGATCTTTTTTTTTTTCTCTGCTTGAACACTTTTTGTTGTTTTACTTTCCAATTCTCTTTTTCAGTCTAATTTCCCTCTCAGGCTATTTTTGGTCTTATGTACATTCTGTTATTTCATTGTCTCTTTTCACAATCTTTCAAGCACATATGAATTCTCTTGTGATTTTCATCTCCTTTTCACAGCTATTTTTCCTTTCAAATATTTCCTTTTCCTTCTTTAATGAGATTTTTTTAAACAGTCATTTTCAGGCTTCCAGTCTAGATCTCCTCCCTTTTTCTCTCTACTCTCTACTAAGCATGGTTTTTGTCCATGTAACTGTTATTTCTCTCACACCTTAAGTCTAGCATCTCCCTTTTGCCCTTTTCTTCTCCCCCCCCTCAACCCCATGTGATTAAATTTGTTTTGTCTACACCTAATTTACTTCCTTTCTTTGCACTCGGGTAACTCCCACGTTCTTTTGTTATGCATCATGGTCATCTTAGATCGAAATTGCATTCGGTAACCTAAAGATTGTTTTGAATGCCACCTACTCTTTCTACCCTCTGTCCTTATGTTTATCCTATGCTGTAACGAACAAGGAAGATAACTATCTTCTAGCTAGAGGATACTTTGGTATCTTCATAATCTAAAACATGCTTCACCTCTGTCTCTCTCAGCCTCAAAGCTAATCATAGAGAGGCACTTGTGTGGCACCTAGTTCAGGCCATTTGTGAAATTAAGACTCTAAATTATCCTGGAGGGAGGAAAAAAAAAAAGGAAAAACAAACTGTGGAAATTGCAGAGAAATGACAGTTGTCTTGCCTTTTGTAAACCAGTAAGGATCCATTAGCCAACAGCCTGAAGCTTAATGTTGCAGGTGCAGAGTGTGGGAGAAGAAATCTATTGCATTTGGTATGTTAGCCTTAATTGTAAAAAGAACAGTGTGTCTTACTTAGAGATAAATCCAGGTTACTCCTGGCTGCTCTAAAATGGGTCTGGTGAATAAGGGTGGTTTGAGATGTAACAAAGGGAGCTTAAGGATCCAGATGGAGACTCAATACCCTAAAATCAAGGAAACGGTTTTGGCCTGATCTCTACATGATTATTTTGGTTTTCATTCAATGAATCAAAATCTGATCAAAGATCTGACCTTGGCTTTACTAAAAACAATGGAAAAGTGTCTCTGAGCAAGATGGAACATCTCGGGATTGGTTCCTTGTGACATGGCATGAGTCAGTGATGTGATTACATGGCATCTAGCAGATGCTAGGGCTCATATCAAACCACGCAATTTTGTGGTGTGTGTGTGTGTGTGTGGTTGTTTGTTTGATTGGGATTTTTTTTGTTTTGGCTTGGAATCCCCCCCGAAAATGGCATGATCAGATTCTTCCTTTAGAGTGCTTTACCTGCTTTATAAATGTCACCTTAGGCTGTGAGACATGGTGATAATTTTCCTTAGTTTCCCTGTGTGGATATTTCTATGTGATGAGAAAAGCCACTCTGCCTCATTCTTTCTCTTTAATATATGTAATTTGGGCATCAGTCAGCCTGTCCTTCACTGTGTTATTTAAAATATGACATGGTTGTGTCTTTACTGATGTGGCCAGATTGTGGTGTTTGACAAGCTGTCACAGAAGAGCCCTGCTTAGCACACAGGTGAACCCAGCTCTTAAACCTACAGAGGCTGATGAGGTCCTAAGTTTATGGTGATCTGCATGACAACCTTTATCCTCAAGCATCTTGACAGCTTCTGTACTGGAAGTTGAAATTAAACCACACTACCACAAGCATCATCAGGTTGTTTTCTGTAGGGATTTCAAGTGTATTCCTCAGGAACATTTTCATGATCAAAGGAAAAATGATGGAAAACTGGCTATGCTGCTCTCTACTGTCCATATGGGATGTACCCCCACAGCAAAACAGAGGTTTGGGGCTGGGGGAGTGCTGTAACAGAAATAGCTCCAACTCTTTTTTTTCATTGGGAAGGCAACATCCCCATTTTGACTTTAATTATCAGTAAAGGAAGAAGGACTCTTGTCTGCTGGTAGACAGGCAATCTGTGTTGGTTTGTTATGCAGTGTACAGGACCGGGATACTTGTCAAGGAGAGCAAATGTTGCAGTTCTCATCACTATATAGTTGGTGCACAAGATTTTTTATTTTAGAATTGAACAATGCAGAGTTGTCCTTCCCACTAGGAGGTTTGGTGTTATATTGAATGTAATGGGACTGAAATGAGGATTGAGAATATTTTTTGCACAAAAGTCCATTTACAATCAAGTAAACATGAAGATGCTTTATTATGCATTCCTTTTTCCTTTTTTCTCTTTACTACACTGAAAATTACTGAAAAAGTCTTCAAACACAATATTTGGGGATTTAACTTGCAGGAACTTTAAAATTGTCTGGTTGTGTCAATGAAATGTACTAGGATCTGAAAGTCCTCCATCTTAATCAGCTGTATGAGGCTCTTCTGAACAGCAATTCTTCTTTGATTATTCTTTGCTATATAGCAACCATTTCAGCATATTTGGTACTTACTCTTCTGTGTCAATGGTGGCAGTGTAGCCTTTATATTACCTTGTGATTCTTCTTTAATATTCATATCCCTATGATATCTGCTTGTCAAAGCTTTTAGCTGAAAGTTAAGGCTGTAGTTAGATAAGTGTTATTACCACTTTCTTCAAAGGCCACAGCTGGAGTTAGATTGTCCTGTTAAAATTACGAATCTGCAGCATCGCTAATGCCATTCAGCCTCTATGAAAAAGGCCACTAATGGCATCACTCACTGAAAGCTGACAGTTACCCTTTGAGGCTGACCTTTTGTTAAACCAATTCTCCCTGACTCAGATTGTAATGCAGCAGCATCTCCCATTTCAGAGAGGTTGATGTAGAGTAAATAGTCCAGAAAATTAGTAACAGTGGAAGAATCTCCACCAGCAAAAGGAAAACTTTCTATAATTGCTGCTAAATTTTTTTATGGGCAGGTCAAGATTATCATAGAGTCTTTTAAGTTGGAAAAGACCTCTAAGATCGTCGAGTCCAACCATTAACCTATCACTGCCAAGTCCACCACTAAACCATGTCCCTAAGCACCACATCTACACATCTTTTAAATACCTCCAGGGATGGTGACTCCACTGCTTCCCTGGGCAGCCTGTTCCAATGCTTGATAAACCTTTTGGTGAAGAAATTTTTCCCAATATCCAAACTAAACCTCCCCTGGCACAACTTGAGGCTATTTCCTCTCTTCCTATCACTATTTACTTGATAGAAGAGACCAGTAACCACCTCGCTACAACCTCCTTTCAGGTAGTTGTAGAGCGCGATAAGGTCTCCCCTCAGCCTCCTCTTCTCCAGGCTGAACAACCCCAGTTCCCCCAGCTGCTCCTCAAAGGACTTGTTCTCAAGACTCTTCACCAGCTTAGTTGCCCTTCATTTTAGTTCAGGTCAGGAGTGAGGTTTTGGAGCAACTCAGACTTATCTCCACTCACCACTTTAAGTTAGTGTTGTGGAGTGGTCTTGGAGTTCACAGGTGGATCCTTCTGGAAGAAGAAAAATCAGAAGATGTATTCCTACCACTAATGGGTGTCCAGTCTGTTGGACCAGACCAGTCCAAAGCACATAGTGAACTATGTAGAGTGAGAACATCAGATCCTCAGACCGAACATTCTGCTCTGGTGGCCATCTCCTGCTTCATGAATGAAATGAAACCACAGACTGGGCAAAAAGAAAGCACCCAACTTGAATCGGATACTGAGTTTACAAGTGAAATGGTGTCCTTCAGGCTTCCTACCTTGGTCTGATCTGAATTTGAACATGGTCAATGTCTTACACAGCTTGTTGGGCTGCATGGACAGTCATGTAAAGAGCAGTTTCCAGTGGAAGCTATTTCCTGAGCAACACATTTTCCAGTACAAAACAGTGGCTGTAAACACTCATAAATTGGGCTAGAAGTCTCCATACTGTGTTGAGAACTCAGCTTAGGATATCTATTAGGCACAAGGCTTCATGCCTGTTCTTCATCTGGCCTGTCCAGGTTGCATGAAAGAGCATGGCGCTGCCACAAGAGACCTCAAACATTTCCCTTCTAGTAAGCTCAAAGGCTCAAGCAGTCTGTCATGCGTACTTACTGCATCTGATGTGAGTAATAAGTAGCATTTGGCTCAGGAAAGGGCTCAAACTTCCATTTAAATGGTTGCAGACATTCTCTTATTAAAGATGCCCAGTGAAGCCATTTACTAAAGCTGGAACGCAAGAAATATTTTGATCCAAAGATGACAAAAATAGAGAAGCCTGCAAGTATGATTTTGACACTTCTATAAATCAGTATTTGTCCTTTGGGCTATATCTTTGAAAAACTAATCTGACACATCTACAGGCGTTAGGTGAGAAGGACTGGTGGGGCCATCTGCTTGCCCTTCCACAGCGAACTACAACAAACCTCCCCACTGGGCCTCTTCTGTCTCTGAACTCTGTTGCCAGGAAGGTCTGCTGGCCGTTGGGAATTGGCCAGAGCTTTGCAGTCCTGACTAAAATGACAATACATACAGGGCATTGATCTTGTGGTTGGGTTAGTGCCTTTAAGTTCTCATCAGAGTAGTTCTGGCATTTGAAGAATTATTGCCTGAAAAAGCCATTCTATCTGGAAAGTGCTTTACAGCCACATAATCCCCCATGAACCTGTAATTCAGGGAATCGTATTATAAAAATACTAGATTTCATAATGACATGATGAAATAGGAAGCTTAAGAAATAAATTCCTATGGGTAACCTGGTTTGCATTCAGTACTTCAAAGCATAGAATATTAACAAATGTCTTGTGTGCTATTGGGAACTGCATAAATAATAACAATAATAGGGATTAAAGGAAACAGTAGTAAAGGTCACGTGTGCCTGAAATTACAAGGTAATTCATCAGCCTGCAGAGCAAGACAATGTTTTAAGGTTCAAAGAATACATTGCTTTAAGCAAATTGCCCTGGAGGAAATGACAAAAATATATTATTTATGAACAACTGGTAGTATTTATTGTAAATGTTGTATGTATGAGAGCTGTAACATGTTAAAATGTTATAACAAGCACAGTGTTTGGATCTGGCTTGAGACTGATGGAGTAAGGATGGTTGTAGCCAGCGTTCTGTCGTGCGGGTTCTGATTTCTGGATGCGGATGCTTTTTTTTTTTTTTTTCCCCCTGTTTACTAAATAAGGATTTCTCAGCTCTTTCATGTATATTTACAAGCTGATCTAAAGCACTCTAGAGTCAATGGAAGTGTTCAGTAGGCATCAGATGACAGTCACTTGAGATGGGTCCTCAGCTGGTATCTTTTGGGGATGAAAGTCTAATACTTTTGGGTATTTGATTCTTAGCGGGGCTTACTCTGCAGCCAAATTTGGGAAATCAGCCTGATTTAAAACACCAACTGCCTAACTCTCAACTGAGACTTTAAAGCCCAACACTGTATGCTTACATTGCTTGAGGAGGGCAGCCACAAGCTACAGCCAGCAAGTCTGACTCCAGGCATGGCTGATGGCTGTTCTCACGGTATGGGCTCCCAAGTGCTCATACATCAGCAATTTAATAGGCTTTTAGATATTGGGTGCAGCTATACCTACTGCTACTTTGCCGGTGCTGTCAAAGCCATGTAAAAAATCAGCTCTGCAGTCGGGAAGCAGATGAACTGCAGAGCACCCTGTGCTTTATGAGCATTTTTAAGCCCACTCATGAGTGTAGTGTTATTGACATCCACAACCCAGCAGACATGAAAGCATTTTTGTGAAAAGGTATAGTTGCAAGGACAAGGTTAATTGTCTCAGGCATCATGCTAATAGATATTGCATTAGACTGAGGAGGGGTGGAAATGTATGTGTTTTCTCCCTCTCTGCTACATAATTCAATATTCAATTTCTGCCACTTCTCAGATGTCATTCGTTCAGTCCTTGCTGTCTGCAGCAATCCCGGATGCAAACTTTTTTTATGCGGACATCTTAAAATTTTTATTATGTTGGAAGTGTCAGAGTTTCTTCCCTCTCTGAGGGAAAAGAAATATGTTGGTCAGTGTTTACCTCTGCAGTGAATATATATTCAATATTACTGTGTAAGCAAAATTCCACCAAAGATATTACTGGCATGAGCTTTGTTAATTAGAAAATGAATTGAAAGTTGACCTGCCTAACAAATTATATCGATTTCTAATATGGCTGGAAGCAAGGAATTTCATTAAGTACTAACAGTTAATGATTTGAATAATTGGCCTGAGAGAGGAAGAGAGATCAGTGTTGATACACAGAGAATTGTGCTGGTGCTAGCCCTGTAAAAATGACAGCAAATAAAGCATGTCTTTGAGAAAAAGTCTGACCTAGGAAGGCTGTGGGGAAGGTTCTTAGGTCACAGAAAATGTCCATGTCTGCTTGTAACATGAAAATATTTTAGAATATTCTGTATATTTTACTGTTAAATTTCAAATTTTGTCCAAACAGACAGGTCTGGGAGTAACGTCAGGAAATCCCAACACTGTCACGGATGTGTTTTTCCTTTTCTTTAACTAGCTGTGGCTGTAAATCACATCAGGGAAGTTTTAAAATTTGAACTAAAACGATGTGAAAAAATAAATGAATAGAAGTGACGGTGGTAGATAACCCTCCCAAGTTACCACAGACTGCCAGTATTTAGTATGACTCCTAGCATAAAAATACTTCTGCCCCAGTATCATGGCTTTATCCCTGCAGGTTTTGTCCTGCTGTAAAATTAAAGTTGTGCAGATCCATCCAGCTCACACATAGGTTTGTCCATTGCATGACCTGCACTTGCTTGATCTTCATTCTCCTGCAGAATTTCCCAAAGATGTCTCATGCCTCAGTGTGGTCCTTGTGCCAGAAAGGCCACTATGCTGCAGGCCATCCTTGGCCTCCAAGCTCTTAAGAGAAACTGGGGCTGAGCATGGAGGTATCTAGTCTAGAGCAAGATGCTGTGGAAGAGGATAGCTTCAGGGTCAGTGAGCTTCCAGAGAGACTCCTGCTTGTTCATGGAGCATCACATCTGGTTATGAACTAAGAAATGCCACTGGTGAGAAAGCACAGATCACTAGCTGAGATTGTACCTACCATTTCATCAAAACCTACCACAGACCACTTCTTACCTTCACCAAGTTCAATGTAGCAAAATTAATGATACACTGTTATATGGGTAAAGTAAAGCAGACCTTTTGTGGGCTTGACCTGTGCTAGCTAACCAATGCTTATCTTCCAACCCTTCATTATTACACACATGCACAGACACAGATAAAATACATCAGCAGCACTCCGGACCAGTCACCAAAGAGAACCCAGGACTGGAAGCAGAATTACTTGCTCATTTTATGCAGTCCCTCTGCATGACAGCTGAGGTGCATCAGAGAAAAAATGGGATGGGTTTCATTATTAGTAGCTGTGTTGTACTTGTCTTATGGCTAGTCCTTCCCAAACTCACAGTCCAGTGACTTTTATTAGTGATACCTCTGTGTAGTTACTTGCTAATACAAGAGACATTCTGGAGAACTGAGATCCGTAACAATCTCTGAGTAATTTCCTACCTGAATGACTTTGTGTAATTTATTATAGTCTCATGGATATTGCTAAGAACTGGTCAGGATCTTCACAAGATTTACTTCTCGATATTAAATACTTGCATACTGAGCAGTGAGCATTGATTTTGCTATAACATCTACTTTTAGTATGTTCATCATATTACAAAATGTAATACTATGCTTATCGTATCCCTTAACCTATATTTTTCACTGTCTTTGTCTAGTTTATTGTTCTTTTTAATTTTTTATATTACTGTTTCACAGTCCATGCATATTCAGAAATATACATCTGAACAGTTATATTGTTTTAAACTGCCATGCATAAAAAGTTGATTAAAGAAATCTTGTTTATTACAGTCTAAAAAGTCTTATCAATTATTAAATCTTTCCCAATCTCTCTGCTTTACAATGAAATCAACAGAGTTCAAGTTATGCTTTTATAACTCTATTAAATTGGAGTCTATAATTCTTGTGAAAAAAGTTATTAACTAAGGCAATTTATTATGGAGTCTAAGAAGTAACCAACTTCTCTATGAGTAGCTATAAATATAGGTTTTCAGACTGTATAAAAAGGCAGACAGTTTGGAAACATTGAAAAAACAGGGGAGTGAAGGGCACATGTCAAGAGGTGCCAAGGCGGTCATGTAGGCACCAGGCTCAGCTTTGCCGTGCTGTTCTGCAGTGGGTCTCCCTCTGTGCCTGACTTTCCTTCTGTGCAGAGGAAGGAAAAAGGACATCCAGCCTGGTGTTTCTGAAAAAGGTGAGAGGAGAGACTAACACAGCATGCAGATAGGCATATGGATTTTCCACTAAAATAGTGGACAAAGCTCACTAGCTTCCTCTTTTCCAAAAGCTGTCTCAATTTTTCTTTGTGCTAGTCACTGTCCTTTTCAGATGGTACTGCAGGAAAGCTTCCACCTTCTTCCCACATCTCCAAATACCTTTCCCTTCTCCCTAATATCCCCAGTTCCCTCCCTTCTTTGAGACCAGCTTGTTTGGCTGGTTTAGAGCTATGCCTTTGCTCAGCTGCCTCTTAGGACAGATAAAGGCTGATCTCCACCTTCCTTTTCTCTGTGGGGCTCTAAGAAGGTCTCTGTTCTCCCCAGCTGCTGGATTTCCTGCCATTTGTCCTGACACCTATTTAGACTGGAGTTCCCTTTCCCTCTGTCACAAGCAACAGGAAAGACAACTGACCAAGAGTATATCAGCTGGTTTGGGCGTTTAAGCTTTTTGTGGACAGAGAGATGTTAAATGGGCCTGATCCTTTAGCCTCATATGTTAGTTCAGGCTTCATAATCAGAAATGTCATTAGCAATTTGGAGAGCTTGGCTATAGCCCCTGCCCTGAGTCCTTACAGTCGTAAATGTACAGATCCATGTTCTGGCTCTTTCTGGGCTGGGAAAGGGAAAGCAATAGTGCCTCAGCACACTTCACAAACATGTAAGTCTTCTGCACTTCACCAGCCCTCCAACTCTTCCCCTGCACCTGCTGCGGGTTCTGCTCCTTCTCCAAGTCTTTCTGCAACTCTTCTGCATGTCTTTTACTTGTGGTACTTCATTTCCTCCACACCTCTGCTCTTGACGTCTTCTGTCTCCTGATCAATAACATGGAGTGTATAAATTCCTATTAACTGGATCACTCTTCAACAGCATTTGTATTTCCAATGTCAGAGACATCCCAGGGAAGTATTTGAATCATATGACAAAGTGTGGCTAACTTTAAAAACCCCTTGTCAAGCAAAATTCTTAGCACCTTTTATTTACTACACAGGTTTTAAATATTTAAGATGCATTTTTGCTGAAAGAGGTTTAAGGACCCAGGTTCCTGTCATAGCTGGACACCATTAAAGAGGGGCTATTTTGAAAAAACATCTAGGCAGCAAGGGCTCATATTTAGTGTGGCTTACAGCAGAGAAAACCCCATGTTTAGAGTAATGTGTGATTTCAGCTACTTAGGTTATTTTCTGTTGTTCTGTTCTGCAGTGTATTTTTGTTTGGTTGAGATGTATCTTATTTTATACTCCAGCACGGTCAGAGCTAATAATATACATCTTTATTCCATTCTGTCCTTTGCAGTTTCAGCTTTAATTCTGAAAATTTGGCCTATAAAGCTTCAAGACAGATAAAGAAAAAGAGTCCCCAAGATCAAAGAGGTGGTAGCAGATGAAAGGAAACTAGAGAATGCCTTTAGGGATTAACAAGGAGTCTGGAGGAAAAAGGCACCAAAGATCCAGTCAGTCTCCACCGAACTGGAGAAAAATCTTCTCTATGAAAAAAGAATTATATGAGGACGGATGATTGCTATTATTTAGGCAAAAGCTGAATTTCTGATGGTGGTGTGAGAGAGAGAATGCATAGGAAGAAAAATGGGGTTTGCCATCATCCTAGAGACAAAAACAAATAGCAACATTCAGTGACCCTCTGTTAGAGGATTCATTATTTATAACTCTCTTGAGACAAAATGGAAAATAGTACATGTTCTTCATTCACCCCTATGATTTGAAACAATGGGAATAAGCTTCCTTTCCCCATATGTTCAGGCAGTGCTAAGAAAAGTCAATGTTTCTGTAAGAAATCTAGTAGAGTTGCATGATCATATGTTTCACTTAAGTATGGGAAATAACAAATCATGCTACAAATACGTAAGAATAAGCAAATGCTGGCCTGCAATAAATCATCTTTCCAAACACTATGCTTAGATAACAACCCTGTGGAATATCCTAATATGGAGCCTAATTGCTTAATGGAAATTATTCCTACTGAATTTAGTTAGCTTTTGTACAGGCTGTGGAAGAGGAATAAATATCCGTTACCAAATTCTAGGTCATTATTGCATCTTTCTCTGACATATAATTAGAGAAACTACCCACAGGAGTCAATGGCAATAACATGTTCTGCTTTGTTGGAAATGTGCAGTCTAACAACTTTGCCATGTGGCAGCTGAGAGCATCCTTTGCCTCACTGAACATACTGAGCCAATAAAAGCTGAATAAGAGCTAAAATTGGCTTATGTTGCTTGAATGACTTTGACTATCTTAAACCATTTATATTTATGCTTGTTCTTTCCTTGAACAACCCCAGAATCTTCATGTCTGAATTACTCAGTTACTTTTTTAAATAGAAGCTAGTTCATGCAATTAAGGACTCTTTTCAAATAGTGAATGCATTCAAAGTACTTAGCCTATCTAAAAAAATGCAGCTACTATTTTTAAGCATTCTTAATTGTTATATTCGGTGTCCTGTGACCCTTGTGAAGGGTATATGAACAATTCACTGTTTCATATGCCTTTAATCATGGAAAATGTTTTACTTGTTTTATTCTAGCTAGCTTTAATCATTAACTCTGTTATCTACAGCTCGCAGTTAGGACACCCAAGGGAAGGAGCTTTACCTAAGTCCATAAATGAAGTATTTTTTAGAAAACTGCCCGGAAACAAGCCGAGCCTGCAGCATGTCAAACTTGGGTATGCGAAAAGATTTCACCTGGGCCAGACTGTTCTTCTCTGTGGGTAGCTAGTGGGATGAGAACATGATGGGAGCGGGCTATAGTGACACTGGATGTCTAGCATTTTGTCTAGTTTGATAAGGGACAGGTTGGGGACTGTTGGATTAGGAAGATCAGAAAAGCTTAAAGGAAGCTTTGGCAGAGAGCATTAAGAGGTTGGTGGTTGGGAGACTTGCAGGCACTGAAGATGAGGTCAGTTACTCCTTGCCCAGCTATAGGCTTGGTGTTTTGGGGTAGTTGCCCTGTCTCAGTCCCTGCTGCTTGGGTTGCCTTGCTCCTTGGCTCTCCTTTAATTCAGAGGGAGTCAGGAAAGACTTGGGCTTAGCATCAGTGGGGCACAGACAGCCTCTGGAAGGGCTGAGGAAAGCTATTAGGATCATGGTAGCATGAATTTCTCATGTTTCTGGAGCACACTAGGTTTTTTCTGTACCTATCTGTGGTCCCAGGATGCTGTAAAAGCTTTGTGTCACACTGGTGCTTGTCTTTACACAGTCAGGAAATTGCTGACACTCAGCATCTCACAGGGTCCAGTTCTACTGCAGCTTGTAAAGACCACATGTAACTGGTATGGGAAGGTGCCTTCAAGCCTCGGGCTTTTGAAAAATGGATGAGGTTTACTGCCATAAATGTCATCCCAACCAGTTATTTATCAAAGCACAGTACATTGCAGACTGGAAAGGCAACATGCTATGGTATTTGCTTTCACTGGACATTCTGGGAGAAGAAAATAGCCTATCAAAAATCAAACAGTTTCAGAAATTATTTAAAGGAAATAATAAAGTGGTTGAAAATATACTCTTCTTGGGTTATTAAATTACCGTAAAAACATTAGTCCTGCACAGAGCATTATTTTATCATTAGCTTAATATCATCAGTTAAGACTTTCAAGAAACATTCATGCAGCTATCATATATGGTTTGTTAGGCTACACACACCCATGGATAACAGATGCAATTAAAATGCTGCCAAAGTTGTCGTCATTGAAACAAAGCTTTGTAAGCACCTATCAGTGCTCCAATAGCATGGGGGTTTGGTGGTGGAAAATAGTTTTAAATTTACCCATACGGATGTTTGTTTCCTACTTAACCTAATTTTGCCCATAGCATGAAGATAGGAAGTTTTCTGTCATAAATGATTTGCTGTTCTTACAATACCACCCCCTCCTCCTTCTATATATCAAGAAGGTGTATTTTTAACATGTCACTGATAAGAGGGAAATGAAATATTTAGAAAATGAATAAGCATCTAAATGATGATAGCCCTCTAGCAAAATTATCGTGCTAATTTTTTAAATTTTTTTCACTTTCAACCTCTTGGGACTACAATTTGTTTCAACAGCAGCTGTACCAGATTTAAAAATATACCACCCACTTCTGCAAAATAAAGATTTAGCATCTTTCTACCAATACTATACGTTTTTAGCAAAGAATTAAGGCATAGTTTAATCTTATTACATTTTATTACAGGGAGGTTAGAACTCATAGTGGAAAAGATAGGGATTAATTAAGCAGAACTGTCTATATTCGTTCCTTGAGACTGCTTCAGTAGATATAAAAGAGCTCCCTTCATTATTTAAAGAAAGGGTAATCCCAATGAACTGGTTAACATTTACTTTAATTGTTAATAGCACAGAATGACACTGGTACAGCGTAGCCAGAAAATATTGCACGTTAGCAGCTGCTTCTACATGTCTGCTAACATTTCAGGCACCACGAAGTCCCCTGAGGCAGACTGTATAAAGAAGTTTTGGCTGTAGTAAATCCCCCTGGCCACCCCATGAATTTCTGCCTAGCCAGCAGAATAAAAAATGCTTAAGCATAAAAAAAAATGTTGCAGCTCAGTTTGAATCTGAATTGTTTCAGAAATCTAAATCTGCTGTTTGGTTTTCAAAATGGACTTCTCTTGAATATTCAAATTGAGATGAAATTACAATGGATACAAATTCAACATATGTGTACATCACCCATGGGTTTTAGCCAATATTTGGAATGATATTTTCACCTGTTAGTCTTTTTCCTGATGTTGTCCTTTCTGCAAAGAACTTCATGATTTTGCATTCATGTTTATGGATGTATTCCTACAAATAGGTCGTTCTACCTTTTGAAAGCATTTGCAAAAGTTTTCAGAAAACAAGTTTCCTGGAGACCATTTAGGACCTGCTGGACAACATGGAATGAAATTAGAGATTTTAAAGTCATACTCTTTTATCTGTAAATTATTCTGAGTCACCAATTTAAAACAGAATCCTTGATGATTGTTTAGCAAAAAGCACTATACACTCTGAGTATGTGTTGTCTTCAGCTTGTTGAGATTAAACAGAAGACTTCTCCCATCTCTACCAGTGCTTCCAGCACAAAGCTGAGACAGGACACAGCAGAGAAGCTCACAAGTCACTGACCGGATTGTCAGTGCAGTATCTTTCAGAAGGAATAGACTGATTTTTCAAAATTTCAAACAAGCAATTTAATAAAGAAGCCTGTGCTGCTTGGGGATGTACAACTGGTCTTTTGCTGAAAGGTTATGAAGCATTTCTAGAGAACTTGATTTATTTGCACGTTGTTGCTCATCCCTCATAAAACAAAATGCTGGGGTTTTGGAGTTGTCAGTTTAGAGAGCTGTTCCTTGAACTGTGCCATCTATTTGCAGGAGAGGAAACAGAGAGACATGGGGGCTTCATATGCCACCCCTATGTAGAGCGTGCATTACTGTTCACAGAAAATTTATCAGCACCATCTCTTCCTACTATGCGTCCTGTTTGCACAGACCTCGAGTAAGGGAAACTGTAGGCTGTTGCTGTTACCCGTGCCATTGCCTTTTCAGTATATCCTGTCCTCAGTGCAGGAGTGGGGTCCTGGAGAGTGAGCCCACGGATTGCTTTGATCATCAGAAGTGGCAGAAGACAAACTGCAGAGGCAGCCAGCCTAGAGCGGTTGTCATTCATCCTACCTACTGGCTGGGAATCTGCGGTCTGGTAGTGATAAAGAGAGGAAATCTTAGCCAGCTCACTGGATTTTCCCTCTGTGTCTTGCAAATAACATCCTGAGACTTTCATCAGCTCATCTCAGAAAGAAAAAGATAGGATTTTTCTTGAAATCCTTGTTGTAATTAAAAACCTTTTTTTCCTAATGTTCTTCCTAATTTAAATTGTTGGATTTTATGTCTTTAATGACATGCGTGCCACATGGCCAGGACTACAGAATTGTGCTCTCCAGATTGGCAGATGCTTCTCATAATTAGCCCAGTTTTCAGCCAAAGAAGGAAGCCAACATTTTTCAGACTTGTATATCGAAGACCTATAAATACACACCATGTCAGGACAGTCTGTTTTCCAAAGGCACTAAGCAAAATCAGTATCTTTTAATGCGAGGGAAAATCAGGTCATTTGAACTCGGGAATAAGATGTGCATTTGAGTACTTAATTAGCAAACCAACCTGAACAGCCACTGGTAGCAAAGAGCAGAGGAAAAGATAACACAGGAACAAAATCCCCTGGGTGCATGCTGCAGCAGCACAGCAGTCAGTGGGAACGTGGTCATCCTCACTTGCAAGATTTGCTCACGCTGCAATCAGTGTCAGGGTTAACAGTCCTGAGCTGTACAAAATTATGAAAGTCTTACAGGAGACCTTTGTTGAAATGAAAAGCAGCAGTTCTGAATAAAGTTTCTTTCTCCAAATTTAAGTTCAGCAAATTACATGGACTAGGAACTCATATGCTGTTATAAAGTTTATGGTTGATTTTGTTTGGAAATCACAACAACAGAAAAGCATTGTGCACCAGCTGAATTTCTATTAGCATATTAAAACAAACTCAATGAGCTATAGCAATGTATTTTGATTTAGGTCAGCTTAGTTCCTAAACTAAAATTCTGTATTCTACCAACAATGTCTCCAAGTGGAGTTTTATTGGGGGAATGCAGCTGGGGAGCAACTACTCCTCAGGAATATTAATAAATGCAAATGCAACACAAAACTTCTCCAAGAATCTTGAAATGAGTTAGTTTTCAGAGATGATTAAAATCTGCAGTAGGAAACTTGTTTTTATTTATTGTTTTGGAGGAGTTTCAGATCTTCATCTGTAAGAGAAGGAGCTTGCACAATTTTGGTGCTGGCTATTGGCAGTTTTTAGCACTTTCTGTAATTTATTCCTCAATGTAATACAATTTCAGCAGTCTGAGGAGAGAACTGGGTTCTTGAAAGGAGACTGGGATGTTTCAACTGAATTTGCCAGACAGATATGTTGAGCTGTTTTTCAGCTCTGTGGTGAAAGTTAAAATATTTTGCACGATGTAAGTGAAAATAATGGCAGCATTTGCACTGGTGAGCATACTTGTATATCTTAAGAGAGCCAGTAAGGAAAGACATTTTAATAAACTAGTCTGTAACTTAGAGTAAGCATCAGGATTTAAGCAAGGCTTATCAAAAAATATAATTCAGTTGATGTCTATCCTCATTACAGGTGTTTAAGAAATGACAAATACGAACATGAGTGCCAAGACTGCTATTGCACAGGGGATTCTTTCAGGCAAATAAGGAAGTTTGGGAACACTTGGAAAGCAAAAGGAAAATTTCCATTCTGTTCCAGTGAAGGGGTGAATGGTCCAAGTTTCTGCTGTATCTCACAGCAGTGGGAAATTCAGGTTTTTACCTAAAGGGTTGGATGTAGTCCTCATTATCACCATGAGCTCTGTCTGCAGAGGAGAAGAGGACGCAGGTAGTGAGGATGTTTCACTGAGCAAAAGTCCTTGAAACGGATTTGCTTTCTAGGAAAAAAATAAAGTGGTTTTAAAGATAACCTGAGCTTCCTAAGCTTGTATTTCTTACAGCTCTCCAGTAGTTCCTGGTGGTCCATAACCAAGAAGGCTATAAACACTCCTGTGTTTATAGGATGAAGTTAAGTATAAAGTATAAAGACTGTCTCAACCCCAAAAATGCTATTTGCCTGGCAAAGTGAGACATTTGCAGCTACTTTCTGAAGTGAGAGTGCTATGGGTGACCTCTGAGGAATTGTAATTAATATTGGGGTCAAGTGTGGGGCAGCACACTTCACTCTCCTTCCCATTCTGAAGGAATGATTTAGCATGATTTAGCAAGTGTCTTCATTTGTGTGAGGCATCAGTCAAGTTTGTGAGGGACTGTGGTTAAGAAAGATTGGGTTTCACTTTTTGCACGTGCTGGAATCTTAAACTTAGCATCCCTCAAATCTGAGCAATTTCTGTCTGCCCAAAACGCCACTGTTGTTTCTCTTTTCCACTTTCACAATAATCAGCTAATTTACACTTCACATATGACTCAGCACAGCCACATTCATTTCAGTAGAGAAGCATCAGTTTACACTATGTAAGTATCAGTTTATCAAATTCCCTCTGGCTGAAAAGACTTANACAACAGTAATATTAATAAAGAAATTGCAGGGTACCGTTACAGTGAGCTGCAGGTTGTTTCCTCTGCCTGATCGTTGTGGTGAGAAGACATTCAGTTCTTCCTAGAATTTCATTTCTTACACCCTTTAGGGTCTGTAGAATTAAGGCACTTTCTTTTACTGACAGTAAGTATACGTATGTGCTGTATTTTTTTCATAATAGGTGGTATTACAGTAAGTAATATGTTTTTGCCACTCTCCTTAAAAACAGATTAGTTTTATTAGTCCAATCTGACAGAGAACCAAACTACTCTGAAAGCCTCTGGAATTTGCAATACATTACTATATACCCTGTCTATGGTCTGAAAGATTGATTGCCCTTTGATTGCTTAATCCTATCAATTATAGCTTTATACTGTTGATCAGTTTAGATACACGTGTCATCCCCACAGTATCATTGATTAATTCCTTCTCACAAGCTGCTTATGGAAATACTATGCCAGTATTAGGCAACAGCAGGATATATATGAATGGGTCAACAAATGAACACACATTTGCTGCGCTACAGACCAGAAGCCTGAGCTCCTCTGTCCATGGAGACACTTGACAACTGCCAGAGACCTATCATTAGGTCATTGATTGTATTCCATTAGAAATGAGTAGGTCACGTTTTGGTTATTATCTTTAATACATGCCAGTAAATACGTGAAATCATGCTAAGCCAGAAGGAACATAAAGTCATGCTTCAGGCTGATTGCATCCTTCTTTTACAGCCAAACTAGAATTTTTTATTAATCGTTGCATGTATCCCAGCTATAAAGTTGATTGTCAGAAGTTTGAGATTACTGGCCTAATTTCTGACTTTGGGGAAACTTATGATAATGATATGTGTTAATCCAAATGTTATATTTTTCAGTGTAATGAAATGGAGAAAGTAGTTAAAATTAATCAAAGATACACTTTAATCCAGTGGGGAGCCTTTACCATTAGTACTTTGGGCAATAATAGAATGAGACTTTTTAAAATAGTTCATGCCCTGCAGGATATCCTGGCTACTTTTCCATCATTTCGAAGAAAACTCTCTTCTGAGGTGCTAAGAAGAGAGATGTTTAGTTTGCATTAAAAACAAAGTCTGGAGTCTCCATCGTTCTGACTTGTGACTATCCAGTCTTTAGCCTTGGGGCTAAGAAGTCCTGTGGCTTGAGAGTGTGAAAAAGCCGATCCCCTCATCCATCATGGACCTTAAACATGAGCTAGGAACAGGAGAAATTTGGGGAATCTACTACTTGCCCTTTAAAAAAGCAACTAGTTCAAAGACCGAGTTAAAAGGGACATTACCAAAACCGGTTATCTATGGAACACAGAAAATCATGAATATGAAATTAACATATTCGCATGTGCTGCGAAATACATAAGCAGAATATATCTTTAAACTCAACAAAAAGAAGAGATTTCTAATATCCAAACTTTTTAACTCTAAGGTATTAAGAAAGAATAACGTATGGCTAGTTCACAAAACAGGACTTTTACCCAAATGAGTTACACGGATTACACAGAAAAACAGTCAGCCACTTGCTGACTTTATGGGTAAAAGATAGCAGGGAAAAAGACATAGTCAACCTAGATTTTCAGAAACATGTGATTTATCACTACTAGATGTGACTAAAATCTCATTCTCTAGTCCTTTCTCTGTTCTTTTTCTTTCCATTTCTGCTTTGCTTCCAATTTCTAGTCTTTCTTTCCCTATTCTTTGACTTTTGGAAAAGATCTACTACCTAAGAACACATGAGCAATAAAGCATAACAAAAACCAAGTCAAGCTATTTTCTAAATATTGTTTTTCCTCAACCATGAACTTGTGGGGATACATTTTTAATATACTCAGAGCCATTTCTTAATTAGAAGATGACATTGCCTTTGAGGACTCCAGGTGGTACAATCAAAATTCCAAAAAGTCTTCGCATATTTCTAGACAGTTTTGAAAACATATCCCTACAGTGACCAAATGGATCAAAATATGTAAAAATAGAAAAGCTACAAGGGGGTTCAACTGCTTAATCAAAGAGATGGATAGGAATTGCAAATATATGAGCAACTACCTTCGGGAAAGGCTACAGTAAATATGGCAGAGCATTGCATGCAAATATGCTGATAAAATCCACTTTCCTGTAAAAGGTCATCTCACTGGTGCAATCCATTATCTTTATAAAGGCCGTATGGTTGATTTTTTTTATATTGCTCTTTTCCAAAATTAAATCTAAGTTTTAAATCTTAATTCATACCATGTTAGTAATTAGTTCCAGCATCTATCTGTGCCAGTCACTGCCACCATAATTTTTGTTAATTAAACCCAGTCATGGCACAGGAAAATTAAAAATGTAAATGCCTCAAGTTTCATACCAGTTTCTGTTGTGGTAAATCATAAGCTTTGTTTGAAAAGGCAAAAATTTTTCACTGAAACAATTAATTTGCTGCTGTTGTAATTCTTCAACAGAATATCAAGGCTGAGGTTACTTAATATGATAAATATTAACATGTAGGCTGCATTTCGGTAAGCCACGAGCAAATGAATCAAATGATGCTTCCCGGCAGCATCCCTTTTGCCAAGAGAGCGATTGGCCAAACGTGCACGGCAGGAGCATTTGCATCCCAGTCTGTGCACAGCGTCGGCTCCACTTCCACAGTATGTGCGAACAACCAGAAGAGCTAGAACAGCTTGTTTCCTTTCACGTGTCTTTTGCCACTCTTTCTTGTCATTGCACCTGCTTTCTTCATTGCTGTTAAGAGAGAAAAGAACGGATCAAATTCATCCTTGCAGTAAATCCACTGATGTGAGCTCACATTAGAAAACTTCATTCTTTTCAAAGGCAAAATTATCACAAGCAGCGAGAAGGGGTTTTGTGTCACATTAAGGCTTTACAAAAGAGCCAGAATTTTCATACTTTATTAATGAGGATTTTCTTTTGACAGATGTGTTTTGTATCCCAGTAGCTGCAAGTGGTTTCAGTGCTACAAGTACTTTAATGGGAAATGCTTGGGTTACTTACAGCTAAACAGTGATTTTCAAGGAAGAGCTGATATGAAATCCAAAATGCATCAGTTAATGAGGAGTTTTTGCTACACAGCCTCCTGCTGTTTGCGAAGCCTTTTATTTGAGGGAACACGGGTAGGGCATCAGACTGGGACATGAGAGACTCACATTTTTCCTAGCTGTGCCAACAGTTTGTTGGATGACCTGGAGGAGTCTCTTCATCTTCGTGTGAGACAGTTTTTCCTACAGCAAAATAAGCATCATGATACTTCTTTCTTTTAGAAGGTGTGTGGTGAGGAATGTTAAGTGCACTACAACACCTAAGTATTCCTATTTCAATTATAAGAAGGTAAACCTTTTCTTTTTAAAGCAGATGTCCACTGTTCGCTTTCTGTGCACACCTTTGCCAGGCCACTAACACTGACGGACATGAGCAGCAAACACTTAACAGGACTAATTGCCACTGCGCTTACCACCTCATATCACCTCATATCACTCACAGTTAACCAAAGGAAAACTTTTTGGTATCTAGGGTACCACTGAGTTTTGACCAGTAAAGGCTTCTTTTATGTAACTGAAAAACACAGTGTATGGGTAGCACAGTTTTCCTATTCCTGCTTCAGAGCTACTTATAAACAAACCCATCATGTTCCCACCCCCACATATTTACTAGTATTTTGTGATCTATCTGCAAGCTGACAGTGTTGCCTGTTACTAAATCTTGTTGCACACTAAGATGTCAGAAAGTGACTCGCTGAACTGAATAGAACAGATATTGAAAAACTGCAAATCAGATTGTTTTCAACCTAATCAAAGATGCAAGAACTCATTTTGCCCGGTAGCCCTTCTGAGGACTGAGGAGATCAACATGAAAATTGGGGAAAAAAAGGTTGCTGACTGTTAAGAATAATGCAGTTGTACTTTTCATTGAACTTTGTAATGAAATGAGGAATGCACTTAATTATACCATCCCAACGGTAATATCTGAAATAATCAGGTTTCTGTTTGGTTCTCTTCTTATTCCTCCCTGCCACCATCCTTGTGTAATTTCTAATCTTGCTAAAATAATTGTTAAATTACTGTCCAACATTGAATGCATAAATAAGGATATGGAGAGGGCTAGAGCTGTGTAAATATTCACAGTGCCAGCATAATTAGTGTCATCTGTTGCAAAAATACTTTCCTGTGAGTCACATAACTAGTCCTTCCAAGTTTTAAAAACAAGGAAAATAAAGCAAAAATTGAAGAAATGTAATATCATTTAGAGGGGGAAAAATGGCTAAGGTTTTTTGTGGGTTTTTTTCTCTCTGTAAATGAGCAATTATCCCTCAGTAAATCGTAGTACAATGGATTAGACATGCTTGTTGATACCATGTAAAAATCAAGCCCTTGAGATTACTTGTGTTTAAAATTACTTTACAAAGGATGACAAAATGTTATGGACTACAAGATTATGTTTCAAAACTGGCTTTCTTCCTTAAAACTGTGCAAGAAATCATGACTGTTGGCCGTACAAATCATCTGCATCTATCCAATCTGTTGCCTTTTACATGCCAATCAGCATTTCTACACCTGGAAAGTCAGGGGACTTAAAATCTTCTGGATTTAAGACTTCATACTCAAAACAATTTTGACAAATACTTAATCTTATGGATCTATGTCTGCCTAATTTCTACAGCACACTTTGTGTGCTCAACAATATTGTGTGGCTAGCATGCGTGATAGCTTCTTATATTCAGGCTAAATAAGAGGAGGATTAACTTGTGGTACTAAATTCTCCCTCTTTCTGGAAGGTTTCTCCTCCTTTCCTGGAGAGGGAAGGCGAACTACCTTGGTGGCCTTTCCTCTTGCAGAAAGAAAGCAACTCTTGTTCTACTGAAGAGATAATGGAGCAAACGGTCTTTGCACCTGAGCTCTCTGAAGCAGAAACCTCAGCACCCAGTCATGGGTAATTAAGCATTGAGAGGTTGATTGCTTAGGGACAGGAGGATTGTGGCTCCCGCTAGCCTGAAAACAGCCCTGCAAGGGTAGCACATATTACATTTGCTGTAACAAAAAAGGTTTATTATTAGAAATCCTTAAAAAGTCAGAATACTCATGTTTATGAAGCAAAAGAAACTTAAATGTAAAATGTGCTTTTAATTGCATTTTAATGTGTTTGTCCAAATGCAAGTCAGAAGTTTTGAGCAGTACGTATTAACATTTCAGGGATACATTCTACAGAGAGTTAGGAAGTTAGATATAGGAATTTGTGGTTTTATGTGAGAAATTATTTGTTAACAGGTTAAACAAAATCAAGAATGCTTTGTAAATATCACCACTGACTTCAAATCTCCTTTTGTTTTAATATTGTATAACTCATGCTAAATATTTAATTATTTTTTTATATTTTCTGCTCTGAAGCTTGCACATCTGGGATGTGATTCAGATCGATCATTCTGTCTTCAAATCAGGGATGTTTTATTTAAAATTCTGTGGAGAATAGGAAGCTGGAGAACTGTTTTATCATGGAAAACTCATCTACAATAATTCACCATATGAAAACCACATGTATTCCCCAGTATGTGCAAAATGTAGCAAAGAGAGACAAAGAGAAAGAACATGAAAGTAAGTACGAGGATGAAGATGGAACAAAACTGATAAGCAAGGAAAAGGTGCTTTGGGCTCACAGTATTAGATCCGTTGATCTTGCTAGTAAAAAAGTGGCTGTTTAATTTGTATTAAAACTGAATATCAGATCTCTTCTCGCAGCAGAATTTCCAAAATTGCTGGAAGAAATGGCTTGCAGGGGAAGAGGAAATAAAATGAAGGAAGCCTTTCAAGAGTAGCTGAAGACTTAACCTGTGAAAATTATGTTTTTCACAGACTCATGTTTCCCTGGGTTTGGTAGCAGGTGAGCTCTTAGTCATGTTGATCAGCATTGCTTCATTGTCTTCTTGCAGTCCTTCATCTTTTGAATTTCCCTGCTGTCTCTTGTCTGATACTTCAGAAACTTCTTAGGACTTTGGGTCGTGGAGCTTGGCACGTTGAGTAGCACGTGCAAAGTTCTAACCATGGACCACAACATCAGCCTCTTTTGGTAATGAAATGATGATCGAAGGGATCATTAGGCTATAGGGAACTAGCTCCTTATTGAAATGAGAATGATAGGTTCCTCAGCAGAGAGCGAGCATGAACATTTCTCCATACTAGGGAATCATATCCTCATTCTGATACTGCAATAATCTTACTTTGTAAAAAAAAAAAAAAAAACATACAACTGATCTTTGCTTAAAACAGGGTTGATGCCTTTTCTGTGGCCAGGAGTACATTCAGAGAGAAATGCAGGCTTTGACTTTGAAGAGTTAGGGCACTCCTGGAATCCCAAATGACACCATGTGAACAAACATTATCCCAGGACTGGAGAGAACTGAGCATCTTCCCACAGTATGTAGGAGGCACTAGCATTCTGATATGCATGTCATTTACTTTAATATATCAAATATTGCTTAGATTGTTGATAATGTGTGATAAAATATCAGCAGATATCTTTTTCATTTGACTGCTTGGAAAATTGGTGCTTCTCAAATCCATTGAGCTTCCTTTCTTTCATGCTTTGTACACGTTGTCAAAGAGGAGAAGGGATTGAGGTAGTCTCTGCTTCTTAAAAGTACGTAAGAAATGCTTCACGTGTTAAGCATTGTGTCACAGGCAGCATGCAGAAACGTAATTCTCTCCATTGCTACAAGCAGCTAGCTGTTGTTTACATCTGCTGTGCACTAAAGTTTTGAAGATGGGAACTTTGGTGACATCAGATACTGTGCTTTTAGTACAGGCATCTAAGCCTTGAAACTCACTGTTTTTTCCCCAAGTGAGTTCAAGAACATATTCTTCCAACATCCATCAAGAGCACTAACAGTCTTAGAAAAGTCATTTCTCCTATACTGAAAGCCTTACTGATGCCACATGGTCATCAAAACAGATACTTATCAAATGATATCCATTAAGAATTAAGGAATAGATAGTCCTTAAACTATGCAAATTTTGGCAGTAGTAATTTTTTCACTTAATTCCTTCTTAAAGGAAGATGAATATATGTCATGTCCCTAGTGAAAGAATATTCTTGCTTCCCATATTGGAGATATTGTGAAAATCCTATTATAAGGGATCTGGAGGGGGGGGTAACATAATGAAGTACAGAAATATTTTATCTAAACCTGCCAGGTCTGGTAAAGTTTGCAAACAAATGCATTGCAAAGTGAGATGAAAACAGACATAAGGGAAATGTGTATTTGTTGAATTACTCCACAGAGGAAGATAAACAGTTTTGCTTTGTATTCAACCTACTGTCAGCACTTTCATAATTTAGGAAAACAAACTGGAAGCTGGATGGGCACGCTCCAGTGGTAGGGACATCAGGAGTGGGATGATGCTTTGTGCCAGCCCAAACGTGCAGCAGAAAGAGCACTTGATCTAGGATGTAGGTACAGAAATTACCAATACAAAAGTTCACCTGTAATTTTAATGGAAAGAAGTACTTTTGTTATCACTCAGCACTGTCAGAATTGAGGACTTGGCTCAGAGTGAAATTTGTTTTATTGCTTTATAGGAAAAAAAAAGGAAATGTTTACATATAACAATATTTGGAAATAAAGGTTTCTTAATCTCACAATTTATGTCCCATTAAGAATACTAGTCATCAAGTATATTATTGTAAATATGGCCTGAGAGTACTGGCTTCAAATTGAATATATTCCTTCCTTCCTGATCTCATGGGAGTCCTGCTCTGGAGAGAAGAAACAATGGAACACTGAAATCTGGGGACAGTATTTGCAGTACAGGAATAGAGCAACTCCTGTATGGCAGAGTTTCAAGGCAATAATCTGAAAATGTTTGGCAAGAAAGAGATAGAAGTACATTTTCAGGAGTAACAAAATCCCACTTAATGCCATAGATTTTAAATTCTCCAGCCACATTCCACTCTGGAAAAATCTGACTTCTTAAATTACCTTATGCAGTGTTGCTTTTAAAGGTTATTTCCACACAAGTTTGTCTTGAAAAGGCAGCTGTCAGATGCTTCCAAATATTACTTGTGTGAAAAAATCACAACACGTTTGTGCATTCCTGTATAAATTGCCCTGTAAATTTGAGTTCCACCCCACATTTCTTACAGCTCTGCTCTATGACCCTACAATGAGTGAAGTTAAAAAAAAAAAAAATTCTCGAGTAGTTTATCTTTTCTGAACTTTTTCAACACCGATTGGGTCATTTCGGGCAAGCTTAATGAGGCGTGGAAGAACACTGTATCCTTGTAGAAGTCCTAGATTTCAGAGATTTCTTAGTCCTCCATTTCATCATAATTTCCACTTGAACAGAAATCATACTTCTGAGGCATGAGAGGTATAACTGATAAAACTCCTAAAAAGAATTTCATGCCAACCCCTGAAGGCCTAGGGTTTTTTTGTTTGGTTTTTTTTCTTGTGTGTGTGTAGTTTTGTTTTGTTGGTGTTTTGTTTGTTGGTTTAATCTGCCTTTGTTTTATTCCTGTGCTGAATAAAGAAAAGTCAGAAATGGAAAAGTAAATAAAATCAAGTATGGGAATATTGCCACAGTATGCAGGGCCTTAAAGTCAATTTATCACATGGCTGAAGCCAGTCAAACTGTCTCTTGCATATATGAGAATGAACTAAACCAACAACTATTATTATTTCTCTGACATCCGCTGCATGTTGGGAGAACAATTTTACATTTTAACGAAACTTCTTTAAAGAAGAGGATGTGAACATTTTAGAAAATCACCAATAAAGCAAAGACACAACTCTCTCCACTACTTTCACCGAGGGAAAAATAGATGAATACTGCTGATGGCACAGAATATAAACCAACATATACATCTCAAACAGGACTGTGAAGGAATACATTCTATTCATAGCTGGTGAGGCAGGGGTCTGATCTCTACTACAATGTCAGTTGTTTTTTTTTTAAATGGACTCTTCAGAGGATGATTTTCATATATATGGATACATGGTATTTGTCTATTAATAGATACAGTATTTCAGCCAAGTAATTTCCTACCCTGCAGACATTTATAAGAACAGGACGCTTTATATGTCAAATGTGATGGGTCTTGTGAGGATTTTTACCTCTACATTACCTTTACCAGTGATTGCAAAACTTGCTTTTTCAGCACTATTTCAAAGTCAGATCAAATAATTACTGTACTTATGGGAAGCATTTACATAAGCTCTTTAAAATCTGAAATCTGAACAGGAACACACCACCATAGAAAAAGTACTAAGATTCACTTGATTTCTTTCAGTCACTTAATGCCACGTGAGAAAGCAGTTTAAACTGTGAAAAACAGCCATGGCAGGAGTTAGCTCTATTGAAGAAAAAGCCTTTGGGACCTGCCTTCACTCCACTGACCACGTTATTTTTCTTTTTCCCATGGTTCCCAGACTCTAGTCTAAACTAATTGCTATTGACTTCCACTTCTTTCCATTTCTCACACGTGTGGTGTTTCTGCAGAGCTGTCTTCTGCCTGCTCTGGCCAGTCCATCCCATAGACGTGTTCTCCTCTGATGAGGTGGAGGCCATCCAAACCGCACAGCTTCCCATAGCCAGTGACCCATGCTTCTGGGCTGTTCACTACACTGGTTTGCTTTCAGAGCCTTTTCCAGAGTCTTCGTTCATCCTTTAACCAAATCTCAAAGGCCATATTCTACTCTTTCCTCCAGGATTCACCAGTGCCCTTCCGCTGCACGCCCAGGAGCCATACATAAACCTGTAAAGCACCATCAGTGAACCAACTTCAGAAGTGGACTTTTTTAACATTGTTATATAATATTTGGATTCCAGCAGCTGTGTAGAATTACGCTTACTGTCAAAAATCCGGATATTTTTTTCTGCTGCCAATATACAGATTGCAAAGATCATAATTTTGTTCTGCCAGACTGTTGCATGATTTTCTGATTCTTACAGACTGGTTCCTAGGTGATCATTCTTTGCTTTATTTAAACTGGAAAAGTGACAAATCCCAAATCAAGCTGACCAGGAACTCTGGTGCACTTACACCTCGTGTTCCAAAACCTGCATCTTTTCTTCCTGCCTGTGATTAATTTAGAATTACTCCAGAGGAAAAAGAAATCATGGCACAGCTAGAGAGAAGTCACAGGTCATCACTGTGCCGAGTAAGAAGGAAAGCAAGCTTTGTGCATCATATTTCCAGAATTTTCCTGGAACTTCTATTTTTTGCTTCTGTTTACCTGCAAGGCTTTGGTCCTCCACCTAATACATATCAGTATATCAAAAAGATCAGAACATTTTCCAGGATGCTTTTTGAAAAAGAGCAGTAAGTTCACCAAAGAACACCAATCCCATAGAAAAACATTGTGTAACATTCTTAAAAGTTATTTTATTAGAAGAAAACGAGCAATTACAAAGCTGCTACTGAGACTGAATATATAATGCCTTATCAGAAGCTACTACCTAAAGCTGCTGATACCTCTCAGAGGAACTGGTGGGAATACATCCATAACCCGTAATAGCAGTGGTCATCCATAGTATCAACCAATAGCCAAGTACCTGCCATGAGGACTGGAGGCCCATCAAATGCAGTGAACAAAATCTCACTTTAATGTCGCTGTCTGCTAATGCCATTTATGTTTAAACAGGGACTTTATCTTTCACAGGTCATCTTAGCCTTTTTTTTGATTCTTTATATTATATTATCTTACTAAGCTTTAAGGATCCTCAGCTTCCCTTCAGCTTATAAGAAGCTCAGAGGCTCAAAGCTCCACAGGATCACTTACTTATAAATGAGGCCAGGCTACAGAATTCACATCCCGTTTTGTTGAGGAGTGACACTGGTAAAGGAATCATCGTGGTCCAAGTGGTTGATATGCTAGGCTGTTTGTTTCCTTGCCACATGCAGATTGCACTGCCACATATTGAATTATACACAGTTATTTTGCACCATATCGAGATTTTTCCATGGATGTCTTCCATCTAAACCCTTGAAGCAGGGCCATAATTTGACATCAACTGCCAAACTTCACTGGGCATTGGAATCAGACAAGTCCTAACATATAATTTTCCGAAGAATGTGAAAAACCACTCAATGAAAATGTTATACATCATGAAATAAGTGAAGGTTTATGCTCTTATAAGAATAATTTGTGGGCTGTATCCAACCTAAATATTGGTGCATAGAATATATTACGTGGAACAATTAATAACACTTTACTGGGTATACATGGTTACCGTGGTTTCTGGACATTTGAATTTCTGAATTCAGTTTTAAAAAAATGCAAACCCCAAACTTCAATACCATGGATAAAATTTTTTTTCTGCTCATTTAATATGCTAAATGCACAAGGACACTTTTATTTCTTAATATACACTTTATCAAATTCAATAAATTACTATGTTAGCGGTAGTTATAGAGTTACAGATGGCTCTTGAAATCAGTCTTTATTTCATTTTCCATGATTTTTTCATGAAGCATGTCTTCTTAGAGATTTCTTCTTCCTTAAACATTTATGTCACGGAACATTGGGTTGTCAGGAACACTGATTGATTTATCAGTCTTGAGTATACTGCATTGTTTCACATAGATTTCAAATCCAAACTTCACATTACTGTTACTCTTATCCTGTATCTTAGAGTAAAATGTACTGATGCTGGCAAATTGCTTATTAGTTACCAAAAAAATATTACTTTATGTACATACCTAATAAAATAGTAAACAAATGCTTTCTCAGATTGCTAGGACATTTTCAAAGCTCTGAAATACTCTGAGCTTCTCTCCTTTTACCATTCACTGGATCATTTAGTGGCATGGATATCTATTGCACAGTGCCTGGCATCCCAAGCATACCCTGCTTACCTAGAGCAGATATGCGTGCACAGGAACCAGTGTCTGAACTTTAGCAACAGTCACCACTAAAAAAGCTCAGGGTTATGTTAATGGATTTTTTTATTTCCCTTCTTAGGAAAAAAACTGATTTTTGAAGTCCAAATCAATCAAATGGGCATTGGATGTGGATACCTGGGGTTAGCACTCTCATTCTCTCTTTTTGTCTGTGAGTGATTACACCCATATTTCAGATCTATGTCTGTTTATCTGATGTATTCTCAGGAGATTTTTCACATTGTCAGTGTACAGGATATTACAGGATTGATGGGTACATTGTTATTCTTTTGCCTTACTATTTTCATGTAGGGCCTCTAGGTTGCAATTTAACTCAGAACTTCCATGACATCTGAGCACATGAGACGCTGTACAAATGCAGAGTAACAGATAAACCCTGTCTCAAGACCTCATAAACTAAACATACAAGAGAAAAGCAGAAGGAAAAAAAAGTGCTTCCTTATCTTGTACTGGGTGGGAAATGAGACAGAGATGTAGCTTCTGATAAACTCACTCTCCCTGAGAACTGTTTAATGCATGGGACTGCATCGGTGAGCATTACTTAAGGTGGCATGATTTAGAGATTGGCAAGTTTGTGGTAGAACTCGACTGAGCTCTCTGTCCTACTCATTAGCCCTCTCTGTTTTATTTATGACAGTCAAGGTTGATGCAGCATTAATTTACCTGTTCAAGATTATTCCAGTTAATAATTTCATGGCACCAATACTTGGAAGAGATATTGCCTGGGTAACAGAATAACCCTCTCTTCTTTTTACAAAAGATTTAAATCTTTTATGATTAATTTCATTCCTCATTCAGAGGATTAAGCCACCCCAATATTGTGGTCCAGCATCATTATACTGTATGGTTCCAACTCCTAAATAGTTATTGACTTTCCCTTCACAAAAGTCTACCAAAGCCAGACAGAAGAGGAAAATACACATCAACATTTGAAAAAGATAGAGGACACACTTTTTTGCTCTTATGCACAGGATCTCGAGCAACCACAGGCAGTGTGAGTCACATATAACCACCAGCAATACAGCAGTAGGAAGCTCATCCTGTCCCCTGCTCAACATGCTCTTCTCGTGTTGACCACATGCCCGCTCTCGTTCCGGGTCTCCTCAGACACATACTGAGCTGCACACTAAAAATGGACACCAACAGGGTGAGATTTCTGCCCCCAAAAGGGCTAAATGAAGCCTTAACAGAGGCTGCCAGCATCACTCTTACCAGACACAAGAGGAGCATCACTGGTCAGAGGACTGTTCTCTTATTAGTTGTACCTAAATGAGATTTCCTGATATCTTACCTGAAACCCAAACAGTTAAATTTGACAAAAATTCTCTTTAACAATGGCAGACTGCAAATCTGCCCCAGCTGTGAACTTATAGCAATGTATTTCAGGGAGGTGGGTGAATTCTCATCAGCAGAAGTATTCAACAGAAGGGTACAAAAGGAAACATAAGGGCCAGATCCTCTCAGTGATTGTGTTAGAGCAGTCACGGATACTTGGGGCTAGGATGAAATCAGAAAGCAATGGAACAAAACTGGCACTGCAGAAATTAAGTTTAATTTGTGAATAAAGTAACCATTTGTTCTACATTTCATCATCTTTTTGGACCCTTAGAAAAAGAGAAATGTTTAAGGCTAAGGAAAATATTTTTGGAGAAAAACAGCAGACTACTTGAGAAGTTTTTCCTTTGATGACACTTAGTCAAAACAAAGTGAGACTGCAGGCAGCCATTAGAGCTCTCTTCATAGTTTGCTCCACTACCTTTGAAAGTTTACATTTACATGTCCAGCGAGTTCAGTGGAACTGCATTAGACTACACATGCTCACTTGGAGGAGATGTTTTGGATATTTTTTGAGCTTTTGAGCTGAAAGCATTTGGTCTTGCATAAAGCTGATAGGGTTCTAGGTGCCAAATATTTTACTCTGAAATTCATATATCGATTTTATTTTTATGTTGATTTTAGCAGAACTCTGAAGTCCCAGAAATAGAATCTCTTTCATCAATACCTTTTGTTTAATCCTTTTCTGAAAATACAACATGAAATACAAAGATTCCTATTAGGTTTATTAAGTTAGGCTGTGATTAAATGAATCTCAACTTCAGATACATTCCCTTTGCAAAAAAATCCCACTAGCTTGATGTTAAATAACAAAGTTGCGCACACTAACACTCAAAACAAGGGAGGTCACGTTGAATTCCGCCTGCATTAAGGGGTGCCTTGAGATGTTTCCATCCCCTTTCTTTAGTGAAGCTTTAGAAATACCTGAAGTGTTTCGTTGCACAGCATACTTCGCTGAATAAGGATGTGACCGCTCACACTTCTTTGTTGGACAGGAGTGCTTCACTGAAAGAGGACCCAATTCTCTGCTGATTCTGAATGCAGACATCTTGGTTGTCTTTTTGAGAAAAGACAGTGTCATGTCAAATCAAGTGATGGGGAAAATGTCTTCTCAAGGAAACTACCTTCCTGTATGGCTTTCCTGAAAACAAGAGTCCGTGATGTGACGTGGCTGTACTGTATGTGCCTTTACACTCAGTGATCTCAAGCTGCGGGTGCAGAGGGGCAGCTTGTTTCAGATGAGCTGTCTGCCATTTGAGAAGGTCCCAGTTGTTGGGGCAGAGGACATGGCACAGAGCTGTACGTGTGTAAGGTACACACACAGCTGTGAGGCTATACAAGGCAAAGGACAACTATGTAATTCTCGTGCTCTGTGCATGAGTCCTGACAGAGAGAATGGCATCTGTCCTGTCCATAGTTTTCACTGGCAGCCCCCATTCAACAAGGGACACAACTAGGAGAGAACTTAAGAAGCCTTAAATGCATGGAGTAAAAATGATAACACTAAACTGATAGCAACATAATTTGTAAGGCAAATATAACCCTGCCCCATAGCATATATGAATTGGTTACATATCCTGATTTCGAACTGGGTTTTGTATAATGGAATGCAACAGCGCACAGTCTCAGACTGTGGTGGTTCACTGGTGGATCCCAGGAGCTCCTGGAGCTCTGACTTAAGGCCATGGAAATTAACAAAGTCCCAGAAGCTTCACAGGATTATTCCTGCAGTAATTATTTTATGAAAGAGAAACCTAGAAGAGGGAGACTGTGCACATGTCTCTACCTTGGTCCGACTTTTTCTTGTTCAAACTCACAGAAAAATTATTTAGAATCATGAGCTAAAAGCTATGTAAAATCATAGTTCTCATTATTTATTTAATCCTTAATTTATTAAAATGGTTTTTATGATCACCTACAACTTCATTCTCCATATGTACTTTGTGAGGACAATTGGAGCTCAAACTGCCCGGAATGAAGTCTCTCCCACTAGGTATCATATCTTGGACATTTGCTAGTCTCAGAGGTTTTAGTGGATTTAACAGTATTGCCGACTATAAAGTTAAACAGCTTTAAGTTTGATATTTATTGGTTGTATAGCGGTCAAAAGTGTATCACTGTATTTACAGATGAATGAGAGGACTAAGCCCCTTGATATATTTTTGCATTCTTGCTTGGCAATGACTTAATTTAACAATAAGATTTAAAAGAGGGCATACTGTTAACCACCTCAAAAAAACCATCTCTGGTTTTAGTTCACATCCATTTGCTGTGCATCAGTCTGTGTGTTGGTGAGCGGCTATGGACGGACCCCAGGAATCACACGTAGTTCATCCAGTACACACCTCTTCTTTCCCTCTGACACTTCACAACATTCCTATTCCTTTCAGCTCTTCCAATGATCCTTGTCATTGTTCACAAGCCTCTTCCTCATCTTCTTTCTGTCCCTCTGATGAATCTTTGGTACATATTTGTCTGGCTGATGCACCCTGATTTTCACCCCACTCTCTGGTCCTGAAAACCACTAGATTCTTAATTTTTCAACCAATTTGGTGACACAGCCCTCATTTCCTCTTTTGTTTCCCTTCTTCTGGTACCTTTGTCTTTATCTTCAACTACCTTAAAGTATCTATTTCTAAGCCTTTCATTTATCCCTTGGTTTTCTGATGTCAAGAAAATGGATGGAAAACTGTCAAGAAGAGCTTCTGTTTCTGTTGCGCAAAAAAAGTTCCAAAGCACCCTTCTCACAAAACCCCAATCCAACAAACCAAGCAAACCAAAACCCTCCAAAACCATGAACAGCAGCAGGTTGTCCAAGGACACAGGGTAAAACCACAGAATTAGCAAACAGTATTTTAAATTAATGAAGTTAGTGGCTGCTCAGGCTACCGCAAAATTGATCTCTGGAGGTATAGATCATGTTGTCCTCAAATGGTAGCAAAGAAAAAGGAACAAAAAAGCCCTCTACTTCTCTGTACAGTGATTTTTCAGGTTTAAGAGTAAAGACAGATATTTTGGGAGGAGAAGGTTTTGAGAAATAAGTTCTAATATTAAAGTGACCTGAAAATAGTATTGAGCAATGTACTGTGTTTCAAGAGCAGATTTCTTTAGAAGAGAGTTGGAAAAGATGTTAGCTGCTGGTCGTTTCTTGAGTTCCCACTTGCACAAATTCAATAGTGATTAGAAAGGAAAAAAAAAAAAAAAGAGGAACAGCATTATTGCATCGTCTGTGACAAAGTGCCACTGCGGCATTGCGAAAATATGTGGCTGGCATTTCAATCTTTCCAACTTCGGCCATCTAGTGGCATCTTTTTCACTATGAAAAATAACAAATTAACAATTACTAGCCATGTCTATTTTTGAGATAAACAAACCCCAAAACATTGCATGTGTGTCAAGTAACACGCCTGGAGCTATGTGATTCTGGCCATCCTATCAACGCTGTGGCACAGAAAAAAGTTCTGGATGTTTCAGTGCTCTGCAGCCCAGCGTGCCCCAGTGCAAATGTGCAGCCTGGATGGCTTTGCCAAGCATGAGTGACAGCTTGGGGGCAGGTTGGCGGATGGGAAAAAAGTTCTGGATGTTTCAGTGCTCTGCAGCCCAGTGTGCCCCAGTGCAATGTGTCAGCCTGGGTGGCTTTGCCAAGCACGAGTGACAGCTTGGGGGCAAGTTGGCGGATGGGTTGCATTAGGTACGACTTGCTGCCTTATGGTGCAAGGTAAATGCTTTATGTTGCTATTGAGGAATACAGGAACAACACAGTGGTTGTCACAGCTGTGTTTTGCCACTTAAGAGGTAACTTTGGAGCAGAAATGACTACGGTGAAAGACATTCTCTGGCTCTAGTAGCAGGTCCTGCAGCACCCATGCACCTGGAGATCTGACAGGGAGCCCTTTGCGTGGTGAGGTGTTTCAGGTGCCCCAGTCGCGGACTCTCAACAAGCACAGGTGGCCCTGGAGCTATTCAGCCAAGTCAGACGGGGCCTCTGCCGTCCCCACGGCGTGTTTTCCTTCCAGGCTGCGTGATTTAAAAGCCACCCAGGCAGAGAACCCATGCCCCCAGGCCCGGGTGGCTGTTCTGGGCTTGCCCGGAGGCACCGCGGGGCGGGCTGGAAACCAGACGCCCCGGGCCGGTGCCTGAGATGGCGGCAAGCGAGCGACCGCCGNNNNGCGAGCTACCGCCGGCCTGAGGGCCCCGGCTCGGGGCAGGGCAGCCGCCGAGGCCTAGCGCAGGCCCTCCGAGCGGCGGCGGGCGTGGCTGGCCCCGGAACTGCCGTTCCTGAGCCGCGGGGCCCCGGCGGATCCCGGCGGCACGGACCGGCGGCACCGCCGAGTCGGTGCTTCCTGCGCGGAGGCGCTGGGCAGGGCCGCGGTGCGTTCGGCTGCCGGCTGCCCGGGCTCGG
>VYZV01027192.1:8235-20893 GCA_013401275.1 Pandion haliaetus | reverse complement strand
GCAGGCAAGGAAGCCCATTTCTCTTCTGCTTGTATTGCATCTACTACATAACTGGAGCTCCCTGTTACTGTATAAATAGTACTATCTAAATAGTGAAAACATGCAAGTGTGCAAGATGTGCAAAACATGTTGATTATTCCCTTACATAAACGCATACCATACCTGCAAACTAGATGTTTACAGATGTTTACAATTGCTTACTGTTGAATTAAAAAAAAAACAAATTAATTCCCAAGTCCAGCTTTGTGTTCGTTACATCTCTGCTGCAATTACAGATCTAGTTAGCTTCCTAATTTGCTCTCTGAGAACTTAAACTAATGCTTAACTTTAATTTAGGTGCCAATTCCATTGCAGATGTTCAGCATGCTGCTTGGTTAAAGGATTTGCGATTACATTCTGTAGATTTGTTCTTAACTGTCAGTTCTATTATCAATAAAGCAGAACTAAGCTCTGGCTGGGTGTCATCGCTGCCCTCTTGAGTTATGCATGAACCTGAGCTTTTTGCTGTATGTTTGGGGAGGAAAGAAAAAGCTACAATATGTGAGCTTAATTCATTGAAAATGGAAGGGCAAATTAAGAATTTAAGGAGAAATTTTTTAATTTGAACTTCTAGACCTTAATGAAAATTTCTTCTTTTTTTATCTATACATATGTATGTGTTTANGAAAATGCTGACCCTTATAGTCCAGAACAGTTGTGCCTTGGCATTGCTGCCCCCTGCATTACTGACAAGATTTTTATTTATTTATTAAATTATTACAGGGTTCATTTCAGAAAAGCACAAGTAATTCCAAAGAAGCCTAATGACTACCAGTCTGTAAATACTTGCCAAGATTTAACATTTTCTATTTTTTTGGCAATGGTGTCTTGTACTATTATGAAGCGATTCAGAGTCTACTGAAGGCATCAAGAGTTTAAGACATTGCACAGCTGGGGACTTCCCACCCGGGTGTTTTTCACCATATCATTGTATTGGAGCTTTAAGGCCTTTAACATTAAGACTTCTGTTTTATGGCAAAGTGATCTGATGAGCCCTGTCCAACCTTTAAGGAAAAGAAACAATCACGCCTACATATGGCATGTAAAAATCCGAACTGGAATAGAGCTGTGCGTAGCAGTGAGATCAGCAAACACCTGGACAGAGACTGGCTTATCTTTTCATTCCCAGTATAAGGCATTCGGCTGAACCCACCTCTACAAAGTAGCGTGAACCCTTTTGTGTACTGCCACACCTTTCTGGTAAGCTGCCCTGGAAACTTTCTTATGAATTCAAATGAAGCCATAAAATCCAGTTTAAAAACATGGATTTACCTATTCCAACACTACTGAAGTTTCACTTGAAGTTTGGCCAAAGTTTCAGGGCCATTTTGTTGCCCAGACTCTGGACAAGCTGCAAGTTCCAATTCTGAACTAGAACTTGCACCTTTACAAGCCTATTCATTGCAAGATAAAAGTATTCAGCAAAGTAGCTGCACACCTCCTACACAGCACACCTTACAGTGAGTCAACAACACCAAAATGGTTATGTAATTTAATTACATCTTTAGATAATCTCTTTAAAATCAGGATGTGCTTTTAGAGATTGGAAGCCCCATAAAGCCTTCAAAGCAGTGCGACCAGTCCAACACTCCTCGCATAGATAGCACACATTGGTTTATCTTCTAGCACTAAGATGACTTAGAGGTGAAGAATTTCAAAGGAATTTCAGGTATTTTCCATTTTGCATACCTAACTCCAAATCTTAAAAAAAATAATTAAAAAAAAAAATCTATTTCTAGCAAATATTGAATATCTACTTTCTCTCAAAACAGAGCAAGTTTAACCCAATACTTTGTTTGTAAACAAAAAAGCTCAACTCTTGCATAACAGTTAGAGCTTATTTTTATGCATGCTTTCTGTTTCAATTTATAAAATCAGTTTTAGAAAAATGCACCTTTTATTGGAAATAGCTAGATTTTTTTTTTAATAGTACGACTACTTATTCCCTAATGCCATCATTAAAAGGACAAGCTTACTCTGTGAACAATACAAGCCTGTTAAAATACATTATTACAGATAAGTGTGAGCTCTTCCACATGATCCTAACTAAAACTGTGTTTCAGGTTGCTGACTCAAACCTATTTAATAAAAGATTGTAAAAACTTGATTTATTGCTCGTCTCTCTTAATTACATCCTCTGAACAAAAACAGAATTAATTTGATTTTGACTCTCTATTCTTTTACACAGTTCAGTTACTAAATCAAAAAAATAGACTATTTAAAAAACTATACTTCCCTTACCAACACGTGAATCACAATGCAGATGACAAGTAAGTTCATTAAACTCCATTATTTCAAATTAGGTTGCAGAATCATAGGAATAGAGGCACAGAGGTCCCTGCAGTGAGGGCAAGACAAACTGAAATGCCCACAAAGTGTGGAAAAATAATTCTAGTTCTGGAACTGAGCTAATAAGGAAGCTGCTTTGCATCACAGGTAAGGCAAAATTGCTGGCAGTAAACACAGTAGTTCCCTCTCCCCCAAACAGTCTGCTATGGATGCCTGTCTCACTCCCTCACATAATTATGCAGACATGTTACTTACCCGTCAGGAAGATTTACCAAAACCCAAGCAGATCTGAAACAAGGGCTCTGAAACCAGAGAAACCCCCGGATCTGGCACAAGAAAAGCAGCAGGTGCTTGTGGCTGGGGAGGGAGAAGAGGCTGGAATCACCCCAATGGTCATCTGGTTGGCTTAACCATAGCAAACTGCACCCTAAAATTCACCTCCGAGAAGATCTACTTCAGTCATGTACAACACTGTGACACTACACAGCTGCACAGGTTCCAGTTCCAAGACCTGTATGGTCAGCTTCATTCTGCTATAAAACAAATTTAAAGAAAAAGTTTTGTGTGTTGCAGACATAACTTGGTGTGTTTACTTTCCAAAGTAAATTTAAAGGAAAGCCTGAATTTAGTGGATGTAGCGCAGTATTCCCAGGATTCTGGCAAAGTGCTTAATCGAAATTTCTTTCACAAAAGACCTTCCCCCTCATACGCACACTGTGCATTATTTCCTCAGGTCAATTTTTGTGCAGCTTATAAAATAAAATGGACAGGGAATTAGTCATTTACATGCTTCTATAGAAATCATTACTCTAACTTTCCTTCCCATTAAGAAAAAAATAATGAACACCTAAATTTGTCATAAAAGTAACTGTATCCTTAGCACAATTCATTTCTTCATTTTAAATTAAGATGAATGGATTCAGATGGATTGATCCAAGATATTTCAGTTAAGGTATTTACCAGACTTCATAAAGGTATAATATTCATGCTAAAAACGCAACCCACCTCCTCACTTCTGCTCTACAGGTTTTTTTTTTTCATATGCAATACAATAATGCCATGCCACCTCAACTTCCAACACTGTGCACTATTTTTCATCACAAATTTACGACAGGACATGCTTTTGAAGTTGTTTTTGCTTCGCACTATGAGTCTCTGAACATTCAGAGAAGCGTTCAGTAATCATTAGTACCATAATTCTCTTTAAGGCCTAAATGGTAGAAGAACAATGAGAAGAAAAACATTTTCAAATCACTGCAGAAGAGGCCTAATTTTTACAATTACTACTGCAGATTTGTTCCACATCAGAACAGCCATTATACCGTCAAGGAGATTCAAGTTTCAGAAAGGAAACTGCATCACTAGCTGAATAGGAGGAAGTCCAACTAAAAGAAAAGTGTTTAATGTATATAAATCTACGTTCATCCACATCCAACAGATCATGTTCTATTTTCGTGCATACAGATCCTCTTTATTTCATTATGTGGGATCACCTGGAAGATATTTGCACAGAAATCTTTCAAACTACATAATCAGTTGCATTGGATTGGCATAAATCTACTACATAATACATATGAAAGGCATATTTCCACAGCTATTGTATCACTTTATTGTGAACCAGTAACAGCTACAAATCAAACTCATATTTAAAACATCTCCAATTTTAGACACACTGTGCAGCTGTGACAATTGCCTTTCCAACAGGTCTTTTCAGCAGCAATCTAAGGAATTTTGAGATCTACACAGCTCTGTTTTCATTTATTAATATGCCCTTTCCCATCCTTTCCAGTAAACAGAAACCACATACTTAGGTGATTAACTGATTTATAATCCTCAGAGGTACGGACATTTATGAAGCGAGTCAGGATCTTGGAAGATGGAAACAACACCTGTGAGGCATTTACATTTAGTTCAAAAGTGTTGTTCTGCTAAAAGAGCAAGCATTGCGGATTAAAGTGTTTACTATATGGATGGTAATAGGACTTCTGTTGCTTTTCAAAGCATCTCTCAGAAACGCAATTTTGCACCTAAAATTCTATGTGCAAGGTCAAGCACCTAAAAAAAGAATAAAACTCATACAGGTTACACTCCTTAAGCCAGTCCTTTGTACCTATGTGTTATGACACAGAGTTTTTTATCCCTATAGAACCCTTTCCACATTCATAGTATAGTTGAAGGCTCATCACATCGCATCTTGATCTGTGGCTGTAGAGGGTGTGATCCGATTTCTTGCTCCATAAAAAACTTTTGTGAATTCAAAAGTATGATTTCCTTGTGGATTTCCACTACAGCATCTAAGATAAAGAGCAAGATACAGCCATAAACGAGCATGTATAAGCAGGGGTTACTATTCCCATAGCCTTAGCAGTATTCTCCTGCAGTTCTATATGTGATCTGAGTTGGGTCTCTAACGATTATGACACACTCTATATTTCTGCTGATTTATATGACATATATTTGGTATAACTTTGTGCTGACATACACATGAACAATTTTTTAATAAACATACACAGGCACTCCAGAAACCTGTCCCATTACACACTCATGCTAGTATGAATTAAATTACTTATTTCTGTATTGTATTTGTGCTCTCCTAGCAACTGACTGCTAGTCAGAGAACTGCATTTTGATCTCTAGCACTGCACACTGCTAAGAAAAAGCACCAACTTGAATCCTCACCTCAAAATCTGAAAACCCAACTACCACATCAGGGCATCAAGATGAACAAACCTTCCCCACTCAGCAGCACATGCCCTGGCTTTCCCAAATCCAACTGTATGCAGACAAAAGGAAAATAGTGGTAAAAAAACGGCAAGCCCCAAATGACCTGTAACCGTCCTGTATCCACTCCTCCTTTTGCACTTGTGACTGACTGATGGGGAGGTGATTAACAGCCTCCTCACACTATTACATACCAGTCACAGCTCACTCAGTTTTTCCAACTCTTTTGGCGTGGCAGTTCCTTGCCTGTAAACTGGTGCCTCCTGCAGGATTTGCTGATCCTGAAGAAAGGTGCTTCACAGCCACGATGCCCAGGCTGTTCTCCAGCCACCTTATCGAGAGATGTTAACAGTAAGCTCATCATGCCCAAGACTTTCAGCCTAAGGTTTACTTTTCAGTCGTGTAGCCTTTCCCTGGCATAAGTACAAAGTGTTTTCCATACCACCTGCTCATCTATGATATAAGCAGGGTCAGCACAATGTTACATCAAAGTAATTTACACCTATTCATGCTGACTTATCAATAAATAAAACATCAGTACTAAATGAAACTATCTACAGACTAAGGTGTACAGGCATTACTGAAAGGCTTCCCTAGCTATACTGCATGCGTAACTGCCAACCACATTATATAATAAAAGGATTTACCAGCTACCATTTGCTCCAGCTACCCTTGAAGCTTAACACTTAAGGCTAGTTACACTGTTACGCTGAAGTAACCCTAGTTTTAAGAACTCAGCTCTACAGCCTTCTAACAGGTTGCTTTTCTATTAAAAAACAAAAACCCCACCTACCAAACCACCACCAAAAATGGAGAAGCTGTCAGTCTTCTCTTGAATAACTGAACCAAGATGCTGTATCAGTTGTGGGGAGAGGGGGCTGGTTTGTTGTGGTTTTAGAACTTGAGTTTCAAAACTCCCTTTCCTTGTGAAATTTCAGGATTTACCACAATGGCCCAGACTATGAATTCTGCTTTTTGATCAGCTCTACCTGTCATCACCCTTCAATGACATTCATAGGGTGTATTTGTATCCCTAGCTGTGGCTTCTGTATGATCCTCTCTTGCACTTGCTTCTGAGGGATGCCTGCCTCAGCAGGATACAAGAGGGAGAGGTTGATGAGCAGTCAAGAGACAGAGCTGAATTAATGCAGGAAAATAAAAGGTCAGAACTCAAGGAGGGACTAATGAAAGGGAACAGGAGGAGAGAGCAATTCATTCTGGGGAAGAACAGACTGTTCACCATTTTATATTTCATGGTAAGCTAAGAATTTTCTCTCAAAATTAAATTATTTTTTCCCAGTACAACAGCACTGCTACACCAATTCCCTTTCAGCAAAAGCAGTACTCTTACAATAAAAAATATGAAAAAAAGAAACCACTAAATAATTATGTCATAATGCAAAACATTGCATTTTGCTGAAACACTTCACTTCCCCTCTACTATGACCCAGAAAAATATTATAAACTGTAAGACAATGCACAATTGAAAACTATGATCTTTTAATTATGGATAAAATTGATGTATTTTAGCATTTTTAGGTTTTCCCTACTTTTATTTGCAACTATTTCTCATATAAAATTGCAAATAAAACAACATTTTGAACATAGCAGCCTGTATTCTGCCTATTACTGACCAAGGATGAGCAGCTGCTTAAAATAGAGTTTACATTTATTCATAAAACATTTAAAACAAAAAGTGCTGACAGACCGTTAACAGTGCCCCTAAACAACTCTCATATAAATTCATCTGTTTAATAAGAACGTCATCTAATAAGGTCAGAGAACTGCAAAGCAAACAGGGTAGCTCTTCTGCTGCAACTACTCCCCAGACAATGCTCTCATCACATACAAGATAACCATCACGCTACATATATGTGTTTATTATAAAATAAGTCATTTTAGCTGTACATTTTCCAGATAGCGAGTACTGCTATAATTTCTCCTTTAAAAATAGTTTGTTAAAGCCATACTCTTGAACATGAACACTGCATAGCCCTGGGCTGTCTAAAAATGGAACCTTCCTTATTATGCATCTGTGATTATTGCAGGAAAATAAACCTGTGTACATATGGGAGAAGGCAAAAAGGATCACAACTATCCCCCAAAAGGGACACAATGATTGACTGACTATCAGTAGCTAGAGTTATGGTCCAAATTATGCTCCCAAAGCACATTCAGCAAAAGTTTTTGGAGGCTTTCAGTTTCAGGTTTAAAAAAAAAGGAAAAAAAAGAAAAATAGCACTTCTGCTGTGTTCTTAACTGAAAGGGGCCAGGGAAATATCCGTGTGGCTACAGTGGCCTCGTGCTGTGGGCGCATCTCCAGCCACAAGAGGATTCACAAAGCTGCATTGCCAGCCTGGCAGGATCACTGTGCGACGCCTCCACCAGCAGCACAGCCTCAGGCACAACCCAGAGGAACTTCACCAAGCCAAATTCACACCTCCAGCAACAAGACCCCCAACACAAATTCTGGTCCACCTGGCAATCAGACTACCACACCCAGCAACAGGCTCCAAGTCTGGGCCTCTGCTGGGTCAGGAGGAGAGAAGGACTTTCCCTGGAGCAAAAATGGGGATTGTGTTTCTGCTCATGGATTTTTTGATCATCTAGGAAGAGATCCTTAGCAAGGCACGGAGCTGCCTGAAAGACAGGATACACTCCTCACGCTGGGTTTAAATCCCAGTATCACCTTAGCTCTGTGCTCACAGATTTTTGAGGTTAGTATATAGGACATTACAACACGGCCTCCGGCAGACCAGTTTCTATTTGCACAGAGGTCACATACAACCTATGTCTGGCCAACATTAATGTGCCTCTGGCCACGCAGAAGACACAACCCAGCTTAACAATCAATCTTATTCCACCTTCTCTCCATGCAAACCAAAGGCTGAAAACCTGGGTGAACATCTTGCTCCCTCCTGCCACCTGTTTAGAGTGGCAGAGGGGACACCGTTTCTGGAATATACGCAGGTCTTCCCAAATGTACTAAGAAGAGTACTTCAGCTGGACCCAGGATACTCCTGGAATGAAAGCAAGGAGGCACACACCAAGGGCCAGACAGGTTTTCATAAAGTGTGTCTAGGCAAACTCCAGTCCAACAGGCAACCCTCTCCACCCTAATACCCACTGGACTGCGCAGCCCACACAGGACACGACCCCTGTGGGGTACAGAGTAGAAAGGGGAACCCACATAACCCTTGCCAGCAGCAGCCACAGACACTCTGAGCCAGACAATCCAGCCACAACAGTCAGGGAACAGAAAAGAGTAAGTTCTGTTTCCACATTAGCAGTATTTCTGACCAGAATAGGGAAAGAAAAAGGCAGAGACTCATGAGAACAGTCAGGCTGCCTGCTTTTGCTCATGAAGATGCCAGGAAGGATGAGGAAGGAGTGTCTGGAAGCTGGAGAGAGCAGCCAAGAGTCTCAAATGAGGCTTAGGAATTGGAAGGAGCATCCTGGCCACAGCAGCACAAACAAGGCAGACTTGAGACAGTCATATCTACTAAGGCCATGCACAAGACCATAATATTATTATTCAGGTAACAGCTGCTTTTAAGCATGTGAGTTTTCAAAACCTGTAAAAACTATATCACAGGTATGGATAACCCAAACAATTTTAACCTTTCTTTTTTATAGTAGGAGAACATCTCAATACCAATTTTCTTACGCGTAAACATTGTTGTAAGACAGGTGACATGTCACAAATTAAAAATAATTGCATTTCAACAAGTTACGTCTAAGACATTAGAAAACAAACTTTTTCCTGACATAACAGCGGCCTTACTAAGGGAACCCAAATACTTTTAAACAAACAGTAAAGTATAGGTCACTGCTGCCACTTGTGGCTGATGCTAAATCATTCTAAATAGCAAAGATCTGCAAAGTTGTAAGTGTTCACATAAATACTGCAAAACTTTGCCATCTTGAATTACTTTTACAAGTCTTGATATTTTTGTTCTTTCTTCTCTTTGGTATTTGCCAGCTCTATCAAATTCTCTGAATCTTCTGCAGCTATGAAATATAATCCTGAATCCATCAGCTTTCCACACCACATTATGTTATTGCTCCTTGTTATTGCACACCAGTTTCACTGATTCTCTTCCATTCTCTGACAACTAATTTTAACAGGAAAAGGTACATGACTGAATATATGGCAAATTAACTAGTACTTCTAGCTCTCTCAGACTAGTCTCAGGCAAGACAATTTCTTTGAATTTCTAGCATACATAATGCCACTCTATCTGATAATTCAATTATCTCAAAGGAACAAAAAGAGAACATACACCAAGTATTTCAAATCCAGTACTAAAACGTACTTTCGAAGCCATGTTATTGTTACTCAAGCTTACCTCAGAGTAAGCAAGTATTTTTAAGAGACTAAAACTTGTAGAGAATTCAACTCTGTAATGCTCTCGCTTACCAGTTTCACATTGTCTGCCACTGAAATAACAATGGACACACAAAGTCAGGTATTAGGTAATTCTGGAGTAGAACTCGGCATCTGGCTTAATCCATTAATTCAGGATTTCTGGTAATATTGATGGAGTTGCCTTTATGGCACTCACTCACAACTCCACATACCACATTGGCACCAAGCCCTGACAGATCACATTACTACTTAAGCAATGGTATTTTATGCAGAATCACAGATTGTGTTACTCCAGTTATGCTTCTCTTTGCAGTAGTTTCAGTCATGACACTGATATCGTGGGGCTGTCAATCAAGGCTGTCCAGCTGACAGCTCTGGAGTGCTAGCACCTTTCATCCTAATGTAGCAACCTAGCAAATGCATCAGGCAAAACAAATAGCAATGGGATTTAGAGATTAGCCAATTCATCCAGCTACTGTTGAGGTGCTGCTGGTTAGGGCAAGACAATGATAACAGGCTAAACCTGTTTAAACAAGCATAGTGATTAATAGAGATAGCCAGACATCTTAACCTGCTATGCCTGCCTACTAGCTTTATTCAGCACTGGTGACAAATAGACTCTCAACTGCTCAGAAGTATCAGGTGAGAATTATTAAAATACAAACAATCACATCACCCCATCACAAAATTTTTGCTTTTTTGACTGACTGGGGAAAACAACCAACCAAACAACTGAACTCTCACAACACCTACAGAACAAGAGGGATGTCCATGCAAGTGCTGTCTCTTACAGCCTTTCCTGACATGTTCTTTCATAAGTTCTCACTTTAGACAGAAGATTTAATTTACTATTTTTTCATACTTCATATTCTCTGAGAATAAGGTCTCAAAGGGATATGGAAGATTCAGGAAAAGAAAGTTTTTTCTCATTATGTGTCTCCATCTTGGATATGATGCTCCAGACCTCTGGCACTGAAGCTAACTCACTTCTCAAGTAAACTAAGACTTTTAGCACTTTCCTCACACAAGCACTTTGATGCAAATGAGCAAACAGTGACTCATGGAATAAAATTAGGGACCAACTCTACATATTATTTTTCCCAAGAGCATTGTATTTTTCCCTCATAAAAAAAGGCAAGTTTCCCATTTTAAAAGTAAATATTCTTTTCAAAAGATGAAAAAAAATATTTGCTATATTTTTAAACCATACTAAATTATGGATTGATTCAAATATAAAATATAAAACTCAAAGCATGCCTACAGCAAATAGCATTTACATGTTATTTCTGAATATATACAAGAACCCTTATTAAGTACTATTTTTTACTGGTTTGTCTTCAAAATTGCTGGTAAGGTATAGCTTTACCAAAACATTACACATCTCTCAGGTTTATATAAGCTTTTAGAGACCCCCAAGCTACTAATATACCCTGACACTTGACTCGGAATTCAAGACCTAGCAGAGTAAGATGTGTGGAATCTAAAGAACAAATATTTGAGATTAATACTAATTTGGATTAGTAACAGATTTGGGGATGGAAGCAGAGGTATAAGGGAGTATCAACAGAAACAGTGTCCAAGGTTTCTCTGTAGGGATCTGGTAAGCTAAACAATTTCTGTGCTTTTGACCTATCTGGGTCTGGCTGCTGCAGAAGATAATATGCAAGTTAATCTGAGCACCTGGCCCAACAGAAACAGCTTCTTTATCCCAGTCTTGATGAAGCAAAAGTTATTTGCACTGGCTCCACATCTCTCTGCCATCATGCTTTCTCCATAGGTGTCCTTTTCAGAAAAGTACCCAGAGTCGTGTCTTCTCCTTACCCAACTCTGAGGCTCCTTTCATTGCCTAGGAGATCCCTCAGCCATGGAGGCAAAACTGAATTTCACTTCTAGTGACACCCTTAGAAGGAAGGGTGTGGTAGGCTGACCCTGGCTGGATGCCTGGTGCCCACCAAAGCCATTCTATCACTACCCCCCTCAGATGGACAGGAGAGATAAAATACAACAAAGGGCTCATGGGTTGAGATAAGGACAGGGAGAGATCACTTAACCAGTTACCGTCATGGGCAAAACAGACTCAACTTGAGGAAAATTAACTTAATTTGTTGCCCAATCAACCAGACTAGGGTAATGAGAAATAAAACTAAATCTCAAAACACCTTCCCTCCACACCTCCCTTCCTCTCTGGCACAGCTTCACTCCCAGATTCTCTACCTGCCCCCCCAGAGGCGCAGGGGGATGGGAAATGGGGTTTACTATCAGTTCATCACACGTTGTTTCTGCCACTTCATCCTCCTCAGGGGGAGGACTCATTGCACTCTTCCCCTGCACCAGCATGGGGTCCCTCCCACAGGAGACAGTCCTCCAGATACTTCTCCAACATAGGTCCTTCCCATGGGCTGCAGTTCTTCACGAACTGCTCCAGCATGGGTCCCTTCCATAGTGCGCAGTCCTTCAGGAGCAATCTGTTCCAGTGTGGGTCCCCCACGGGGTCACAAGTCCTGCCAGAAAACCTGCTCTGTGGGCTCCTCTCTCCACAGATCCACAGGTCCTGCCAGGAGCCTGCTCCAGCGTGGGCTTCCCACGGGGTCACAGCCTCTTTCAGGCACCCACCTGCTCTGGCGTGGGGTCCTCCACAGGCTGCAGGTGGATATCTGCTCCACCGTGGACCTCCATGGGCTGCAGGAAGGACAGCCTGCCTCACCATGGTCTTCCCCACAGGCTGCAGGGGAATCTCTGCTCCAGTGCCTGGAGCACTTCCTCCCCTCCTTCTTCACTGACCTGGGGGTCTGCAGGGTTGTTTCTCTTACATGCTCTCACTCCTATCTCCGACTGCTGTTACTGAGCCCCACAATTTTTTTTTTCCCTTCTTAAATATATTATCACAGAGGCACTACCACTATTGCTGATGGGCTGGCCTTGGCCAGCAGCAGGTCGGTCTTAGAGCCGGCATAGGGGAAGCTTCTAGCAGCTTCTCACAGAAGCCAACCCTGTAAACCCCCACCCCTGCTACCAAAACCTTGCCACGCAAACCCAATACAAAGGGTGAAAGGGTGTGTATGGGAAGGAGGACTGGAGGTAACCAAGGTGTGCCCAGCCTTTTACCATCTTTGGGATTCCCTCACTTCTTTCTTTCTTCCTCCCTCCCTTACATGCTTCCATGCTCCCTCCAAAAGCAGTCCAAAAGCATCTCTTCCCCCATTCAGCATCCAGTATCCCCATGCTCAGCTTGGGGGGGGG
>VYZV01027190.1:32422-53729 GCA_013401275.1 Pandion haliaetus | reverse complement strand
GAAAACATAACTCAGTTTTATTTTACTGTTATTGAAGTTATCAGTAATCATAATTTTTTATGTTGATCAGTAATGGTATTTTTTTATGTTGATGTCAAGTATTTCTTCCTCAAATGTACTGTACTTTTTATTTATATAGCACTACTGAAATGTAGTCAGTTTGGGACTTGAAAGGGACAATTATCGTTGTTCCTTAGGATGTAAGGATACATTTTGGAGAAATGTATTAAAAAAGTATTTTCCTTTTCAAGTTATAAAAGCAAAGGAAGGTTATATTTAGCAGAGAACTTAGTGTCTTATAATGAAGAATCTTCAAGATTTTTAAAAGATTACCAGTCATGAAAAAAATGAAGTATCACCTGATTCCATTTGTTTTGAAGCTACAGGTATAAAATAGGATTAATTATTCTTCCATCAGAAGAAATTTAGGCCATGTCTAAAGTAAACAGAACAAGGGCAAACACATTTCAAAGTCATAATCTATAAGATTAAATTCACTTACCTTGCAAAACAGTGGCTATATATAAAGTGCCGACAGGGGATGGTTTATGATACATGCCAACTTCCACGGCCTGTCTATAATTCTACTATTTTAAATATATAATTTAGTGATACTTTAAATTATTCTAATCGGATTTATACATTTATTTGCCAGTAGGAGTAAGCATACATACAAAAAATGTTTCTGCATTAATAGAGCTGTACAGTAGAAGGTCTCGCCTCTGAAATATGGTCTTCAACTCCAGACTGAAAGGATTTTTTAAATATATGTTAAAAGAAATTCAGTCAGTCATTCTGAGTTAAGAGGAAACATACTGCATTTTGAAATATTGACACAGGATCTAGTTTTCGTGTGTTGGTATTTTGGGGGTTCGGGGCCTAAATGCACAAGTTTATTGAAATCTTTGTGCGCAGAAATAATGACCAAGATCATTGTTATTTGAAAATTTAAACTAATCGCATTAAGTGTGCTATCCTATGAGGTAGCATAAAATTTCAGGAAATATGTTTGCATATGTTTCTGTGCATCAGGAGATACTGCATTCTGAAATAGTGCTTTTTGCACAATTGTACACATTTATGTGTAGCCACAAATTAACGATGGAAAGTAATCTCATTAATTTAGACGATAGAAAATGTTTCTTTCAACTGTGAAGATTGATTTAAAATTATGAACTTCTCTATTGATAGGACTTTGAGCCACAGTGCCTACCTTCAGTATTGATGATGAGGAAGAATTAGATCAACCTTTGTTGCTTACCTAAGGAGAAATACAGAATACCGTCAGATTGATTGATTCTGTTATTAAACTGTAAAAATTCTGGAGAGCTCAAGTACATTTATTGTTCATCTGTGTGAGAGATGGAGATATCCTCTGCATCCTCAAGCCTGAGTGAAGCAGTAGTGGGTGGCTTCTGCCATCCATCTTACTCCCCATAATTGTCAGCTGGAATTGACTGTGTTGCCCCATACTCATAGCTTTTTCAGAATACTTCCTACCAGCACTGAATAGGTTGTTGAAGTGGTCAAGAAATTAACAGTTCATTAGGGATTCAGCAATTTTGCTGAAAAATTTATTTTTTTCTTCAAGATAATGAATTTCAAATTAAAGTCACCTATTCATGCAAAGAATGCTCTTACACCACAGCAGGTGTTCATACAGGCTTTTTAAAATAAAGGCCAGTCCCCCATCTGCTGTATGACTCTGAGCCTGGATCTCAAGTTTTGGGCAACCAGTTCATGTACTCATTAAAAAACATTCTTCTTTACAGTCTGGAAAATAATATAAAAAAGGCCGCCTTATTACAAATGATGAAATAAAAAGGGCAAGAACTTTTGTTTAGGAGTGTGGTGAGTTGACCCTGGCTGGATGCCAGGTGCCCACCAAAGCCGCTCTATCACTCCCCTCCTTAGCTGGACAGGGGAGAGAAAATATAACAAAAGGCTCGTGGGTCGAGATAAGGACAGGGAGAGGTCACTCAACCAATTACCATCACGGGCAAAACAGTCTCGACTTGGGGAAATTATTTTATTACCAATCAAATCTGAGTATGGTAATGAGAAATAAAAACCAAATCTTAAAAACACCTTCCCCCAGCCCTCCCTTCTTCCCCAGCTTAACTTCACTCCCAATTTTCTCTACCTCCTCCCCACAGTGGCGTAGGGGGACAGGGAATGGGGGTTAGGGTCAGTTCCTCACACATTGTCTCTGCCACTCCTTCCTCCTCAGGGGGAGAACTCCTCACTCTTCCCCTGCTCACAAGTAGGGTCCCTCCTATGGGAGACAGTCCTTCACGAACTTCTCCAACGTGAGTCTTTCCCACAGACTGCAGTTCTTCATGAACTGCTCTGGCATGGGTCCTTTCCGTGGGGTGCAGTCCTTCAGGCACGGACTGCTGCGGCGTGGGCTCCTCTCTCCATGGGTCCATAGGTCCTGCCAGGAGCCTGCTCCAGCATGGGCTTCCCATGGGGGCACAGCCTCCTTTGGGCACCCACCTGCTCTGACATGGGGTCCTCCCTGGGCTGCAGGTGGATATCTGCTCCACCGTGGACCTCCATAGGCTGTAGGGGGACAGCCTGCCTCACCATGGTCTTCCCCACAGGCTGCAGAGGAATCTGCTCTGGTGCCTGGAGCACCTCCTCCCCCTCCTTCTTCACTGACCTTGGTGTTTGCAGAGTTGTTTCTCTTGCATGTTCTCACTCCTCTCTCTGGCTGCTGTTGTGCAGCAGTTTTTTCCCCTTCTTAAATATGTTATCCCAGAGCACTACCACAATCGCTGATGGGCTCGGCCTTGGCCAGTGGCAGGTCCGTCTTGGAGCCAGTTGGCATTGCCTCTGTCGGACACAGGGGAAGCTTCTAGCAGCTTCTCACAGAAGCCACCCCTGGTACCCCCCCCCACTACCAAAACCTTGCCACGGAAACCCAACACAATGAGTTTAAGTGTCTTTTAGAAAACTTTTCTAGAACAGTTCTGGATCATTCTTAAACTTATTTGAAAGAATTACTTCATTTCCTACATGTTCTGTCCCAGGATCATCATGGGCTATAACTCATTCAGCTTTTACCATTTTGGGCCCATAACAGAGATGCTCTTGTGGCCTGAAGCTGTTTTATATCTGATCTTAGAGATTCTTTTTATGTTGTTGGCTTGGTTGGTTCATCTTCCCCATCCTGTACCTCCAGCCACTCATCCAAGATAAAAGGATCCCAAAGTATGCATTTTCTTCCACCTTCCAGAGCCATCTACTTGTCTTCTTTTTCACTCAGTGTCAACTGTTGAGAGAGATGATGACTCCAGCAATGCCTATTATTGCTAAATTGTTCCTAAGTTCTTGTTTCATCTCCACCCTAGCAGTTATATTATATAGCGAACATTCATCTATCTTATTTAGATCCAAACTCATTTAAGCTTTGAATACTTTTCAGGTGGTCTAATTAGGCCCTCTGGTCCCAGTTAAAATCTGTTCATGAATGTAAAGTTTAAGCACCATCACAATGCTGTATCATAGTTAGGTTTTTCTTCATCTGTTATATTCATCTAAGAAGTCAATGACATTGATGTCTGCAGAGAACCAGGAAGTGGAAACAGGCTTTTTGTGCCTTCCATAAATACTTTTTTATTTATAGGGCATTCTCTATCAAACTATGAGTAGGGTTCTGAAGACCACTGGTAGCACTGGTCTACGTGAAAAAAATATTTTGTGATGAGGTATATTGGAAAATGGAATATAGCAAACTTTTCTGTGTGTGCTTTTGAAATAGCCTTCAAAGTATTTAAATTGCATTTCCTCAGCAGTGTCCAGGGACTGAATCACATTTCAACATGCGCATGGAATTTTCATTAAGATTATAGGTATTAGGGAAACATCAGCAGGAAGTCCAGATGCAAGTTGTTACCTTGTGTTTTTTTAAACTTACACATTTTCAGGCAATCAATAGAAACCATTCACATAAACAGATAATGGCATAGGTTTCAAAAATAATTTTCCAATATTTGTTTTTAAAAAGTATCTCCATAAATATTAAAATATACCTGTCAATTTAGGTTTTACCAACAGTGGTAAGGTGTCATTCATAAACCTGTAGGAGACCAAGAAGGCTAGAATTCTTAGATATTTTGCAAACAACTATGTAATGTAGAACATATTTTTGTGGGTTTTGAGGCTACATTCAATAATAACATTTTTGCATTTCTATAGCTTATTTTTTCTGAGGATTTCAAACCATGTTACACACATCAGTAAATTCAGCTTTGCAACATCTGTGTAGGACGTTATTATCTACATTATGCAGATGAACCAGGTGAAATATGAGAGAGTGAGATATGGTATGGAATTGTGTTCATAGTGAAACTGATGCAAATATCCTCATGGATCTTTCTGGAATTAAGCTTTTGCCATGGATTTTGATATTATGTAGGCAACTGAAACATTTACATTTCAGAGAATTTCTAAATAATTGTTTAATTAGTGAATATTAATATTGCATCTTTTTCTTTCACAAATGATACAGAGCTGTTAATTTTATTTGCTCTGCAACCAGCCTGTTATCATGCGCTATGTTTACTGCCCTAATGCTTTAATACATAAACATTCATCATCAATCTATAGTTCTAAGTAAGAGTCTGTAACAGAGTTCTTAATCAAATTTCTTTCTCTTTAGAATGTGCTGTGGAGGTTTAAATTCTCTCAGCTCAAAGGCTCTTCAGATGATGGGAAAACAAGAGTAAAGCTGCTTTTTCAGAATCTAGACACCAAACAAATTGAGACAAAGGTAAGCAATATTCTCTTTCTCAGTTTACTAAAAACTGAAATGGAATTACTGTCAAGGCATCAAAAATTCCATTTACTACTGCACATGCATATGGTGAACTCCACATCACAGTTTATCTTTTTCTTCCTATTCTCTAGAAATCCCACAATAAACCAAAGTGATGTAGTATCTATAGATTTATTGCACTATTTGTACAAACCTGTTACTGAGTTGTGTTATGATGGTGTTTTACTGTTTCAGAAAGATGATTTCTGTGAAGTTGTTTAGTCAAGCTATAATAGATATATCTAAAAACTGCTTCTAAAACGGACAAAAGAAAACCAAAACTTTTTAAGCTGCTATATAGTAGACTTAAAATTTTAAGCAAATAATATGTGCTTAAGCTTTACCAATAAAATGAAAGATTATGTAACATTTATTAGCTTAAAAAAAGAGAATATTCTTGCAAGAGGCCAAGCAATTCCTGAAACCTATTGGTTCTACCATGAATTAAGAGCACACATTGCTTTGCAGGATCTGGAATTAAGCTGTGGAGACATCCAGTCACTATTATAGATGAGATATTACTGGGGTGTTGGGGTTTTTTTCCTGCAGCTAGCAATCATAAAATAAAATTGTGAAACTTAGAATTCAGATTCCCAACTGCACTTGAGCAGTTTCTAATTCAGGATTGTAGTTTGAATCATCAGCTGGAAGTTTGGCTGTAATGCCTTAATCTGCTCTGTTTCTGTCCTGTGATCCCAAGCTTGATGATGAATAAATAAATAAAAAGATAATTTTTCAATCATGCAGTTTTAAAAAGAATGAAGAAAACTTTGATGTGATATGACAGAGAAGAGGAAGGTAAGAGTGAGGTTCAACGGGGATTGGTGGACAAAAGTCAATGAAAACAACAGAAAAATATCTGAAGATCTATGAAAATTCTCAAATACTCTTATCTGGGGTTCTACAGGGTGAAGTCACTTATAAAGTGATACTTCTCTATAGTGACGATACGCAAAGGTTATATACTACCTATCCTTCTAATGTTTAAAGAAAGTTGTAAGAAGAAAATCTCTAACCTTCCTTGTTTATCATAAAGTTACAACAAATGCAGTATGTCTTTCTCTGTACAACTATATTAGTAAATTATTCACTATTTCATCAGCAAACTTAACCTGAGTTGTCTGTTGGGTCTACTGGAAAAGATTTTATAATACCTGTTACAAAAGGTACAATACTATAACTGACTAGAGTAGCAGGTCATTTCCACTTCGTTTCTCACAGTGCTCCTTAGAGACAGAAAAGGACTACTATCATCATTTTACACATGATCACCTGCTGCAGAGAGCTCACATAACTTGTTCCAGGTCAGACAGCAAGATTGTATTGGTGGAAAAACCATAATCTGAATCTCTGAATATATGTATTAAATCATTAGATAATCCATGTTTGTGATTGGCCAAGGGCTCCAATTCCATTGCTTGCAGTGGAATTCCATTGCTTTCATACTGGATCATTCCTCTTTCTGTTGTGATAAAAAATTGGATTATTTTAAATTTTATTTTATTTTTATTTCTGTGCTCACTTCAGTTGCTTTTAATTGGTTTTAGCTGTATTTTACTCTTTAGGTAGAAAAATCGCAAATTTCAGCATTTTTATGAAAATTTGATTATCTGTAAAATAATGATAAAAGTGAGTTCTAATGATAATTTTACAGCAGATTTTTTCCAGGAGACAGATTTGTTAAAACATTAAAAATTATTCTGTTGCATAGCTCTAATGAAAACACCTTGTAATTGGCAAAGTTCTCATGAATATTTGTGAGGTACCTTGAAATTATCAGTTGGAATTTGATACGTGATCAGTTCATACAGAATTCTAAGTATGTATGTATGTACCTAAATGTACATATGTGTTGTAAATGCTGGAAGAGCCCAGGAAAAGCTCATTAAAGGCAGAGCAAAGGCTGATACTAAGTAGCTGAGGATTTATCAGGATTTCAGTGGCTATACCTTTTACCACTGCCTCTGCACAGTGCAGTGTACCCACTAGGATTTCACGTTAAATGGGACTGGGATACAGCTGTGCAGCCTCTCCACTTGAGATAAGTGTTATATATATTCAGGTATATGCCCACCACCTAAACCATTTTATTTCTTAGATTTCAGAACTACAGACTAGTCAGGAAATAGCAAACACTAATACCCATAGCATAGTACAGTATCTGCCTCAGCTTATTGTACCGAAAGAGATTTCGTACAGCCAGATGGTGCTGTATGGTGAAATGCAGCCAATGATGAGAAACAAAAAATGTCATCAAATAACAGAAGTTTCATTTTTCCTGAGTAAATGAGCCACTACATGTGAAATAAAGCTTGATACAGATAACTTATGTTCACTTGGCAGTAAACAGTAGAGTTAAGGTTGCAAAAGAATTTTCCAAATTATGTCTAATTTTATATGCTTATAAATTCTTGGGTAAAAAAAAAAAATTTGGGAATTCTATTTTTGCATCTTGGTGACTAGTTAGAGATGACGTTTTTTCTTCTTCTATAAATTTTAAGCCAAGTGCTTCTTCCTGTGCACTTCAGTTTTAGGTGAACAATACATTTTTCCATTTAAATAGTTTTCTGTTCAAAGAAGCTAATAATTCCTAGATTCCTGTCCGTTGTTTCTTCTTCAGGTCTTTCATATTCCCTACAACTTCTCATAGTTTCCTATGTCAGTATTCCCTGAACTTACCACGCCTTTAATACTTCCAGTAATAATTCCACTTTGACTCCTTGAAATCCTCCAAAAGTCATTGCAATGCATTCATATTACTGCCAAGTCCCAGCATATTTTTATCCAGCCTGACAACAGGGAAAAAGTTCTTGCATGTGGTTTGTAGGTATGTGTGTATTACCTGGTTAGACAACCCATATATAATGGGTGGTCAAGGGACCCTGCCCCAGCTGCTGGTCAAGGCAGGAAAGGACGATGCTATCCCTGCCTCCACTTCCCTGCAGGGTGGTAACAGGACTTCCCAATCCCTACCAACAGCTTGTTCCACACTTCTAGAAATTCACTTCCTTTGAGGTGTCCACCTCTTCGACAAATAGGGTGAAAATTGCACACCTGCACATACATGTGATTTCATTATTTCATTTCTGTAGGAAATCAAACTTACTTTTTTAGAAGAGAAACTCAAGAATTCTGAAATTGCAACATAGCGTGTAAATGGATCTGTGTGAAGCTGTAGCTCTGTGACTGTTTTGAAAGGGGGAGGAGAGTGGTTGATTATGAAGTATTCCCAGATTGTGGCATTAATGTGGAGTTCATATGGGTTGTGGTTGTGTATGGGTTATGTGTCAACTCTTCCTTGGATCAGCCGTTTGGAATTCTTTGAGCTGGAGATGCCTTTTCATGTCCCTTTGGTGGGGGGCTCTTAAACCTGTGTGCTCTTCAGCCACAGCGGAGCATGTTGACTACACATGTGCCTCTTACACAAAAGAAGTTCATATGCAAGAAGATACTTGCTTTTCTCTTTTCTTAACAGTTACAACTAAAAAAAAAGACATGAAAACAAGAACAAAAAAAAAATCTCTGAATACTTTAGTAGTAGGATAGAGCTGAAGGCATGAAGGCACCTCTTTAATTTGCTGCTTGGTAGAAGACTGAAGCTGGAGCATGCTCAGTGAAAATTATATCTTTATATAATATAAATTTTTGAAGTAAATTTTCCAATGAACAAATGTTAGCAGATTTCACACAAATAGTACAAAGCAACCCCGCTGCAAAAAACATCTTCCTGCCAAATTTCAGAATCTCAGAAGTGAGTAAGCCATTTTGGCTAAAAGTTTCATTTTAAAAGTAATCTGTTGCAGAAAACTGGTATAGTAAATATCAGCCAAAACATTTTATATTTGGCAAAGTTTTATAAAGATTATATATCTGAATACAGGATCCAGTACCGCAAAATTACAAGTAATCTTAATAACAGTACATATTCTTAGCCTACATGACATGTACCCTGAATTTTCAAGGTTGTTTTGAAAAAAAAATAAAAATTAAGATTAATACTTCTAGGATTATATTGATGCTTTATCTCCCTTAGCTAAACTGTAGCTGGAGGATAACACTTTGTCTTCCAAGCATATTTTAATTGATCATTTCCCTTTTCTTCTTATTTTTTTTGTTCCTTTTGTACTCTGTGGAAAAGAAAAGATGGAATTATATTTTAACAATTCATTCACCCTAGGAATGGAAAGAGAGTTTATTTATCTTTCTTCACTACATTTGCTCTTTTACTAATTTGGTCTCAAATATTTCACTGAGGAAAGAAAAGAAATCATAGTATGGCTAGACTATTGTGAGCCATATTGAAGCTTCAGCTAAATGTTGCTGGTCTCATACACTTCTGTCTGTTACACGTACAACTTCAGAGCCCTGCATATTTATCAGAATGCATACAGTATGCTTCCTTCACTGACTTCAAGCCTCAACTTTTCTGTAATTGCAGAGCGGTACAGTGGTACAATGTGATGTGATTTTGCAGTTAGACTCTGCAGCAGTTTTGCATTAAAACCTATTCTCTTTCTGGTTTGGGTTTGTGTGGTGAGGTTTTGGTAGCAGGGAAGGGGCTGCAGGGGTGGCTCCTGTGAGAAGCTGCTGGAAGCTCCCCCAGCTCCAAGATCAATCTGCCACTGGCCCAAGCTGACCCACTCAGAGACGGTGGCAACGCCTCTGGGAGAACAGATTTAGGAAAGAAAAATCTGCAGTGGAGTTTGGGGAGTGGAATGTGAGAGGAACCCCTCTGCAGATACCGAGGTCAGTGAAGAAGGAGGGGGAGGAGGGGTGCTGGAGGAGGCTGATGGCCCTGCAGCCCGTGGTGAGACGGCAGGCTGTCCCCCTGCAGCCCAGGGAGGGGAGTGGGAGAGGAGATGCCCACCTGCAGCCCATGGAGGAGCCCACGCCAGAGCAGGGGGATGCTCCCCAAGATGGCTGTAACAACATGGGAAAGCCCACGCTGGAGCAGTGTGACTGAAGGACTGCAGCCCATGGGAAGGACTCACGCTGGAGAAGTTCGTGGAGAACTGTCTCCCGTGGGAAGGACCCCACAGTGGAGCAGGGGACGAGTGAGGAATCTTCCCCCTGAGGAGGAAGGAGCAGCAGAGACAATGTGTGGGGAGCTGACCTCAAACCCCACCCCTGTTCCCCCGTGCCGCCGGGGGGAGGAGGGAGAGAGAACCGGGAATGGAGTTGAGCTGGGAAGGAGGGAGGGATGGGGGGAAGGGATTCTGAGGTTTGGTTTTCCTTCCTAATATCCTTGTTTTGATTTGATTGGTAGTAAATTAAATTGATTTTGTTTTTTCCCCCAAGTTGAGCCTGTCTTTTGCCCGTGCCCATAAGTGGGGAGTGATCCCTCCCAGTCCTTGTCTCAACCTATGAGCGTTTCTTTATATTTTCTCTTCCTCATCCCCCTGGGGCTGGTAGGGAGGAGTAAGCGAGCGCCTTTGTGGTGCTTTGTTGCTGGCTGGGCTTAAACCACAATTTGAAACAGGAGAAATTCAGGAGAGTGATCAAGGACAGGCCAGCAACTGTATTTCTTTCTTTAGATTTACTGTATTTATCTGAAATTATATTTATTCCATTTTAGTACTGTTGAGAGATATGGCAAATTAAGAAGAGTGCAAGCAAAGCTCTCTCTTTACAGCAATATTAATCTCTAGCATCAATAAAACACAATATAGCACTCAAGCCCTTCTGTATTTTTAGTAACATGGGTCTTTTGTTGCTGAAGTCTGGCAGTTTACTACTGAACATCTTGAGATCTTGAAAAACATTAGCAAGATGATGGTAGATAAGAGTTAAGATTTTGCCTGCGTGATGGTGTTGGACAGTCTGATTTCTGTTGGAAATTTATTTTAATATTTGCTGGAATGGGTGAATTTAGTTGGCTGCTCTTAGAGAAGCATGTCCAGAACAACTTTTCAGATGAGTTTCTTGTGCATCAGTAAAGTTTGCATTTGCCAGTGCAACAGTTAAAAGTGTTTCAGATTTAGCAGTAGGTAGTGGCATTTGGAATCACTCAAGCTGAAAGCAAAAAGCCGTTTGACTCTTCCAGATCCCTGTAGAACACTGCTAAAAGACTTAAGTACAATTGATAGAGTTGCAATTAATCTGGCACTGAATGTTGGCATCATAGATCTGGTTCTTATGCTTGCAGGGTAAGAGCACCATTTTAGCTTATCCTTCTGCTCTTTGTGTGAATGACAGTCACAAAGAGGAGGCCAAATAAAAGTTTATAGCTGAAGAAGCTTCCGTACCATAGCTGATAATTTATCTTTGCGTGTTTGTAACAGTCTTGACAAGCTGTGCAATACTAATACATTCGTTTTTCTCAACCATGATATAGCAACCAAGCCTTGGTATAGTTGCTCAGATATAGAACTGAATTTAGAATTTCCTTTCCTGTTTTGACTTCCATGGGGACTGGAGCTAAAACCCAGATACCTTTATCTCTTCTTTTTTTACAAAAGATATGGTTATCATTTCAATCTGATTGAAATAATATGCTGAAGAATACAGTAGTAATAGTGATCTTGTCAACAACTAATAAACACTGAGGCTTACCAATGTCCTTTAAGAATTCATGAAATGCACAGGGTACAATAACACTATCTGTCAGTGTCTCTATTATCTGCCTTTTCTGTGATACAGGCTCATGCCTTGTTCAAATAGCAATTCAACAGCTCTCGGAAGTAATCAATAAAATTAAGCATGTGCGTGGTAATGATGCAACAGACCTGTCAAGCTCTTTATGATATGTAATAAATCCAACTCTCATAGGCGGGTGGACAAAAAAAGAACATATATTTTTCTTACTTGGCTGTGCACATGTAGTGATCGAGGTCAGTGCAGTGTGCGCATTTTTTATATTCTCAGTACCAGCAGACAGTTTTGCAGTCTTTTCCTCCCACTGCTTTAATCCAATCTTTTATATTCTTGTCTTGCTGTCTTCCCTCTAGTGCCTTTATTGTATTTAATCCACTTATTAGGATACATACAGTAAACTGAAATAGCTTTGGTTATTGAAATATTAGACATGCATAGATTCTTCTAAATACACCAAAAATAAACAGTCTTAATTAAAGAAAAAAGCAGCGATCACAGATAAGGCAAGCAAGTATAAGGGTGGTGTTACATGATGTAGAGCAAATAAAATGATCAGTTACTCAGTCATCTGCCTGGCTGGGTATGGAGGGAAATGTTACTTGAAAAAAAAAAAAATTAGAACAATGCACTCATTTGAAAGAAATATCATTGGTGTTTTTTTCTAGGAAAAATTCACATTATGTTCTAAACCTGACAAGGCCAGATTTCCACCCTTAAAACTGTATTCAAGATAGTTTCTTGCTAAGATGCATATGGCGTCCATGTCCTCTGACTATGCAACATCTTTATTTCCCCAAGCCAGAAGGCCATCCTTATCTTTTAGCAAATCTGTGTTTCCAAACTACTCCCCCATCTCTACCCCCTTCCCTGTTGTACTCTGCATGCAAGCTATATCCACCACCAGAACACCAGTTCTCTGAGCAACCTCTATCCTGAGCCTGCACAGATCTGTACCCCAACTTCTGCTTTGGATTTCCTCAACATCAGCACCTGACTAGCCAGCTTCAGGATTGTTAAGGAAGCAGACATCAAACATCCTTCAAACAAAGCACCAGAGCCTAAACCCCCATTTGTGGTCTCCTGGGTCAAATACTACTGGGATAAGCTGCATTTCTGGGAGCTTCTGGTGCACGAGGCCTCAGGTGAACCCCACCTCTCTGATACCACCATAGCTGACCACATCTAACCGAGCCCTGCAGGAGGACACCTCCAGAGCTCTGCTCCTCTTTTATGATCCCAGATGATCGCTCACCCCTACAGACAACCTAACATAAAATAGTGAAGATATGAGAGAACATGAGAGAAGCGAACCAGCTGCTGAACTGCATGAGGAGCTTACATGACACCTGTTTGGCTACCCAGCTCTATAACAACTTCCAAAACTAGCACCACTCCTGAAAATAATCCCTCTAACTGGGGGACTTGCAATACTAACTGGAGAAAATACACTGTTGTCTTTACATAAAACAGGTTTAGCAATACTGCTCCTCTTTCAACTGTATGTAGATTATCTTTTATAGAAATAGGAACATATTATTAGTACTCCAAAGGTTATTCACAACAGATTAGACAACTTCTGTCAGATACACAGGACTGTCCCAGGACACAGCAACTACTGCAGTTTGATCCATACTCTGAACCCTGATAGAAACAAAGAGGACCCTGCAGTAGGGGCATTGGGAAGGACTGACTCCCAGTGATGAGACGTTCCTGTCTTTGTTCTTTTCTTATCCCAAAACTATTCACATGACGTTGTTAGAGCAGTCTGAAATCCTGGCTACAATCTGTGTTAGGTTACCTCTGCTTGCTTATCTTGATAAACATGTATAGATTAGAAGTGCATAAAGCCAGAGTAGAGGAATGGAAAGCTTTCTGAAGGGCTCTCCTCTCAGTTCATTTGGCTGCATTCAGTCAGCGTGTTGAATGTCAGAACTTGAGGTGAAATCATGGGATGACTTCAGCTGATTTTGGTGCAAATTTATGATTAATGTGAGTGATTTTATATTTTAGACTATATTGTTTTTAAAGATGGTAATTCAGGAGATGTTAGCCTTTTACTTGAGTCAAGAACTGGTATATTGAGGCCTGTCTTATTTCATATTGAGTTGTATTTCATTAATACTCATGAGCATGTATATCATTCTAGCTTTATAACATTTAGACAATGAGAGTTAAATAACGGCATTATTTTTTTCTGAAAGTGTTTATATTAATTTTTATTAATATTTACAGTTGACATCTACTGTCAATACAATATATTTTAAGAAACTTATTCCTATACTTGCTCCATAACTATCACTCAAAAGGGAAAAAGCAGGGGTTTTAATGCCCCAAAAAATCAGAATAAAGATTACATGGGCTTAAATTCCTCAAAGGAGTTTAACCAACATTCACACTTCATTTTTCTTTCAAAACAAGAGCTAATTTTGAGTATGAGGCCCAAATGATTACTTCAGCAACCAAATGTCAGTTATTAACAGTTACCTAAGTGCTTAGTTTGACATAAGTACTCAAGATATTTTTCTTCTTTTAGGATAATTATTTCTTAATTTGTTGAATAGCAAGTATGCAAAAGCAGAAGTTTGAGAGAGTTTTGCCTCTTCCCTCAATGTTACCTTATTTTCTCCTTATTTAACTAGGCATGGATGATAATACATAGCACATTCTGCTTATTGGTCATATCGATTTGTGCCCCTCTTTTTTAATTAGGTGTGTTTTGTGTTTGCTGTTCTTTTATAATCTTGGAAGTGTCAGTTTGTAATTTGTATTAGATATCGAATTACAATAATATGTTTTAAATTGCTTATTACTTCAACAGTTGGCATAAAAAATGGCTATGCATTGTTTCTAAATTCAGATACTTTTTCTTGGGAAGTTGTAGCAACCACAGTCAGCAATTTCAGAGAAGAATTTTTGAAGGGAGGGGAGAGTCATTCCATTTATGTTAACATATTCTCAAAGCTGTTTAATTGAGAAAATCTTGTGTTTCCAGGTTCTGGAAAGAGTTAAAATTTGTTCGTCTGATGATGACACACCCAAGACAATTATTGTATGCATCTAAAAACCTCTGCTTACATATTCTTTGCAGGACATAGGGGCTGAAAGCATTGTTATCTTAGGCTTCTGTGTGCACTGAGCAAGCACTATAAGGAGGACAGCTTGCTGCTGAAACTTTCTCTGTTCCAAGGCTACCAAGTCTGAGAAGGTCTTTCCCTGTAGTTTTTGTGGATGTTTCATAGAGGATAAAGGCATTCGTAAGGCCTGTTACACCACAGGAAGAGCCTGTCTTGGGAACTTGTTGAATATCATTCTATTACTCTTATTGTCCAGTAATATTGCCTATTGTCACTCTATGCTGGAGAGAGCAGACGGTAACAGAAAAATATATTTTTTCTGGGAATAATAAATTTGCTTAGTGGAAAATAAAATCCCTGAGACAATAAACTATATGTGCCTGAGGTTGTAAAGAAACCGTGCACAATCTTTTTAAAAAGATCAGTAGAATCTCATCATCATGAAGTAGAGCCCTTGAATATTGTCAGGGTGTAATGGTTTTTTCTGCCACTCCTTTTCTCTCTTTTCCTTTGTTGCTCCTTGCTCCTTACTCATTTCCGATAGCTCCTCCATCAGTTGCGGTTGTTTTGGGGGTGTTACCTGCTCTGCCATGGAGCACCTCCTACTGTGCTGGCCTTGCTGCCTTTTTGGGGAATGTGCTGCCCTTTCTTAAATATGTTTCTGTGGAGGTACCCCCACCTTCGCTGGTGGGCTCAGCCATGCCCTGCAGTGGGTGGGTTGGAGCCAGCTGGAACCAGCTGTGTCCGTCATGGGGCAGCCCTGGCCTCTCCTCATGGAGGCCACCCTGCACCCACTACCAAAAATTTCCCAGTTATGCCCAATAGAGGGTCACAAAATCATGCCCCACAAATACTAGCAAACAATTTAAGACATTCATTAGTTGTAAAACCACTCCTGCCTAGTAAATACGTGGCCTTTGATAGCAAAATGGTGTGATGGTGAGCTTTTCTGGAACAGTAACCTTCAATTCTAAATATTCCGTTTGAGGCAATTTTGTTGAGAAGATACTGTAAAATAATACTGTAATAGGAAAAACAGAAGTCCAGTGCTTTGCTTTTTTGTTCAAAGGCAAACATACGCAGCGTGCCTCAATAAACTACTATGTAGCCAACACGTTGTTGAAAACAAATGTCTTCTCCCCAAACCAAAAACTGTCTCAAATGTCCCCACAATATATTTACCAGCTGCAGACTTTACAAATAGGAGTATCATGTAAACTGAACGTGTTTCTTGTATTATATTTGTTGTCATTGTGTCAGAATATCCCTCCATTTCTGTCTGGGGAGATTGGGAAAAGGAATTTAACTTGTGCACAGAAGGTGAAATATATTCTAAAAAGTCAAGGGAATCTGAGAGCTTGTTAAGAGTAATTCTGCCTTTCTTTGTGAATTAGGGCATACGAATTTCATACCCAGCCATATTTCTATATGCAGGCTGTGGTGTGACTTTACCTTAGCTTCCACACTGCCTCTGGCCTCCCAGCTTGCTTATCTGACTCTCCTTCAGAGGCTGCCAAGTATGTGTCTTCCTCACCCTCCCCAGCTCTGACTTGGCACCCCATCATCCCCAAACATCCTTAACTTATCAAATACTTTACAATATGTTCAATATGTACAATATGCGATATTCGAATGTTCTTGCAAGTTGAATGCTTTCATTGTCCAAGCTGAGTAAAATGTAAACAATAAAGCAGCACAGAGTGAAAACTAAATTGACATGAGGAACTGCCAGTGAACAAGGCACACACATACAGCTGTTGTTCTTAATACTTTTCACTTTACAGTTCCCCATAAAGATTCAAATTTCATTTAAAGTCCATTGTTGTTTGCTGTCTGTTCTGTATTTATGTAAAATGTTTATAAACCTGACTATGAATTCACATTTTCTCTTCTTTTTTTTTTTTTCTCTTACTTCCTCTTTCAGGAACTGGAATTTCAAGATCTGACAGCAGTTTTACACTGTATTCACTCCTTTATAGCAGCAAAAGTGGCATCTGTGGATCCAGTATTCATAGACAGTCAGAGTATTGCAAGAAAATATATGTACAGTAACTGATATCAGATTATATGTCAAGACTATGGAAAATAAATTATTTTCTTAAAGAAAGTAGTTATTTCATGCGCAATATTGCAACTTGGTGATTTTATAAGAAGTCTATACTTGTGTTATCTGTAACATTAAGAGTTTTCACAATCTGTTAAACATTTGGAATCTATCAGTTAACAAATATTCAGTCAAACTAAATCAGTTTGTCATCTTCAGCATTAATCTAAAATTCTAAGTGAGTATTCAGTCAATAATATTTGTGGTGTCATTTTGATTTCTGCTCTCATAGTCATACATACTTCCCCTTATTAGATAGAAATGTGGAATAACATTTCATGGAATCATAGAATGGTTTGGGTTGGAAGGGACCTTAAAGATCATCTTGTTCCAACCCCCCTGCCATGGGCAGGGACACCTTCCACTAGACCATGTTGCTCAAAGCCCCATCCAACCTGGCCTTGAACACTTCCAGGGAGAGGCATTCACAGCCTCTCTGGGCAACCTCTTCCAGTGCCTCACCACCTTCACAGTGAAGAACTTCTTCCTTACATCTAATCTAAATCTACCCTCCTTCAGTTTAAAGCCATTACCCCTTGTCCTGTCACTACATGCCCTTGCAAAAAGGTCCCTCCCCATCTTTCCTGCAGGCCCCCTTTAGGTTACTCGAAGGCTGCTATAACGTCTCCCTGGAACCTTCTCTTCTCCAGGTTGAACAATCTCAACTCCCTCAGCCTGTCTTCATAGGAGAGGTGCTCCAGCCCTCTGATCATCTTCATGGCCCTCCTCTGGACTCACTCCAATAGGTCCATGTCCTTCTCATGATGGAGGCCCCAGAGCTGAACGCAGTACTCCAGGTAGGGTCTTAAGAGAGCGGAGTAGAGGGGGAGAATCACCTCCCTCAACCTGCTGGTCATGCTTCTTTTGATGCAGCCCAGGATATGGTAGGCTTTCTGGGCTGCAAACACACATTGCTGGGTTATGGTGAGCTTCTCATCAACCAACACCCCCAAAAGCGTGTGTCCAAATTTTGGCCTCTAAGTGTTTTGAAAAGTGCTGGGTATATAGACAATTTCTACAGCCTTCACTGTAAAAAAGAACTAATTATTGAGAACAAGTGCCATAGGAGTTGAACTTTTATCTTGCTTCTATATGTTTGAAAAATCATAGTTCCACAGTCCAGTTCTTTCGTGGCCTGAGAGTTTAGCTCTGGCAAAATACTAAGTACTCTATTTCAGATCAAGGAAGAGACTTAAGCGCACACTTGACTCTAAGCATATGAAGTAGCTCGAGTGTATGCACAAAGTAATGTTATATATTTAAATATTGTGGTAGATCAACTGAAGAGCTTTAGACTCTGCTAAGAAGCCTAACTATAGGCGCTCAGTTTTAGAAAACTTGCCATACGGTTTTCCTACATATTAATAATGCTTCCATGAATCATTCATTTATTCATTCATAGATTGTCTTGGCGCTATCCTTTGATGTGATGCTCTGTCTGGTTGAGAACAGCTTCTTTAGTAACTGTTCTGTTTGGAGGAGGAGGCTCCCAGTATAGGGTGATCATAACAAAACGTAAAGATTTTTCTGGGCCATCTACCTTTTTTTTTCCTACAGCTCTAACCCTGGCTTATACACAAGTGAAGTGGGTTTTGTCCTTGCTAAGGAAGTAATATGGTTCCACTTTTCACATATTCCTAACCTTCCTTCTGAACTCATCTTCTTATGTGCATAGATACTACTTCCTGCTACTGAAAGATTACATAAAAGGAAGATGTTTTAATCTTAGGGCATATTCCCTGTAAATAATGCTAAATATTGCAGGTTTCTGAGATAGAAGTCTCAGTTGTTCTCAAGTGCAGTTTTGAGGCAGCATCAGGTAATTTTTTTTCAAGAAAAGTAATCAAAAAATCAAGGAAGGATATCCTAAATCAGTACAATGGATATGGAGCAAATTCATCAAAGTTCTCCCTGAATTTTAGGAGTCTAGTAAAATGTCCTGCTAAAGTAAAAGCCTAAAGTTACTGTATCCTAAGGAAAAGAGGTAGGTGCCTTTAAAAGCTCTCAGGTGAGGAGTGTTTCTACTAACTTCAGTGCTTAAATTTGGTCAGAGAAGTTCCCCCTCTCAGGTCTAAAGGTAGTTAGCTGTCTTGGCAGACTGCAATGGGGCCTCAGTCACTTACTTTAAATGGATGCTTGTCTGTCTACCTAAAGCTTAGGCACAAAGAAAGCGCCTGAAGTAGGTGGTTTGATCCTACCATAAGGATTACCTGTTGGCAAGTGTTGTCCACAGAGAAATTCATTTGAACAGTAGGAATTCTGTTTGCAATTCCAGTGTTGTTCTAATGTTGTTTGCTGTAGTAGGAGTGCTAATTCCTGTTAAAACAGTATTTAGCAAAGGTGAGAAATATTTTTATTAATTGTAAATAACTATTTCTAGCTATTATGGTATTTTTTAACAAATATGTCAATTTTATTCCTTTTTCTTTTTTTTTTCCCCCCAAAAAAATCAAACAAAAAGTTGTCTTTCTCAAACATGCTTTTATTCAAAATGTTTCATTTAATTTTCAGTTTTCCATTTTGTTTTCAGCTCTTTGTATTTACTGAGATTTTTACATTCACAAATTATAGCATTAAAATTAGAAGAGCTTTCTTGCAATCAATTTTCAGTTATTAGCATGAAGAATTATAAGTGACAGAGTGTCTGTAGGATTAAGAGTGATGGAATTCCTTCAATTTTGTTTTTCTGCCATTTTCTCATAAATGAAGTTCAACACTAACATGGAACAGTAGAAAACTGTACTAGCTAGTACTGAGCTGATACTACAGTCAGTCCTCCAGACTTAATGTTTTCAGTATCATGTGATTAAAACCACAGTGTATCTTCCCAAATACTGTTGAGTAAAAACTTAGAAGAAATTAAGCTTAGTTTCTTAAATAATCTTTCATTTCTACCAAAAAGTTCTGCAATTCAAAATGAGCATTATTAATTTTTTTTTTTGCAAGAACAACTGGATATTGCACATTTTCATAGTCACCTTCAGATTTTTTTATATAAAGTTGCTTATAATGATTTGAAGTAATTTTGTTATTTGTTTTATGGCATTTCTAAATTCTTTCAGTCTCTTGGTGAGCTATGTTCTCTACCATTTTCGCAAGAGGGTAGTTTTCTTCTGACGTGTCCAAATCAACCTCAAGGAATATTAGAGAAAAATTTCTTATAAACTCACCCTCTGGATTTTAGGGTCATATTTTATAAATAATTCTCCAAACATATTTTTAATGAGGAACCTGCAGATCCTTGTTAGCTCACTTGCTTTTTCCTTACTTTCACATTCTGCAACAATCTCAAGGCAGGGACTAAAGGCCAGTCTTCTGAGGAAGTTCCCAGAGCCTGGGAAGTAATGGACTGCTAGTTAGTTACTCAGCTGCTATATAGGTTGTATAGGACTTCCACAGTACTTTGCATTTCTTTGTAATTCTCTTAACAGGGTAACATATACCTCATGTGAAAATGTTCTGCTTCCAATTTGTGTGGTTGCTTATGTTAATTTGTTACATTTTTTTTGTGTGTTTAAGTAAAGCGTATTATTTTATCATTGCCTTGAGACTGTGTGTCATATAACATGCATATATTTTTTCCCATCAAAGTTCTTGAGTACTTGCACTGCTTTTCAGCTCACTGAAGACCTCAAAATTGTAGCATAAATGGTAAATAGATCTGCTGGTGGGTAGGTACTTTCCACAGTCACCCATCAGGAATTGCACACTGAGATGGAGGAGAGTTGCTTTGTGGTGACTGGGAAGTGGGAATGTCAAATACTTAATTGCTAATCAAAACAGAAAACCAATTTTATATGCTTTGTTGTGCACTTGTGATATATTAAGCTTTGGTCTTACTACCTCATTACTTATTTGTGTATAGTTTTGCTTTATTTTTTCTAGTGAGACAAAGTGGTACCAGAATGGAGTAAGGGGTAGGAGGAGAGAGGCATTTGTTACAGCAGAGCCATAAACAGCAGGCTGAGGAAGGAAGCGTACAAATGTAGAGTTAGAAAATTGTACACCATCACCAAATCAAGATAGCCCCTTATGACTATAAACAGAGTGAAAACAGGATAATTTCTGTATGTCCAGATTATCTTTATGTCTTTAAACTCAAAGCTAGATTAAAAGTCTAAAAATAATCCCATTTGCAAACATAATTTTGAGCAAATGAGTAGTACTGTTGATTTAAATCAGAGCAAGGCTCATCAGTGACATGCAAATTGAGGAGTGGTACAGCATGGACTTGGTCACTGGACTTGAATCACTTTGTTAAATGTTGAATCATTGTTTAATCATTGATTTGTTAAAATAATTTCTGGCATTTTTTGCTCTACAGTGAATTAAAATTTGCAGAAAAAAATCCTGTGCACAGTTGAGGTGGAGTCAGCTCAGGACTGTTCCCAGTGAGTGGCTTTGTTGTGCTACCCTGTTTAAAACACCAGAGCGTTTCATGAAGGGGATGTGGCCAGAGCCTGCTAGATGGCCTCAGGGATAGAAAACAGGCCCTGACAATTTTAGTTAGAAATTTAGATGTTGCCAGAGGGTCTCACTGACTTCAGTGGGGGCAGGGCCTCCTCCACTGTATCTGACCTATATTATTTAATTTTATTTTTGCTCATAATCATAAAGAATAGAATTATAATATTGAGGCTGTGCTGCTCCAAAGCTCAAGTTCTGGAAACCTGACTTAATTCTTTTCACTAGAATCTTAGAAAAAGTATTTCAGTG
>VYZV01027190.1:10642-24944 GCA_013401275.1 Pandion haliaetus | reverse complement strand
TGTCCATACTTAACTTTTGTTGTTGGCTTTTTTTCTTTGTTGAACTGATTTGCCTCCACAAACAAAACATTTTCTGATACCCTAACAAAAATTATAAGCTGAATTTGGAAGTGTGCTTGCTGGGATGAATTAACAAAGTAGATTTCCGTGCATCCCAGCACAACTGTTGTGCATCTGGCAATTCCTCCCAAGAAGAAGTCGATCTGCCTAAGTCCAGATAGCAGAGACTTGAGGCTCTGGCATCCAGCACTTGAGGAATTCTTGTCCTGTCAGTTTTCCTGCTACCATGCTTCATTTCAGAAAACACACCCTGGATAATAAAGATGTTTCCAGGTTCTTCCATTTTAATAACAGCAGAGCTTTCAGGGTGACCAGCCAGGCATGTAGAAATACCCTCTTCCCATACTGCAGATCAGGGCAGAAACTAAATCACTGTCAGGAAGCACTGAAAATGAGAGGTGCCCGATTCTCCTCTTTCTCTTTGTGTTCCCTCATTGTCTTGATTGTGTATTATTCCACTATTTTAGCTGTGCTTCCTCAGCTTGTTCATCACCATGATGATCACAGCACCCACCATTGTTGTCTCCACTTTGAAAATGGTGCCTACTCACACAGAAGACTTATAGAGTGAAACATCTTGGATTAATTCACTGCGTAAAATTTATGCAGTTGTCTCTTGTTCACTGTGTACAGGCAAAGATGGGCTAATTTGAAGTATATAATAAGTGTACTGGAATGATTTGCCATTTCGTTTCAAACATTTAATATTTACGTAATTAATTTTTTTGTGAGAAAACAGTATTTGTGATACAACATGTGATTACCGTCAGAAAGACAACACTTAGGTAAAACCATCTTGTAAATGAGATAACTGCATTCACGAGGCTCTTGTCTGTAGACCAAGAAGCTTTGCAAAAGCACATATAAGTACTTCTCTTCTTATACATGGGTAACTTCTGTGGAATCACTTTTCTTTATGCCACAGCTGTGTGCCATGTTTGTAATAAAGAGCAGGACTGCATGCTCTACTCCATAAACAGTCAGTTAGACCACTGATATTGAGAAGTAATTTTAAATATGAATTCAATGGTGGGAAAGAAAATTATATTTAAACTGTAAAAGCACTCTCTCAAATGAAAAACTTTGGATGTGAACAGAAAAAAAATGCAAACTAATGAGCTCCACTGGAACAGCATGGAGCCAGGTGCTTGGGAATATGCTGAGTGTGTCCTGAGAAGCTGTTATGCAGACTAGAGCAGGCAGCATACACGATTGCAAACATGTGAAGAGCAGGAAGAGAATTATGCAACAATTCCTTATGCAGCATGAGCAGAAATACTACTCAATTATTAAGTAATAGTGGTCCTATCAGAAAGTGAAATCTTGTTTGGTTTGGGTTTTTTCTTTGTTGTGCTAGTGAGTGATTTTGCAACTGCAAGTACTTTCTGCATCTCTTCTTGAAACACGTTTATCTCACTACCCTGTTCCCCAGATTACAATTCCATCCATCCCTTTGGGGGGACATTATTGACATTCTCTGAGGATGAAATTCCATTCTCCAAGAGGTCAGGTCACTGCTGGTCACTGAAGGTTTTCTCATCTCATTCCTTTGTGTTTGCTCATGCCGCAGCAGGTGCCTGTTCACTAGTTACATTTCTGCCATTTACTGTATTTTTTCACCTATACCAGCAGCCTTGGGTTGTTGGGGTTTTTTCACCTCTGGTCTAGTTCCTCTACTTATTCCCTCTGGAAACCAAATGTTATGTTCTGTTAATAAATTTATTCAAAATTTCTTATTTCCAACTCATATTTTGGAGTTCTTAAATCTTGCAAAGATAGAGGGAGCTAGGAGTTTATCCACTTTTGGAAATTTTTGATAGCTCACTGTATTGACAATACAAAATGTCAGTTATTTCAAAAATTTACTCTGACATGACACCATCTGTTGTACATAAATTATTAATTATTTATGCTTATTGCATTATCTTTATTCCATTACATTTTTTTAAAAAGAGTAATTATTGTATGTCATGATCATAAAAAAAAGGTATAACAATTTATTATGTTAGATGCTCAGATCTGTATTTACCTTTACATCCACTGGAAAATCCAAGAAAAGTCATGAAATGTTATGCAGTAAGATTGGGGGATTTAATTTTAATTCAAAGGTTTTGGCATATTTCATAGTGTATTAGTCTAATACTAGTCCTGCTTCAACAGAACTATAACTAATGGCTTAGGATAGTAAAGATATCATTCCATAAATCACTTATGATTTCAAATTGAGGGGATTTAAAGTTCTCAGAATGTGCTCAGGTTTCACTTAGCTGTAAAAAAATGGAGACAAGATAGTATTCTTTGTGAAAGTGGTAAGTAAAAAGAAGGGAAAGCTAACTGACTTCTTATTTGAGAAAAGTAGTTGTTATGTGTCCTTGAAATTTGTATTAATAGCATTCCCACACGTACCTTTATATCAACATTTCCTGGAATTTCTGTCTCAAATACCACAGTAAATTTGTCCACTGTGGACAGCAAACACCATTAGTAACAGAGCCATGCAGCCCAGCTGTGGGAATTTCCATCCCAAAATGATCAGTTTGAAATACCCAGCCATTGCTTCTCCTCCCCTCCTCCATCATGCAATCTTGTTTGCAAAGTAAAAGGCAATTGCCACTTCTTGGTGAAAACTTGCAAAAATACATTATGGATGTGAAGTGTGGAGGTTTTTAATGAAATTAGTGCTTTTCTCTTTCATATGGGTGTCGCCAACAATGATGTCTAGAGTTGGTTCACATTCTGATCAGCAACCCACAATACAGCATAAGGCTGATTGCTGCATACTGTTGTTCATTGGGAAAAGTGTGTACTTCAGATATTCTTTTTAATGTCTTATTTGTCTCACCCAAAGAAGAAAAAGATATGTGAATATCCAGTGGACACTTTATAGGAAATGTTTTAAACCACTTCCAGACATGCCTTTGAGAGTCAGTGGGTGTAGGGTGGAATGCCCTAAGAACTCCAGGCTTCTAGAATTAAATCATCAGTAGTGACATTAGCACTCAGGTTTTCCCCTCTAACTGCCATTTGTTCTTATTTCCACCCTGTAAATCTTTCTTTGTTGAAAGGGAAAGATCATCTTTTCTTCAGCCATTGACATAAATTTTGAAAGATACTGAAGTATATTGAAGTCTCTGGCACAGGAAAAAAAGAACATTTGAATTAGTATACTCTGTGGCAGCCAATAACTATATCTTATTAAATGTTTCCTGACAGCTCACTAGCTTTGACCTAAAAATACATTAGTTCAGCAGTTCATAATAGAGCCAAACCTGAATAGATATCAAAATTCTATACAGACACATAGAGACTGTTTGAACATTGTTCATCTTGGCCATATGGCCATTAAATGTTTGTTGATTTTCTATGAGGCTTTGCATATTGTAAGTCTCTTTCCCTTTTAGTGCAAGGTTGTATTGAGGGACAAAATATTGTGCAACAAAATGATGCCGTAAATGTGATCATCTTCTTATAGGGAACTACTTACAGGTAATCCCATAATTAACAAACAAAGAAAAATTAACAATATTTTTTGATACTCATAATGTTTCACATATAAATGGTATTCATTACATATGTTGTTATGCGTTTTTTGTATTTCAGCTGGCAAATTTTAAAAGGCCTCTGAAATGCAGTATTTTTTGAGTGTGTAGCTTTGCTTTTGTTCTTTTTTTTATTGGAAATGCAGCCTTGCAACATGTGCATGATTGTAGATTTACATAGTGTAAAATTACTGTAATTTTATCTGTTCAGTTCAGGAAGTGAGAAAGGATTTAGTAAGTAGTAAAGATTAAATTAGGAAGTAATATAGAGGCAGAGTGTATATATTTTGCACTTTTAAATAAACTTTTATAACAAGAGAACCTGTTATCGTAGAGTATACTGTAATTCTACTTTCTAGTAATATTCTTGCTATTGTCACAGTGTTGTCTTTACATCTGGATATGAATAGTTTGTACATGTACACACTTCAAAAGTGATTTCTATAATGGAATATGTGCTCCCTGTCACTATTAGCATCCCACTGGAAAAATATTCACCAATTATTTTTTTTATAAATTATGAATGTACAGTGTAAATTAGTAAATCAAATATTGTAGCAAGGAAGAGATGCACTTTAAAAATGCAAAAGTGTTTATCTCCAAGAGTGTTATTTTGTATAGATGTTTTTGAATAAATAATTTATTGCTCATTGCTGTTTTTTTCTCATTTATGAAATAAATTTAAGGGATTCATTAGCAGCTATTTGAGGTTTATATTTTGTCATCAGTGAATTGGTGGGTTTCTTTCTTTTTAAAATGAAAGTTTTGTAATTGGATCAGTAAAGAACTTAGTCACATGTCACCTTTCATTTAATAAAACATCGTTAGCTTGACCTAGTTGCCATGATGAAGCCTAGGTGTGATCCATTATGCAGCCCACAGTCCTTCTTGTGACCAGCCAGCGAGGGGACCTGGCCACAGCATCTTCCTTCAGCCAGTTTTGGCCATGGAAATCAAGGTACGCAGAGAGGGATCCATAACAAGTGCTTTCAGTCTTAGGACAAGACAGAGTCGGGGTCCAGCCTTTGTCTATAACCTGGAATAAGGGATTAGAAGCACTCCCACTTCCCATGGTTTAAATGCAGCCAGTTGAGATTTACTGGTAGACATAATGACCACGATACGCATTTCTTTCAGTGAGAGATTAGTGCTGAAATCCTGAACCGAAAGAAGCTAAAAAACAAAATGTCCACAGCCTTCAAAGCTGGGCATAAATCAGACTTGTAATTTGAGATTTCTTGTGTACTTGTTCCTTGCTTTGCTAACAGAGGAAAAATGTGACGCATTAGGATCACTGTCAACTCTACTGGGCAGATATTTGGAAAAAGGGACTTCAGAAAAGTTTTATAAACTTTTTTTTTTTAAAAAGTCTTATAATACATCTAGCCTCTAAGAAGAAAACACATTTACCACCATATAGGTGATACTCATATTGTTAATATTGGAATCATCCACCTGTCAGGACTGTTAATTGTAGAAATAAATTATTCCTAAAAGAAACAACAGTATTTCAAGAAGAGTATATTTTTCATTCAGAATAAGTCCTGAATTTAAACCTAAAAAAACCCCAGTATGTGCTAGTAGTGGAGCTGAGCTTTCTTTCTTAGCTAATGCCAATACAGTGTAATCAAAGACAACCTGTAAGTAATTAACACATGTCAGTCACCCCATCTCTTAGTCTTTGAATTAAGAGGTATCCTAGTATCACAAAAGCATATCCAAAGTGAGACTTGGACAACTAAACTGAAAGTAGAGATTGAAAAAGCAATCACAGAAAAAGTCCTCTGTCTGTCACCAAATCTGAAGGCTGTAAATCTTTAAATGTGCTTAATACCCCAAATTTCCATGTATGCTGATGTGCTCTCCCTGTGGGCAGAGGGCAAACAGTCAGGAGGAAGGCTGCTTAGTCCAGGAAAAAGCTTGAAGCTACAGTGCATTTTGAGAGTGCAGTCAGACCAGCCTCTTCACAAAATGATATGGCAGCTGCCTTTTCTATTAAAATATATACTTCCAAGCGAGGAGAAGCAGAATGCCCCCATAATTTAACTGCCTGTTGATTACAGCACTGGACTCAGAGGGGGAAATGCTCTTTTAACAAGCGAGCTTCTAGAGCAGCTAGGTTTTTAGATGGTATAGTTTCCTGCCTGTCCCCCTTCTCTGCTTAGGGCTATTCCCTGAGAAGAAGCAGCAGAAGAGAATTATGTGCCTGCATCGCAGGTTGAAGTCTGGCATTTTAACTCCAGCGGTTCCTGAAGAGGTCTAGTTTAGTATGCTAGCCTTTGAGCAGCAGCAGTGCAGGAAGGACAGGAGGGGCAGGGCGGATTTAAGCAACTACTCCTCTTTGCATCAGCATGTGCTGGATCCCTTGGGTGCAACGCCATAGCTACTGCCTTCCTCTCAAGAAGCTGCTGTGAATGGCAGCACTTTTAGGCCTCCTGCTGAGGTTGTGCTACTATTGAGGGGAGGAGACAGATTTGCTGAGGAGGGAGAGTAAGGACAGATTAAGGTGCAAGCTTCTGTAAACCGGCAGGCAGGGCACTCATCTGGGGAGGTGTAATCCTGAGCTCTGGTCCCCTTTCCAAAGAGCAAAATGCAGAGATGTGAGGAAGGTCTCATTTATGTGCAGCTTAAATTGCATTTTACTGTGACATATTGGACTTTTTCACTTCCCTGTGGTAGTAAATTGTGCTTCTCATGGCAATAGATGTAATTGCTTTGCACTAAATTTTATTAACTATTTCAGATGGTTTGTTCTACTTCATGCTTGGAATGACAGAGCTGAATTCTTTTCTGCAGTACATAGCTCAAAAGAGAAGAAAATTCCTGCTGATTGGGAAAAAATGTTTACTTTGCAACTGCAGAAAAAACGTTTAGACAGTGGCTAGTTTTAAATTAATAACATTTCTTTTGTTTTTACGATTTTTAATGCTGGTTGCTGTTAATTGTAAACGTCCTGACTTTCTCCAAAAAAGGGAGCTGTTCTTCACAGTTCACTTTTATTAAACTAGGTCATACTCAGTCTTCACTGCAGCCCATGAACTAGGACTGGGAGTGTTGCACCTGACATAGAAACAGATAGGTTAATTTTTAAGTACCCAAATAGAAGAAGTTGTATTCCTTTTCTTTATTCTGAGATATGGACTTTGTTGTTCATATGCAGCCTTTTTTAATGATTCAGGTGCAGCTTTTGTGCATCTGCGGGGGGGGGAACCTTACTTGATGGTGTTAGAAGTAGAGCAAGAAGAGCTTAGGACTGCTTGTTCAGTACCTCTGCCATCTCTGAAACTCCCATTGCATGAAATACTTATTGCCTAGCCTGCACAGAGGTAGCTGGTCTAAGAGCTCACCCTTTCTTAACTATGAAGCTGCAATAAGCTAAGGTTTGCAGAACAGTCTTTTCTTGTACTCTTGGAGTGAGTAGTTCCCAACCCAGTAGCAGCGCCAGGTCATTTCTGCAGACCTACATCAGTCTGACAGTTTTGTAGGGAGCACTACAAAATGGAAGTATTTTACCTAAAGGATATTTGTGTAATTAGCATAAAGTATTCCCTGTTAGATCAAAAATCGTGGTGGAAATCAGGACAATGATTAAGAGACAATTAAGAGACCCAGGACACAAGAAGTAGGGTAAGGACAAAGTGAAAACAGAGAGGGAGGGATGGAGAAAGGGGGAGCAAATGGAGGTGAGGGCATGGAAAAGGGTTAAAAAACTGGAAATAGAACTGTGGTGTCAGCAAGAGGGACCTTGCGAGACAGGTAGAGATAAGTGAGGGAAGGGATGGAGGGAAGGAGTCCTGGCCTGGAAAAGTGGCAAATGTCTGTACCTTTCAGATGCTAACACTGAGCATACTGAGGTGTGCCGTGGCAGGGCAGGGGGCACGCAGGGAGCAGCATGGAAAAAACACTGAATAGACCTGGGTCAAGGAGGGTTGTAAGTGTTTTCGGTTTGTATGGTAGGTTTTTTTGGTAGCAGAGGAGGGGGCTGCAGGGGTGGCTCCTGTGAGAACCTGCTGGAAGGTCCCCCGGCTCCAAGTTGGACCCACCTCTGGCCCAGGCCGACCCCATCAGTGACGGTGGTAGCACCTCAGGGAGAACAGATTTAAGAAGGGGAACCGGCAGTGGGTGGGGAATTGGAATGTGAGAGGAACCCCTCTGCAGATACCGNAGACGGCAGGCTGTCCCCTGGCAGCCCAGGGAGATGAGTAGCAGAGCGGAGGCTCCCCAAGATGGCCGTAACTCCATGGGAAAACCCGCGCCAGAGCAGTGTGTGACTGAATGGGAAAGCCTGCGGAAAGGACTCATGCTAGAGCAGTTGGTGAAGGACTGTCTCCCGTGGGAGGGACCCCATGGTGGAGCAGGGGACGAGTGAGGAGTCCTCCCCCTGAGGAGGAAGGAGCGGCAGAGACAAGGGGTGGCGAGCTGACCTCAAACCCCAATCCCTGTTCCCCTGTGCCACCGGGGGGAGGAGGTAGAAAGAACCGGGAATGGAGTTGAGCCGGGAAGGAGGGAGGGGTGGGGGGAAGGTGTTCTGAGGTTCGGTTTTCCTTCCCAATATCCTTGCTTTGATTTGACTTGTAGTAAATTAAATTGATTTTGTTTCTTCCCCAAGTTGAGCCTGTCTTCTGCCCGTGACCATAAGTGGGGAATGATCCCTCCCAGTCCTTATCTCGACCCACAAGCCTGCCTTTATATTTTCTCCTCATTCCACCATGGCCGGTGGGATGGGGAGTGAGCAAGCGGCTGCGTGGTGCTTTGTTAGTGGCTGGGCTGAAACCATGACAAAGCTCAAGGCAGAATACAGATGAAAAGAGGAGAAAGTAATTGGGGGTTTGAACAGAAGGTGGTGAGGAAAATCAGAGTCAGAGCAGTCTGTAAAGGGTGCAGAGACAGCTGAGCTGTCTGGATGTAATGGCTTACACACAGAGGTCAGGTTCCTACTAACACATGAAACAGTTTTAAATGATAGGCCACAACTTTTATTTTTACATGAGTATTGTATCTAAGCATACCAAAAGCTCCTTGACTAACTGTCCTTTGCCAATTCATTCTTACTTATTTCATTCTCTAAGTAAGCTTTTTATTCTTGAGAGCTATTGTAGTTGATCAATACAAGATACTCTGGAGTATGAAAAAAATACTATTAGACATAGGATGTTACTAATAATACTCTTAATGGAGGACCCTTCACATTTCTGCAAGAGGGCCCATGTAACTTAGGCACATTGTGCCTGTGCCTATTCAACCTTCAAGCATCTTCTAAAACAGCATCTGGCCTCCACATCTCAGATCCAAATTCTCCAGTCCAAAAATTGAGCAAACCTGTCAGTTCAATGTATAAGGTGAGCCATAAAGTACTGGGCTCTCAAGGGAAGAGATGAGCCCACTGCCTTCTGCACCTTCCTCCTCCTTGAACTCCCACATTGAATCTACACGTCCCTGGCATTCTCAGGGCTAAAGGAGCATAGGTACACCTGTATGAGGTCGTACATACTGGAACATCCATAACTTCATGAACGCCTCCTTCCTGGCTCTCAGAGAAACTTTCCAGCCTCTGCTGCCCCGAAACCAAGATGAAGCATCTGTTAAACCATTACCCAGACCTGGCACATGCACTATTTTAAAAAGAATGTTATGGCACAAGCAGTGGAGTGCAAAAGTCGTCACAAACTATGGTCCCTGTGGGGCTCTAGCCATCTGCTTGCTAATTATGTATACCACAGCCTGGCTGTTGCACAGAAAACAAACATTGCTGCTGGCAGCTTCGTCCTGCCATATAATTACTGTGACTGGCACAGGCAGAATTCCAGGAAAGTTATGCCTTTTTTTCTGTCCATGACTCTTGCCACTTTTTGCTTGTTCCCCCTTTAAAGGATGCACCTGCTCTTTCTGCTACTGTCTACCTCGTTCTAACCTGCTTGCATCTGCCTTTCTCAGCGTGTGCTAATCTCTCTCTCTCTGACAATGAAAGTACATCACATTACCCAAGACGTGCTTCCTATGCTGCAAGAACTCTGCTCATATTGAGCTAATGTTGATATGACAGTGGACTATTTAACATCTTTTATGCAACCCTGCATAAAAGTCACCTTTTTGATAAGGCAGATATATTCACTGCCTTGGCAAATGAAGCTGTTTTTCTTTGTCTCAGATGAGATCTCAAGAGGTTCAGAGCAGTGAGGGCATACACCTGTGGTGGCCAAATCTCTAAAAACATACAAGATCTGCACTCATCAGCATCTTCCTTTCCTCCCCACTGCTTTTCCTTGTGTGAATAGCTCTCCCCTGTGCCCACACAGTTGACAACAGGGTTCAGTAGTCCACTGTATTCATCCATTACAGACTTACTTGAGAAGAAAAAAAAACTGTAAGAATGAGCATTGCCTCCCCCAGATCACAGCCTGTTTGGGCCCTGTGTTACGCTGCTGCATAGTTACGCTGTTGCACAGGCACACAAATGTGATGACTTTTTATTAATGCAAATTCAGCTACTTAGGTGCTATTGCAGTTAGGCAGCAACTGAAAAGAAGTTGAGGATCTAAACTTCTCTGTGCCTCAGGGGGAAGAGAATATGGATATCATTCCTAGATTTATGTATATTAAGAAAAGCTACCTGGTGTCATAATATTATTTGGTTTTAAATGATATATGAAGATTATAAAAACATCTGTATGAGTTATACACATGACTTCAGACTCTGCTTAATAATTTCTGCAGGTAGAGGCGTCATTTCTTATTCATGGTCCTTCAAAGGTATTACATTATATTTGTCACATCCCAAAGCTTCTGCTAGTCCTGTCATATAGTGTGTCCTTATTTATGGATGAATACCCACATCAAACTGATTAATCATGTCCTCCTGTTAGAGCTCTGGGAAGTTCATTTTGTCCTACAGAGTGGCCATCAGAAGAGTGTGGGCATGTATTTTGAGTGCATTCAGCAGTGCAACAAAATAAGGTTAGAGCACTTTGGCGGGACACACACACACACACACGTTACCAGTGTGCTGCCAAAAACATCTACAAAAGTTGCTTCTCACCAAAGGACCCTTCTCCCAAGTGTTTATTTCTCATTAACACAGATTTCATTATTTCTGATGGGAACTGTGATTCTCTCAGAAGGCAAACAATTCTGCTGTCAAATACTATTGATCTGACCAGTGCACAGATTTGTTTTTCTGTTGGCCAAGAAAGGGCTACCTTGTGCATCAGGGGTCAGCTGCATAACTGAAGAAATAAGGCGTACATTAGTAGGAAAAACAGGTATTTTTCTAACTGCAGTACCCATAGCAATATGCAAAACTGTCCAGGTGGTTTACAGCCATATACATATGAGCTGAGCTGCTGGGTTAGACCTCATCCCAGACTACCCATAATTAACCGCCTACATACCATTATATACCCTGCACTAAACTGGTGGTTAAAAGATCAGCCAGCCAGGTGGTCATCAATGGGGGGGCTGCCCTGGTGGAGCTTCTCGCTGGCTGGTCGCTGCCTGGAGCAGAGCAGGGCCAGGAAGCTGGGCAGGAGCGTGGGTTGGGGACGATGGGAAGGGCAGCGAGTAGGTGTTAGCTACCAGTCTGCGGGCAGAGTGATGAGAAGATGGGGGGAAGACACAGATTTGGTATTCTGTCAGTTCTTGGGTTTATGCTCCTTCTTGCACAGAGCTGGTGCTACAGTACAGGTCAGTGGGACCCAAGGAAATTGTATGTGAGAGCCCTGAGCTAAGGCATGCCCAGGGGGCCAGGGCCCTGTGCAGAAGGCTTTCCTTCTTCTCTTTCTTCCTCACTGCACACCCTTTTAACCTCTTCCAGTTTTTAATTGATTTTTTGCTACTTGCAAGTTATATTTTATTTCATGATCAATGTTGTTTATCTCCAGTACAGCTCACAGGTATTGTGTCTTCTTATACCTTTTTCTGCAGAATTGAAAACTTGCTCCCTATAGGGTTTTTTTCCAAGTATAAATGCTCATCTGCATCAGATGTCAATCCTCAGCATTTTCTCACCAAACCAAGCACCTTCACTGCTTTAAGCCTCACATTGTGAAAGCTTACTCACAGTCTCCAGACCCCAGAAAAGTACATGATGAACTTGTAGTAGTGTTATCAATTCTGTACATTGACACCAAATCCATTTATTTTTTTTATTCTCCTTTTGCATCTCAGGGGCACACATTATTTTCTCTTGCCACAGCATTAACCTGAAAGGTCTGTTAAGAATCAGTGATGATTCCTTTATATCTTTTTTCTTCTCCTGAGCTACAGCTTTTCAAGATTCTCTTATCATGTGTATATTATCTTCACAATTTATTTCCAAAGACATCACCTTATTTTTGGCTGAATTAAAATAATTTTGTTGGGTTTATCAGTCTACCATGGTATCTATTATTAATTTTGCCTCAATTCAGATATGAAGACTTCAGTGAAAAAAATTTCTTTTGTTATGCTAGTGTAATTTCATATATATATTTATATACGTTTATACAAATGCACACACTCACACATGTACTCTTCCCTGTTCCTTCAGCTATTTGGTAGCCCATACTTAATTGTTTACAAAGTGTTGATTCTTATTAATAATCATTTAAATGTGATGGGTTTCATTCTTTTTATTAGTTACTATTTAATGGTGTATGCTTGATAATTCTCATGTGCCTTTTTCATCTGGATGTTTCAACATAAGAAAGCTGTAACATCTTTTGTTTGTTCAGGCTGAGAGTTTTCTAAAACATACTTAATCTAGCTACAGAATACTTCAAACTCATCAGGGCATTAAAAATAACAGCTCAAAATTTGTGGAACCATGACATGACGTCAAATAGCCAAGATGTTTTTATTACTCAGTCATAAGGCTCACTTGAACACTAAATGTCCCAGAGAGTAGTGCTGTGTGACCTCTTAATATCGGCGCTCATGAAGAATGTTTCATTTAACTTCTTCAGATCATTTACTTTCCTGATTTGTGACAGACTAATGGAAATCTGGATATTAATTCAGAAGCATACTCATTTGCCTGAGTGAATGTGAACTTGGATGAAAACAGTTCAAGAGTATCTCATTAGATTTAAAGTGTGTTTTTAAATTAACAAAATGTTTATAATGTGGGATGTGTCTGGTGAACAATCCATCTAATGAGCTGGTAGCCATCTTGAGAGAGTCTTATATTACTTGATTTACTGAATAGAAGTCTAATTTTTCACTGGCTGCTTGTTTGCCTTTCTTCAAACTGACAATTCCATCTCTGAAACAATTTCTTACCATTGCTTTTATCTTTGAATTAATAGAAAGATTAATTAAAAATTAAATAATTTATCTGGAAAGTCAATGCCACTCTTGGGAAGATGCAACCTACCAGGCAATTCACCAAAGCAGACCAGCAGAAAACATTTAAGTATGAGGAGGAATTCACATGCTGCTACCCCACATTATTGTGCCCACAGAGGGGCTTCCACCTCACAACCTTGACAGATGTAATGCCTAATTTTGGGATAGGTATCCGACCTTGAAAAACACAGGCTTTTTGGACAGCATGGAGAGAGAATAAGGCTCTTCAGAATGGCATGTACCAATGCTGTCATACTGAGACACCTGACCCAGCTAGTAAGGACATACCACTAACATAAAACATGCTTCATGGTGTAGCATTTGCACTGCTCGCTGCAAGGCAGAGCCTCTCTCCAGTCACAGGTCTATGGTCCTCTCCTTTTATAGGTGTCCATGTCCTTTTCTTGAGTACTTTGACTACCCCAGTCTTTTCTTTCTTTCCTTTCTTCCAAATAATGGGTACAAAATGAAAACATGTTGCCACTGCCTGGATTTTCACAGTAACTTGGTATTGGGAGGCAGGAGGTGAAAGGCATTGATCCAGTTCCTACTGCTATCCAAGGAGCTTCTGATGTGAGAGATCCATGTGTCATGGTTCCCACCACGGAAATATTCACAGAATATTTCACTCATTGCAAAGCACTACAAAAGGAGGACAGGAACATCTGCCATCTGTGGACACTTTGAGTATGGCAACGAATCACTCTACTGGAATCTCCCAATTTTTCTCCTGGAATCTTAAATCCTCTTGTGGATTTGTCACTAACCATGCTGAGGGCCTCATTCACAGCAGGCAGAACACTAAAATTGGTCTGTCATAATTGTATTATGTTGTCATTGGGGTTTTTTTTGCCTAAATCAGTTTCTGTTATCTGCTAAGCTACAAAAGATCATGCTTGTTATCTTGTTAGTATTTGATCAGCTTTATGGCTACATAACATATGATGTATCTACCTACCATCTTTAAATCCAAGACATAAACTTCATTATATGATGCTGCTGTGGTCTCTGCAAGAAGGCCATGCATTGTAAGAAGGCAGAAATCTCACCATTAAGCTTGCCACTAAAATGATCTGTCTGAAAGAGATTGAATTTGGTCTGAAATCAGTGCTTTATCAAGGTGAAAGAATAATTTTCTGTCTCATTTTAAAAAGAAAAGTGTTTGTGATTCAAGCCACTGAATTTCAGACCTTCTATAGACCTTAAAAATTGTTCATCTGTTCCACATTCTTCCACATAAATCATAATTTGCTCTTTAGTTAAGGCAGAGTTTTCAAACAGTGATATACAGGGCTGGCATGAATTCAGACACAAGAAATTGAGTGGACTCTCCTCTGCAGTTAAATTTACCTTTACAGAGTCTTGTTCTGCGTTTATTACAA
>VYZV01027190.1:0-10637 GCA_013401275.1 Pandion haliaetus | reverse complement strand
ATTACAAAGTATAATAAACCACAGCACATTTAAAAAAATTCTTAGGTATACTTCCTGTAACTTGAGTTTTAAATTTTGTTTGCTTGCATGAGGCATAATGTCAGTTTGGGTTTAAATCAACATTTTAACAAAACAATGTAATGGTCTATAAATTTATTCAGTTAATGTTCAATGAATTTCAGTAATCCCAGTTATTTACATGTTATATTCCATCTGTTTCTGAGAAAAATAATTTATCTGAGAACATGATTTCAGCATCATATACTAAAATTAGTATGTAATAACAAAAACCTATTGATCTTACTCAAAGCAAACCATTAGCCTAAGGAAACATAAGAATGTAAGATATATTCCACCAGCCTGAGACAACTTTTCTTCTTATGGATGAGACCATAACTAATCTGTAAAGGCAGAGACATTATTTTAGAGAACAAGCATGGCATTTGGAAAACCAGTCACCGAGTCAACCAGATGGATAAATAGTTTATTCAGCCACAGACCATCAAACTCTTCCAGATGAGCAAGCTGCTTGTTCCTTCTTCAAGCCTACCTATTGCAGGAGTAAAGATCCAAAGCCCTTTCCCTTCCTTCCTTTCTTATAGTACTTACTGCTAATCTGGATGCTTTTTGTTACTATAGAACTATTTATCCACTATATGTAAGTATAATTTTTGACTGATTATTTATCCTTTAATTTAAGACAGCTACATGCACCAGTTAAGCTGAGCTTCAAATATAAACATAAACCATAGAAATTAGTCCTAAGAGCCATCTGGCTTCGTATTTTGCGTTTGACAAAAAGTAACAGGAGTTGCTGAGAGAAGCCTGTAAAAGAAGAAGAATTCCAGCCACAGTCTGTTTGTGATTGAGGGATTACCTGATGCAAATCTTGACTCTTACAGGCCTTGATGTATTTTTATTCCACAAAATTGTCAAAACATTTCTATGAACTCATATAAAATATTTTTACCACAGCTTCTTGACACAAGCTGTTCCACAATGTAACTGTGTTGTCTAAATAATTGCCTTTTTTGTTTGTTTTCAACCTGCCATCTACTTGACCCTTAGTTCTGTACTGGAATAGACAGTGAATGATCCTTACCTATTCACCCTCTTCCTCCCATTTCTGGCTTCAGAGACCTCTGCAAGGTCTTCCCTAACTAAAGAGAATAATAGCAAAAAATGTTTGTGATAAAATGGAATTAATTCCAGAAAAAAACTAAGTGCTTAAAGTGACTAGAAGTCACGGTATCAATGAAACCCAGGTAAACTGATCTCTCCTTGTAAACTACTTTTCTTTCACCTTCTCTTGCATTTTTTGACTTGGTGACATTTTGCTGAACTAACTAGAATGAGACTAATTGCTGTTTGCATGATGTTAATCTGAACTTCAGCATAACTTTTTCTGTTGGAGTATTGTTATATGCACTTTTTGCCTCTCCTCCTGCAAAGGAGTGTTCTTGGAAATTTAATAGCTAGAAGAGTTCAGAGACTAATTTTTCTATTATAGATTAGACATCCATATTAAGTGTCCCCTTCATGCCATGCTAGAGCCCAGGATTGCCAGCAAATACCACAAAACAGTGTAATCTGCTATCAAAAATAGCTCCTGCAGCTGCACAGATTTATCTTGGAGGTGTCTCATTCTAATCCAATGCTTGTAAGAACTGATGATGCCTCAGAGAGCCTGGTAGGGCTGCAAGCTGTTACAGTGCAACTCTAAGAGTTGTTATGAGGTTTTAGAAATGTGTCTGTTCCCTGTATCAAACATCAGTTGCAATTGGATAATATTTTAAGTATGGGCTAATTTTTCTGAGTACCATAGCAGGTTTGCAGAAATTAATATGTTCGAATAATCTGAAATTCTATTGCTTTGGGGTATTTCCTTGAGCAGAATTTATCTTTTTATGAACAACTCAAAGATTTAATATATAGGTCTTTAACTTTTAAGAACACAGATACAGTACTGTTCTTCATGTGCAGATTCAAATCTTGAGAATATAACAAATTGAATGAGTCATGTAATTTAAAACTTAATATTAATATGGTTAACTCTTAAGGTTCACTGCTCCTTTTCTTAAAAGTGCTGCTTAGTGTAAGGACTGTTTTATACTTGTCTAGTATTCCATGCTTAGATAGTCATTGATCTGTGCAGTTTCACTGCTGGGCAGAAAGGTCTGACAACCTTTCTGCAGAAAGAATGGCTGAAGATGGGCAGCTAACAGAAAATCCAGAACAAAGGGGATACATTCAGGAAGATATTCATCCAAATTATGTGCACTGACACGTAGGCAATATATGAATCTTGCATTCAAAAAATTAAGGTTATTCTTGTGCTACTAAACTTTGCCCTCTTATTTCTCTTTCAGCAGATTTCAATAACAGGATTCTGAATGAGCTCCAGTAAGAACGGGACTACAACTGCATCTGTCTCATCAGTCCAGTGTAATTAAGACTTCCCACACCTTCTAAGTAAAACTGTGAGCGTCACTGGGAATTTAAACATTTATACTCTTTAATTAGAGTCAGGAAAACACAAAATAGATACCGCCATTCAGATTTTTCATCGCAGACCAATTTACTGCATGTAACAATCTAAAGCCCGCTGTTGACAAATATTTCAACTGCATCCAATGAGCAAAGGTTGAGAACCTTATTTAAACAAACCTTAATGTAGGTAAGCTCCTTTTGAACTAAATGAGGAGGCTTTGATTTTTGACTGTGAAACTGCAGAGAAAATCAGACCTGTTTTTCACTTCAAGAAAGCTCCTCAACTCTCAGAAATGAAATCTGTGATACTTGCAAAGTATATGACCGGATATAGGTGAAAGTTCCTTATTCTATTAGGTGTTTGGAACGGATCTGCTTTTCTCAATGTTTTGCTGTGCCATGGAAGAATTCAGTCTTCTTTATGTTTTCCTATGTAAGGAATTAACCTTAAAAGATTTGCAATGGGCTTAAGGAGATATTGCAAGTTTGGGTTCTTGCCTGCAATCTTAAAGCCCCCCAACCAAGGAACATAGACCTACTTTTCCAGTAGAAGTCTGTTTCCCTTTACTCTCTGCTTACTTTTCACCAATGTCCTCTCATCTTTGCAGGGAACAGGATTACGGATGGTACTCCTGAGGTGAAGTTTGCAATAATAGTAAGAAGAATCTTGAGTTTTACCTCCAGTCAGTTCACATGCTTGTAGGTTTTCTTTCACTACCCTATACCACAGTCACCAGCTCTGGGAAGCTCTGCCACCCAACCCTTACTTCACTTATCACCTATGGCAGAGCCCAAAACACTGATCTTTGGCTCCACCTTGTGATCTCCCTGCCGAGACTAGCAAATGAGGGAATCAATCCTGATTCCAGCTCTGATTTTGATCTCTCTGCCTACAAAGGAAATGGAAAAAAACCCAGCTAGTTAATTCTTTAGGTCAAAATACTGACTTCAGAAGAAGCAATAGGGTTGAAAAGTGTTACTAAATAAAAAGTAGTCTCAGAAGTGTGAAATAAATTATCCAAGAGAACAAAACAAATTGAAAAGTGCTGCAAAGAAGTTGATGGGCAATCTGAGGGTTGTCATATGAGTTTAAGGAGGGCATTTTCGTAAAGCGCCAATGCTAGAACACATAAAATAGGACAGAAAGTTGCCTTCTTTGTCAAATACATTGACAAACAGAACTAGCAAAAAGTCTACCCAGAGTTTACTTTACTGCATAACGTGGTAATATTTTTTTTTTTTTACTCTGAACATTTGTCCTTCACATTTCCATGAAAATGACTCTGATATCAGAACTGACTACACAGGTAGCTCTTGGTTCCTAGCAGGACAAAAATAAACAAGTCAAACATTAACGTCAGCTTCTGCTTTGAGGGAACATGCTGTGGCCAAAAAGATTTTGAAATCATTTGCATGTTTAAAGCTTGAGTGAATACCAGTGCATAAAGCTGATAGGGCAACCTGGGCCCCTGGAAAGTACTTCACTTTCAGATTTCAGAACAGTTACTGCCATCGATAAAGTACAGAACTGTGGAAGATAACCTCCTCAACAGACAAAAGGTCAGACTTTAAAACTTATGCTTGCCATTTTCCAGAAGACACTCAATATAATAACTTACGAAATGTGAAAAGAAGGGGTGTTTTCTCATTGAGTTTCTATGGGTAATATTGCTTCCCTGAATTTTTAGAGCTGATTTATTAATTATTAGTTTTCAAATGTTGATAGAAAATAGAACTAAAAATATTTAAAGTTTTTCAATCTGCAATCAACATAGCGCATGTGAAAAACGTTGCCTCTTGGACAGTTTATGTATTTGTACTGCAGTACTAACTACCAGAAAAACAGTGCACTGAAATGGAGACTGTAGCTCCCATGTGCCAGGTGAGCATATTCATTGTGCTGCTTTGATACCACAGTTCTACATGGATAGAAGTACAGATGGGTCTGATCAATGTTATTATTAGTTTGGCCATTTTCACTATTTTATGTGCAATGACAAATTTACTATCAAATCATGTCAGTGCACAGAGAAGTTCAAAATGAATAGTAACATATTGCTGAATTTCTTATATGTAGGTTAAGTGTTGTTAATATTGTCAGAACATACTATGTTATAAGTAATGCGATGTATCTCTTAGTGCCAGAAGTTTCTTAAAATGGAAAAAAATAATACGGAAGGAAGGAAAAAAGAGAAAGTGAACTACAGTTGTTTCTAAAAATTAGTATTCTGAACTTCAAACATGTGGCTACAAATCTAATTTAAAAGTAAAATTTCTATATGCGGGAAATTATAGTATGGCTTATAATTAGAAGATGAAGGTATGTATTTTGTCAACAATTATCTCTTATTTCTTGTAGATGAAAGTGTTCATTATTTTGGGAATTTCAGCAGCTATAGCCTTCACAGCTGTTTTCTTTTCTTTCCTTCAGATAGGCAAAGATATACTCTTTGGTAAGTAACAGAAAAAATACATGTTATTTTCTTTTGTCAGCAATTACCGTTTAGCTGAAAATACACTGGCACTGCAGACAGTTCAGCAAAGGCAGTTTAGCTTAATCTGTTTTTATGTGCAAAATACAGTATCTGACTTCAGTGAGAATTATTCCATGGGTGTTTTCTTTTAAAATGCAGCTTCATAAATTCACAAATGAAAACTTCGTATGTGTAATGTATCTCAACTATGTATTCTTTGACTAGGAGTGATTTTACTTTCTTAGTGACATTCATATGTCAGATGACATGCTTAGAAACACGATTGCTGGATTTCGTTCCCAGACTGCCAATCACTACATTTAGTCATCCTGGGTGAGAGTCAGTTGCCATAGCATGTTGCAGCTGGCACCCCGCTGCTGGCCCACGAGGGTGCACGTCTCTTCTGGGTCGGTTCTCTGCTGGCACCCTCAGGATACTGAGGAGATTTTAAAGCATCTCAGATTGCAGTAGTGCCTATGTTTAAACAATATTATCTTGCCATTTTAAATATCAGAGCTATGTTATTTGCATTTGTTCAAGCTAAATCAGTTAGATCTAGTAGACTAGAAATACAGCAGATACTAGACTGAATTTTAAGAGGCTTCTGCAGAGACTGATTTTACATTAAAGTAGGGCAGAGATGATGAAGAAATAAGATTTTAATCTTTACATTCTCTTTATCAATTATACAGCTGTAGATCTGGTTCAGAAGGGAAAGTCCTTAGGAAAGTTTTCACTTGAAGTTAGTGTACATTCACAAATAAAACAAAATTATATACAAAATAAAGTAAACAGAAAAACCTGAACCAATCCCCAAGCCATTACTTCAGATGGGCAGTCTTTTTTGGATCATACCTGTGAAGCAGGGGATCAGATTTATTTTCCATAGTGGATCCTCTGCTTGGAGCTTCCCTATTAATTGCTTGGAAAGACATGGTCTAAAATAACTTTATGTTGCATTTTAGTTAATATAAAATTACTTATATGTAGACTGTAAATAAATGGAATAGATGGACTGCATATGATTCTTTTTTATAGTAAGTGTCCTTTGGACTGATAAGAACAATACAAAATAATGTTTATTACTGTAAGAACTGCATTTTTTTTAAACACTGCCTTGGTACCAAAATCATGTTTCTCAGTAGAAAAGGAAGAGAGACGATGGAATTCAGGTATAGCAAGTGGATCTTCTCTTCTAGATCAGAGTCTGAATCAATACCACATGATGAGCAAAACTTTGAGCATAATATATTTCTCAGAGGTAAACTCTCTAAAAGTAATTAAAAATCATGCTATATTAAATTCTAAAAGAGTTAGCTCTTGTATGGCCTATAAAGAACAGTCTTGCTTTTTAAAATAGACTCAAAAACATTTTCAGATGTAACAGAAATCTGAATGATACCATTAAATGAGTCATCAAACATTTTATCATATATAGGTGAAAAAAGAAATAACTACTGCTATACTTACAGGCTGAGAAGATCTTTAGTCAAGTGAAGTAGAATTTTGCCTAGGAAAGATTACTCCTCATCACACATTATTCTCCGTTTAGCTGAACACCCTATTCAAAAAATAGATCACAGAAGTAACACAACATGGACTACAGTTAAAATATGTCACTTAACATTACAGTGTATGTAAATGCTGAGCAATAAATTAGGGAAAAATTTATTTACTACCCCTACCTTATCTTTTCACCATTCTTTCTTTTTATTTTTTTTCCCTGTTGAGAAGAAACTGAAGATAACTGCATTACTGAGGCTATCCAGAAGGGCTCTAATCTGGTGGATTATGCTGCACGTTACACACTGAAAAGGTAAAAAAAAAAGTGGAGAATCTATTCAGCAAAAAGCTTTCATAAGAGAGAAGTTTGAGATCAGTCTGCTTCTTTGAGAAAACATATAATGATAGATTGTTTATGATCATCTGAACCAATATAACCTTTTGCATTATAACCACACGAGTTGCACTCTTAAAATGGGAGAAAAATATGAAATACGAAAATAAATAGGAATGTTTTTCTGGTCTAAGTAACACACTACATTCCATTAATATGTAGCTCAAAAAATTGTAATTTTACGGATGTCACATATTTTTGAACTTTAATTATGTTTTTTCCAGTGCAGTGTGAGATGGAAAAACCCTATTGCCTTAAATGGGACTGTTGAAGTCAATTGCATAGTTCTGTGATCTGATAGACATTGCTGCTGTTAAACATTGGATCTTTCTTAGGCAGAACATTGCTAATAACAGCTCTCTGAGAACTGGTCACATCTTTTGCTTAAGTTTGGGGTTAACCCTGTAAGCAGCCAAAGGCTTTCAGCAGAGCATCGGAAGATGCGCATTAGTGGCACCACTGAGGCACATGCTTCCGTGGTTTGTGGAGTCAGAGCCACAAGAGTCTGACAACTGCATTAGGAGTCTGAGTCTCATAAGAGTATCATTTGCTCTTATGTTAACTGGTATAAAATACATGGTCTTTCAATTTACAAATGATCATTACCAGAAGTTAAAATTGTATTTCTATTGTGTGCTTTTATATAATTCAATTCATTGTGGCCCAATTAAGTGGGGCAGTGAGAATTACAAATATAATTAAGAGACTTCTTCCTGTTTTAATATAGGCTTGTAAAAGCACTCTACAGCTGCCTTTTAGATATTAGTCCTTGGCCATTTGCAAAGTACAGAGGACTGAACTATTGTCTAATCTGATCATTATATTGAGGAGTGAACGTGTTTGAATCCTTAATTAAATATTTCTGCATTTTCACATCAGTTTAAAGCTACTAAGGCTTCTTTCCTTTGTAACGTTAAGAATACTGTATACGTGAATCAAAGTTTTGGCCAGCACAAAGGCTAAAAACAGGAAAGGAATATATTTGACTACATATTTGAGCTTCTGGAAGTTATGGAGGTCACCGTACTGTGAAAACTCATTTTACTTCGGCTTACAAGTAATTGAAGAAAACTACAGTGCAATCTAGATGAGCTCAATGCTGTCTTTGAGACTGAAAAGACAGTTCTGAGATGAAAAGACAGCTCCTTTTTCAGGTTAGAGTGGGAAAATTCCTAGTTGTTCCATGCACAATAGTCCAACCTGATGTTCGCTGAATTCATGATCTAAGTGTCTGAACCACAAACTGAGTCAGAATAACTGGTTTTCTCCTGAGACCTCAGTTTGACCTTGAATTGTGATTAAAATGGACAAGTACATTTCTTCACCTTAGCTGTTTAATATCACCACTTAAAATGAATTGTTGTTTGTGTTTTAACTGCTGGAGCACTTAACTGGCAATGCACTAAACATATCAGCTGAAATTGTTTTATTATTCCATTTTTTAAAACATGTCAGGATTTTCTAGGAAAATTTTCTAGAAATTACTTCTTAGGTTTTAAGGTCACATGGGTCCCAGTATGGTCCTCATAGTCTGCTGTGCTGTTCATGACTGTCTCCCCTTGCCAACTGCTTCTCATGACTGCTCACTAGTACCTGCCTGCTATTCCAATTAGCTTAGGGGTTTGTTAGTCTTTAAGAGTTGGTGTTCATGTTTGTCATTAAAATAGAAATATTCATAATAGTATTAACATAGCATAGATGGAATACAGTGACATCATCATTAAAATGTACTAGTTGTATTACAGTGGCAATGCCAGTGGGAATCAAGGCAGTTTGGATAGGGCTCTCAGAGCTGTGTGTCACCTGTGAGATCATAACACTTACCCAGTGGTATGTGCAAATACATTGCTAATTTAGCACCAGGTGCATTATAACATACACTTTGGAAGTAGTAGTTGGCTTGCAAGAGGAAACTCTAATTCCAGTAAATCTTTTTATAATAACATCCGGTACAAATTATGAAACTTGTACTAGCTTTAACTGCTGTGAGGGCTTCTGATTCTGACTGTACATTCCTTTTTATATTCTGCTGAGTCTTTGTTTTTTCTGGGGTTTAAGGTGTAGAAGAAACTAAAGATAACTCCAGAATGGGCAAGCTGTGCAAAGTGATAGTCTCCTAGGCCCGTGTTGCACACAGCTGCAAATGATCATATATTTCTTCTGTTAGAAGTTGGCAACTAACTCAAAAGAACTGCTGAACTCGTTATGTAGAAAATAGATGTGAATTATGGTGGTAGGTCAGGTGGGGCTTCCTCCTTGGTGCTAGATATTTGATTTAAGTGAGTTTTAGATAAGACATATTTTTCAACTCCTGTTTGGATTTACCCTAACAGATTGAAGGTAAGTACAATTCTGATACAAACACAAGAGGTTTTCTCAGCCTAACTAAAGAAATTATTCAAATTACTTTAGTATATTTTAACACATATTTTAGCTGAAGACACAGTGTTCTTAACAGAATAAATAGATGACAACCCTAGAAAAATTTAAGCTTAACAGCAGATTAAATATATTTCTCATCATCTTCATTCTGGTGAAATTACTTTTATTTAGTGTATACTACATTTGAACTAGTTCATTTCACGTTTTCAAAGAATCTAAATTGTAAATGCCACAATTAGGATTATTCTATTGGACCCTATCTATGACAAATAAAAAGGACCATCTACAGAAGGGACCATCTATGGAATCATCTTTATGCATAGGGAAGTGGAAAATAATTTTCAGTGTTCCAGATAAGAAGTTGTAGTTGCAGAAACACACTGAGCATGATCTGTTAGTCAGTGCCACTCTGGTCTTAAAGCAGACAGGCCATGTACTTATATGTTACAATTACATTTATAATTTTGTAACTTCATCATGTATTATTCTGCACTATGTCACCATTTTGAGAGACCTCCTCAATGGTGATGAATATCTAAGGCATTAATTCTGGTTACAAATCTCTAAACAAGGGATTCTATAAATATATTAATTTAAGGCAGGAAGAAATCCCAGAGACTCAGAATGGCTGAGGCTGAAAGTGTGGCTCATACTGTGGAGAATTTATTTTAATTGTGTGGGTTATTAACTTATATATTTTTTAATTATGATCTGCAATGAGACTCAGTAACTGAGAGTCTGGCAAATGTAAAGAACCTTCTGTCCAAACACCATTGTCCCCACTAGGACTTAGATTGTTAAACAAGTAGGAAGACACATTATATCTGATCTCATCTTCCTAATAATGATACTATCACAGGTCATTCCATTAGCTTTATGGGGCTATTTCTGCATTACAAAATATCAAGACACTTTGTAATTTACGCGGTAAGAAAACCAGCATCTTCTTCCAGAATTAGAGCTCAGCTTTAGGAGCGTGGGTAAGAACTAGAAGGGAGTAGCATGCATAAGCAGAGGGGACAGCATGGGACATGACATGACATACAGGAAATGTGGCAAACTAGTAACTGCTGTGATAATCTTACAATATCTGTGAGATTAGACAAAAGATAGAAGAGAAAATATCTCAAAATGGAACATACCTTGCCATTAAGGGTGGTGGTTTTTTAGTTTGGGGTTTTTTTNNTGGGGTTTTTTTGGGGGGTGGTGGTGTATTTTTGATTCTTCGCTCCCAGCTGATTTGCAGAACTGTTCTTTATCTCATTAGTACAAACATGTTTCCCTGTTCGTTTAATTTTTTTAAATGATGCATGACATTATCCTCACATGGATATTAAATATTAAACCTGAGTTCTTGGCATGTAGTTATATCATCTTTCTTTTCTTTTTAACTG